>JAMWFC010000055.1:1130634-1168812 GCA_027475525.1 Macrolepiota albuminosa | reverse complement strand
GACTGATGCCATCTGTCAGTTGTCATTCTGTCTGCCGTCGGCGTTATCACTGATCGGATCTGCTTCTTGCCGTGCGCGGCCGTCAAATATCGCCAAAATTGGTTAATTAGCGCGTGCTAAGGTATTTTGAGTTGGTGCCGCGTTGCCGTCGCCTGCCGTTGATGCGCTGATCCTGTATGGGGTCCTATCAGCGCTAAGGTATTTTGAGTTGGTGCCGCGTTGCCGTCGCCTGCCGTTGATGCGCTGATCCTGTATGGGGTCCTATCATCGCCCAGTACCACCAAAAAACACAAGCTAAACACTCCTAGACTTGCCCCACCTCCGAGTCTCCCCAGTCGAAGACCCATGCCATACCAGAGAGGCCTGGAGCCCAGCATCTCTCCTTTGAGGCCTCACGTTGCCGCACAGGACAGACTGAAGTTATAGAGACCCTCTAAAGCACTCAACTCAATAGCTGAGAATAGCAGTACGTCGACCTTCTCTGATGAAGAAGCAGACAACGTCTTTGCGGTCATGAGTGCTGCGTGGGCAGACTCAACAAAGGTCACCTACGGGACTGGTCTTCTTCTTTTTCATGTTTTCTGCGATTACCGAGAAATCCCTGAGGAACGTCGGGCTCCCGTTATGCATGGGGTGCTAGAAGCTTTTGTTGCCGCGTCCGCCGGTGCATATTCTAAATCTGCAATAGAGAATTTTGTGGCAGGCATAAGAGCATGGCACCTGCTCCACAACATCAAATGGGACATAGACAACACTAGAATGCAAACTCTAATGAGGGCAGCCAATAAACTAGCTCCCAGCTCATCCAAGAAGAAAAAGCGCTGCCCTTGCACCCCAGCCTTTCTGAGAGCTATGCACAATCAGCTAGGCGTATCGCTCCCAAACCCTAGCTCTTTAAACGTCGCTGTTTTTGCGTGTGCAACGACTTGCTTTTATTCTGCAGCCCGTCTAGGCGAGTTTACCATCCCAACTTTGTTGTCCTTTGACCCATCCTTACACGTCAAACTGTGCGACGTCTCCCTATCCACAGACAGAGCAGGGAACCAGTCCACCACTTTTCACCTCCCCAGGACCAAAACGGCAGTTCACGGAGAAAACGTATCTTGGGCAGCTCAAAACGACTCATCGGATCCAAGGAGCGCCCTCGAAAACCACTTGCGAGTAAGCAATCCTCCACCCGATGGCCCATTGTTTGCATACAGAGACAAGAAAGAGAAGTCGATCCCTTTAACCAAAAAGAAGTTCTTGGAGATCTTGACCAAAGCAGCTAAAGCTGCTAACTTGGAGCCTTTACAAGGCCACAGCTTACGTATTGGAGCTACTTTAGAATACTTACTTTGAGGCGTCCCTTTTGAAGCCATGAAGGCAATTGGCTGCTGGTCTAGTGACACCTTCTACGGCTATTTATCCAAGCATGAACAAATTCTTGCGCCTTACCTGCAGGCCATTTCTACCTTACATGAGTCCATCTTAAGACTCACCCTCGCTTTCCGGAAGTAGGATTGGCACTGGTGAGTCGGTTTCCTCATGCTCAATGTGACCTCCAAAGCCATGCTATCTTTTCATGGGAATCGCACATTGTCATCACGCGATGCGTCATGGCCTCCTAACACTCAGAGGGGGAATCACAGCTGACCCACCGTTCTTTTTCATCCAGGTCCATCTGTGTCTTGCAAAGTTGCTAGCGCGAGAGTTCGGAGCAATCTGAAAAGGATCTTGCCCAAACCGTCATTACTTATCAGTATCAGAGTATATTATTGTATAACAGTTGCTCTATACACCTATTTTGAGTCGGAACGAGCAACGAAGTCAAAGAGGGTTGGCCTGAACGTCACGAGGGTGCGAGGGAGAGACAGGGTGTGGTCTTTGACTGTGGTGGCTGTGCAGTCACAAGAATCAGCTTTTCCTCTGTGACGGCCACTCGCCATAATTTTTCACCGTCTTCTAATACTCGTTCTGTTTCAGAATTGTTTTTCCCTCCCTCCCTCCCAAAGACACTCCTTCCGGCTCGCCTCCTTCCAATCACACACCGAGCCCTCCAGAGCAGCGCAATCATACACAAGCGGGGCATCCTAGTCCAGCTCGGTACAACAGTCTACAGCTCCACCTTCCCCACCACCTCCTCTAGTAATCATCAAAGTGTTCGAACGCGGGATATGTCGCCTTCTTGTCAAGTCAACCGAGATTCGGTCCCCGAATACTCGCGCCATAGGGTTCGCTCGTGGTAGCACTTTCTCCGACACCAAGACCCCTCTACTCTTTCTTTCCAGGTGAACAGCACGAACGGACTTTGATCCCCTCCCACCCTCCCGGGAATCGTGGCTGACCCACCGTCCTTTTTCATCCAGGTCCATCTGTGTCTTGCAAAGTTGCTAGCGTGAGAGTTTGGAGCAATCCGAAAAGGATCTCGCCCAAACCGTCATTACTTATCAGTATCAGAGTATATTATTGTATAACAGTTGCTCTATACACCTATTTTGAGTCGGAACGAGCAACGAAGTCAAAGATGAGAAACTGTCAAAGTCCATCGCAACGAGTTGATGGGGTCCTTACAATCAGTCACAAGTCACAGATAATAGTTAATATACACCATTTAACCAGTATTTGAGAGGAAAATATTGGATATAAGTTTTTATTAGTTTTTATCACTCGGAAACTTCCTACAATTGAAACACTCTTGAAACAAAAAAAGGTCTGAATCAAATCAAGAAACTTGCGTAATGCTAGTCGGTTGCATATCCAGTTGTCTTTGCAGACTTCATAGTGCTGTTGCATGATTTTTGCAAATGCTTATCTGGGGAAAATTTGACTAGGGTGCTCACTAGGGTTGAAAAGTTTTTTAGCATAGGGTGGATGCAGTGTAAAGATAGGATAGGATAGAAAGGATTGAGTAGGACAGGATAGGAAGGATTGAGTAGGATAGGATAGGAAGGATTGAGTAGGGACAGGATAGGAAGGATTGAGTAGGATAGGATAGAAAGGATTGAGTAGCATTGGATAGGAAGAATTGAGTAGGATAGAATAGAAAGAATTGAATAGGATAGAAAGAGAAGATAGACTGTACAAGTTTGTTAGGATAGAGTGGATGCAGTGCAAAGATAAGATAGGATACAAAGCATAAATGCAGTGTAGAAGTAGCATAGAATAAAAAGAGTCGATGAAATGCAAATAGCTTTGACTCAAGCAGTACACACTTGGGTGCTGGAACCATTTGTCCTAGACAAATGGCTCTCACTCTCACATACTTGGACTCTTGGATCATTTGTTCTGGTGATGACGCCCAAAGTTTGGTCAGTAACAAATGTAACTATAGTGTTACCGTACCAAGAGTTTGCGTTGGGCGTGCTTTAAGTGATGTGAGGAGTCCCGGGCAGGTCCCAGAGAACGCGCCTGTGAAAAATGGGTAAAAGTCGGTAACGGGGTTGGCAAGTGTAAAGCGCTAAGGTAAAGCACCTAGGGAAGAAGCGGTAAGTGAACACGGCAAAGGTAAGCGGCAAGAACCCGATATGCTTAGCGAGGTCTAAGCGTCGATAATGCCTGCCGTAGCTGCAAGGCGCGAATGTGTCGATTGTTGGCGAGCGTCTGTAACTGCCGATGAGTTTGACGTTGCCGACCGTAGCATAAATGAGCTCTTGAGCGTAAGGGAGACTGAAGAGCGTCTGTAACTGCCGATGAGTTTGACGTTGCCGACCGTAGCATAAATGAGCTCTTGAGCGTAAGGGAGACTGAAGTAAGGGGAGCAGAAAACTCTGGTCTATTGTTCTCTGATGTATGTACAAGTCGGTAAGTACTTTTATACTACAATGAGTTCGCCATCGCCAGTGGCTAATGACGCCAGAGTGCGGTAAACTGGAAAATTTCATAGGGGTAGCTCCAACGGTTTCAGATCCCTACCGTCCATTCAAGAGCCTTAGCGACGCCAGGCGACAGATCGCAAAGCTAAACCATCACTCCATCACCCTTCTGTCTGTCCAAAGTGCTTAGCGATGTCAGGCGCCGAATCGAGGCGCTAAGCAATGTCAGACGCCAAGGTCAAACGCCAAGCTGTCCGTCAGTTTTTGATAGATCATCAGGCTTCTCCCTAAGCGCTGTCATCAGTGACTGATGCCATCTGTCAGTTGTCATTCTGTCTGCCGTCAGCGCTATCACTGATCGGATCTGCTTCTTGCCGTGCGCGGCCGTCAAATATTGCCAAAATTGGTTAGTTAGCGTGCGCTAAGGTATCCAGGATCTGTGCCGTGCTGCCGTAGCCTGCCGTTGATGCGCTGATCCTGTATGGGGTCCTATCATCTCCCCCCAACTGAAAAATTGACTGTCCTCAGTCACCAAATAAGGCTACCGTTACCGCTTTTGTGACAAGTGGTCCGTGCGTTCTTGAGATTTTGTTTATAGTCCTGGCGCATGAGTGTGGACTTCGTTTCTCCTCCCCATCTTTTCCTGGTGCTCATTTTAAAATAAAATGTCTTTCCGTATTCCAACTCCGCCCCCTGTGCCTTCCCAAGCTGCCCAAGAAGCCGCCTATGCTTACATAGCGAAGGCCAATAATTTTATTCGACATATCGAGGGCATTGGCGCCGAGGCGTCCCAAAAATTAGTGGTTGGCGTGATGAAACTTTTGGAGCGATGATATGAGGTACACGTCCTTGGCGTTGGGTGGGAGCGTGAGATCGAAGTGCAGGAGTGGTGTTGTGCTCGCTATGTTGACAATCTTGGCGCCAAGTGGTTAGCGCCTTTCTCCCATTTCGTAAGTTGCTTTTGCTGCCTGCCGTGTCGCTAGCTGATCGAGTTGCCAGGCGCCTCCTCCCGTCCCAACAATTGAGGACGAGCTGGAGGATATTCTGTCCGTGTCGCTAGCTGATCGAGTTGCCAGGCGCCTCCTCCCGTCCCAACAATTGAGGACGAGCTGGAGGATATTCTGTCCAGTGCCTTGCCAATGACGGTAAGCGCGCCAGCGGCAGAGTGAGTATTCCTAACCCATTCCTTTGACTTAGCTTTGGTCTGATTTGTCTCCTCACAGCAAACAGGAGGTGCTGGCGCCCTTGGCGCGGATGCAGGTAGCTGAGGAGCTGGCGGCGTGGCAAGAAGAAGTCTCCCAGGATGCTCGGGAGATCACCAGGGCTCTGGAGGAGCGGGAGCGGGTCAGGGAGTTGGCGGAGGAAATGGAGGGAGTTGCTGCGGGGAAGGCGCCTGCCGTTGAGAGGCAGGCGGTAGCAGAGGGATCCGGCAAGGTAGGTCGCGCAGGCAGCACTTTGAGCCCAGTGCTGCCGGCTAGCAAGTCGGGCTCGCCGAGGAAGCCGGTAGGCACTTCCAAACACAAGGTAAGTGCTGAATTTCGCTTGCCGTTGCCAACGGTCGCTAACGACATCTACAGAGTCACAAGGCGGCTCCTCAATACACGGTGAGTGGTACTTTCTCTTTGGACTGGAATTACTAAATTTCTGTAGGCGCCAACACAACGTTCCTTTGACGACAAGAAACTGCGAGTTTTGCTTTTGCCGCGTCGGGAGGAAGCCGTCCTTGATGAAGGACAAGAGGCCGGGGTCGTAATGGAGGAAATGAAGGGGAAAAAGACCGTTTTCTTGGCGACTCGGCAGGCTTTCAAGGAGGCGCGTGGAGCGGCAAATAACTCTTCTGTGTTTTTGAGCTCTCGCTGACTTATAGCGCTAGTGTGATAAGTGCTGGGCGGATAACGACCCAGAAGGCTGCTGGTTCCCGACTGGGGCCCAGCCGTGTTATCGTTGTGGCGCCCTCAAGCGTGCCTGCACTATCAACGGGGCCAAGAGTCGCGAGCGTGGCAGCGCGCCAGATGCCCTCGTCGAGAAGACGTTTTCCTGCGCAGTATTGGTTAGGAGGGCCAGGGAGTTCGTGGAGGAGCAGAAGAAGAAGGTCGCTGCCGGTGGTATGGCAGCTGTTGGACGAGCTTCCTTGGCGTTACCGACGCGCCAAGGAGATGGATCAGAAACAGTCGGCAAACGAGGCGCTGGAGAGCGCCAAGGGACTTCGGTCCCAGAGAAACGACAAGCCCCTTCCCCAAGCAAGGGGAAGGGCAAGGCAAAGCGCCCTCGTGTGGTGTCGTCGCCTTCCCCTTCGCCAGCCCCTCAAGACACCGAGATGGAGGACTTGGAGAAGGCCTTAGCGGCAAGTCGCCTGCCTCCTCAAGACCCTGAGGCAGGCCCAAGTGGCCTTTTGTCGCCCATCCAGTTGGCGGCGAGGTCCCTTGGCGAGGAGCAGGAGGTAGGAGAGCGGGCAGTGGTTGGCGACTCGGCGCCGCCAGAAGAGCGGGAAGAAGCCCCCGTCGACGTCGAGATGGGGGAGAAGGCAGAGGGGGCGGCAACGGAAGGGGATGAGGACGCCGAGGGTGAAGATGAAACCTTGGCGACTCAGCGCAAAGGCGATGAGGAGGCAGCGGCAAAGGAGGTGGTGGAAGGAGAGGAGGGGGCCACAGGGGTTGCCCAGGAGGATCCTGAGTGGCAATGGCTGCCGCCTTACGGCAACATCGCCCCTTGGGAGGTGTCAGATCCTGAGGATGTTGCAGGATTGGCATCAAGGCGCCCCGTGGTCGCCAGGGTCAATCCCGCTTGGACCCCCCAGCCGCAGCCAACGGTTACCGGCGACGCCTTCAACTGGCTGGGGCAGGACCTCGTATATCCAGTTGTCGCGCTTAATCCACGGGAGATGTTGGAGAGGTTCTTGAGAAGGGCGGCAACGATGGAGGCCACAATGAGTAGGGAGCGGGAACGAGTTCGAGGGCAACTAATGGCGCTAAGGTTGCGCTACTCTAACCTTGGTCGTAGCCTTTGCGTTCTTCGCGACTACCAGGGCGATTGCCAAGCCGCCATAGATTGGCAAACCGCCAACAACATCCAGCCTGGCGACCTCTTGCCCCTTCGTGACTCTTCCTTACCAGTGTCAGACAATTCCTTGCCAATGGACGACGACAGCGATTAAGCGGACCTTAGCGTAGATAGGCCGTTTTGTAGATATCTTGTTTGTTGCCGAACTTTTATATATATTTCTTGCCGCCTTCTTGACAAGTGTGAGGGTAAGTTTCGTAATTTGAGTTAGCGCAGCCACAGAAAGCAAAGAAAGTAAAGCAAAGAGAAGGCAAGCGGCAAGTATTCTAAGGTAGGTTTTAGCAAAAGTAATAGTGTGAGGGACTTAGACAAATTTTGAGGAAAAGGGAAACGCTCAGTAGATCATCATGGCGAAAAACCCTTGGCGAGAGTTGCGCAGGGCGCTAAGCATTGGCGACCCGCTAGCGCTGCGACTTGACTATGTAAAGAATTGTCTGTTGGATATAGTACAGTAAGTATCGGCAAGAAAGATAAGTAAGTAGCGCTGCGACTTGACTATGTAAAGAATTGTCTGTTGGATATAGTACAGTAAGTATCGGCAAGAAAGATAAGTAAGGTAAGTAATAGAAAGAAAGAGCTTATCAATTTATTCTTTTCTAATCATTTTCTTCTTCTTCAACTAAAGTCGGCAAGTCATCATCGTCCAATAATTCGGTTTCTTCAAGTTCTCTCAACTTGGCGGTGTCAATATCTAGCGCCTCCAACGGCAAGTCAATCTGTTCCCTGGCGAGATACGGTAATAGGCGAAAGGCGGCAACAGGTCGATGCAGAACTGAACCATCTAATTCACAGAGCACGTAAGCGCCTCCATGGTTATGAGAGATAACTACCAAGGGTCCTAGGTAGCGCGGGCGCATTTTCTTGTTGTAAGAGGTCTCGATTTTGGAGTTGCGCATAAGTACTAGCGCTCCTCTCAGGAAGTTGTAATCCTTGATGGTAGCGCTATGCTCGGTTTTGAATCGTAATGCTGCTTGGCGATGGGCGCTAAAGACTACCTCGTGGAGTCGCTCTAAATCTTCTTTCCTTCGCTGGAGATCAATAGCTCGTCTGGCGATCAGGTCGGTAGTCGCTAAGATGCTGTTGGGTGCTGGCTGAAGGTAGGTCGCTTCTATAATGTTGGCAGGGAGTAATGGATGGGTGCCAGTAGCCGCGTAATAGGGAGAACAACCCATGCGCTTACGAATAATAACTCTTTCCGACCAAAATACTGAGTAAGTTGCCTCACTCCAACGAGACTCGTCGCCATCGACTGCCTTGAAAAGCGCTTGCCAAACGTCAAAGTGTGGTCTCTCTACCAGGCCATTGGCACGTTTGTTGTAGCCAGATACTCGAATGTGGTGAATGTTGTATTTCTTGGCGAGGTATGTTAGCGCTTTGATAATGGGCGCACCGTTATCTGTGACGATTTCTCTTAGTGCTCCCCAACGGCAGATGACGTCCTCAAATAGCCACTTGGCGACCGCCTCTGTATTTTCTCTTTGGAGCATTCGAAATTCAGGCCAGTGGATTAGCGAGCAACGACCTTGAATGATGTACTTGTAGCGACCAGATTTGGGCATGTGCATAGTGTCGACGTAGATTTTGCTGAAGAGGGGAGCTGGCGTTGCAACGGTTGGCGGTATGAGCACTTGGCGTGTTTGTTGAATCTGGCAGAGGTGGCAAGTCCTAATGTACCAAGCGATGTCGGCACTAGCGTGTGGCCACCAGAATCGTTCTAACAGAGAAGCTCGGGTAGCGTACAGACCTCTATGTCCTAGCTCGTCATGCATGGCGCGCAAGACTCGTAAGCGACTTTCTGGCTTGATGATCAGCTTGTGAGCGCCATCTCGATTTCGTCGCCAAAGTCGGTTGTCGGTAAAGAAGAAACGGGTAGCATAGCGGATAAAGGTCGCGTATTGTTCGTCGGTAAGGCCTGCGGGTCGCTTAAGGTCTTGTAGCCATTGTTCAATGATTAACAAGCGGCTGTCTTCTGCCTTTGCTTTGGCGGATCGGGGAACGGCATCGTAGGTCAAGTTTCTGCTGTCTTCTCTTAGCGGATGGGGTTCCTGTACGACTTTTACTGGAGGCAAGTCTTGTCCAAGGATGCTTGCCATGTAGAATGTGAGGGGTGCGCTAAAGATCTCGGGGCGGTAAGGGATAATGGGATGTAAAATTATGCTGGTAGGCTGTTGCTGTCGTAGTAGGGGGATTGGCTGTTGTATGAGGTGCACGAAACCATGTAAGCGGTCGATCCAGTCCTTGAAATCGCTATCAGCCTGTGGATCCACTGCCGGGTCGCCAGGCTGCTGTGGTCACCTAGAAAGTCCATCTGGTCCGTGGAAAGAGCTCTTGACGTGTACCAACTCAAAGTGAAACATGAGGATAGCGACTACCCAACGGTTCATGCTAGCGGATGGCTGGATGTCGGGATTCTGCAGCATGCCTTTGATGTACCTAGCGTCGACTTCAACGATAAGGTTCCGTACGCCAATCAAATACATCTTTAGCGACCGGAAGGCTTTGAAGAGTCCATAGAGCTCTAGCTTAGGCTGACTGTAGCGAGACTCTCTGTCATTTAGCGTGATGGAGCCAAAGCGGTTGTAGCGTTGCTGTTTCCGATTGTTGCTAAGGCACTGGCACAAGAAGTAGCCAACGGCAATGTACGAGGTATCCACCGCCAAGATAACAGGGTCGGCAGAGGTATAATCGATGGGGACTAGGGGTTTGGTGTCTTGTAGAGCTTTTACTAAGTCTCGTTGGGCAGTGACCTGGTCTGGCCCAAATTCGAAGGGCTCGTTAGTGCGGGTGAGTCGGTTAAGGGCATGCGCACAATGGGCAAAGTTCTTGACGAATATCCTGAGAACGCCAACAGTACCAAGAAAGGCGCGGACTTCAGATAAGTCGCGGCAAGGACCCCATCTCTCCAGGAGTGCTAAGCGAGACTTGTCGGGAACACGACCGTCGGGAGTGCAGATATGACCAAGTATTTTGAACCTTGGCGCGCATAGGAGGAGTTTGTGGCCGCTAAAGGTTCCACCGCTGATAGGCTTCTACTCGGACTGAGCGCATCAAGGGACATTATAGGCCGACCAACACTTGACACACTAAAGGCTCTAGCGACCAGCCTTGGATACAGAGCAGCCCTAGCGCGGGCGCTCTATGGCAAGACTTATCCATTCATCTCAATCACCAGCATCAGCCCCTCAGCGCACTCCACTCAGTTACTTTGAAGACCAAGAAGACTCAGGACTCATAGCGCTAGCATAACGGCGGGAGGGGACTCTGACCAAACCCCGATCAGTACTGGAAGGAGTTAGCAATTGGCGCTGTCAATCACCGAGGCACCTCAATCAGAAGTCTAAAAGAATCAATGACGATGAGACAGGATACACGCAGACCCGACATTTAAATCTATCAAAATATGGTACAATGTTTAGCGCCGGAATTAGCGCTCACGGCGTCTGTCGAGGATTCCCCGACCATACCCCGGGATGGCATGGCCAATTAAATTACATCAAAAAGTGAGCAAACTCGTACCACTTCTAAGTAGTTTTAGAGTCGCCGTTGGTCGCCGTCACCCATGCGCTGCAGGTCGCCGTTGACAGGTGGCCGTTAGCTACAGTCACGAAGAGAGGCGCTAATTGGTAGCGCCGTCAATGGACTTATTTTGGAAATAATGTAGCGCATAGTATAAAAACTAGCTACTTGCCATGTATATAACAATGAATCGTAACCTCTTGAGCACCCAGTTACACTTAGCGTTCAAATCGCACTAGCGTTGCCTGACTTTGCCACCAAGTTCGGCGCTAGCTTCGTCTATCTCGTCTTTGTCGTTTACGGTGCCACCTACGGGCACGCTACGCTGCGCTATTCGTTTCTTTCTCTATAACTTCCCCTAAACTACGACGCTTACCACTTGCTAGGTAGCATCCGAGGCGCTATCATCTAGCGCATCGCCCTATCACCTCTGCTCGAGCACACCGGGACCCTGCCGGGACTCCTCACAAACCCATACGCCAGGCGCTGGAGACGGCGTTGTACTGCGTATACGTCCAGCGCACCCAACCACAGTTGGCGTCATCATTTTGGAGCCCACCGCGAGGGGTTCTATTGAGGCAGAATTCCGCCGGAAACTCGAGCCCAGCGACAGCGCCGCCTCCTATTGGAGAGCGCGTTTGAACAAACCTTAACTGAGTCACCACACTTACCAGGCGCGCTACCGAGGCAGACTTTAGATCAGGAGCTTGAAGCCGCTCCAGATAGCTTGGCTGAAAGCTTCTTTCCATTTTCCCGACCGTTCGAATACTTAGCAGGTGAAAACCATACACCGCTTACTCCTTTGGAAGAGCTGTCTAGGTCATTATCGCCAGAACCTAGCGACTCAGAATTACCCGAGCCAGTACCGACTACAACTACGCCAAGCGAAACTACCACTAACACTACTATTCCCACCACGACGTCGACGCCAGCTAGTATGGAGCAGGCAAACACACCGCGTATGCCGCCAAGAAACCACTTCTCGTCGCCAAAATGGGACGAGACGAAACCTCGCGAGCTAACACAGTATTTCCGAGAATTGGAATATTTATTACGCGACTGCCGAGTCACCGACAACACACAAATGAAAGAATACGCCGCCAGATACGTTTCCTACAACACCGCGGAATCCTGGACGGGACTGGATGAGTTTCAAGGATTAACACGAGAGGCGGTGCCAAGGGCGTTTACCTACGAGGAATGGAAAAAGGCGATCATTAAACTGTACCCTGGCGCTGAGGAATCCACGTGCTATACCGTCCTTGAAATCCAGAAACTGGTACAGGATACCTTCGCAACGGGCATTTATACACTAGGCACGCTATCTACTTATTATCGAGACTTCCAGCGAATTGCAAGATGGCTAGTGCAGAATGGCAAACTCTACAGGAACGAGGAACGGCGCTTGTTTCAACAAGGCATTCCCACATCACTTTGGACTCGTATAGCTCGTCGCTTAGAAATTCTTAAGTCCGACCACCATCCTGAGGAACCCTACGATATAGAAGACGTCTTTGAAGCAGGTAAATGGATACTGAAAGGCACGGATACTGGCATCCCCTTCCAGCGACCTTCTAGCACTGATAACGGAGGAAAGGCGCCACCTGTTGCGGCGCCCGCACCTAGCGCAACTAACAATCAGGGAGGTTTTGTCAAGAAGGAGGACCTGGAAAACGCAGTCAACACGGCTGTCGCAAACGTTATGAGCAAATTGGAAACGTTAATCTCGACTAGCCTTAATGCGCCACGAGGTAATATGCAATCCGGCCCTTGTCACTTCTGTGGTGAGGCAGGACATACGATGACTCGCGGACGCTGCGCTATCCTCGAACAATACCTGCGCCAAGGAAGAGCACGCCGAGGCGCCGACGGGAAAATAGTCCTACCCTCCGGCGCTAACATCCCTCTATATCCTGAGCACCAAACCTTCCAGGGGCGAATTGATGAATGGCATCGACGTAACCCTGGGAACTTAGCGACGGGCAATCTCAATAGTACGGCCGCAGCGGAGGCAGAAACAACTCCACAACAGGCGCTAATCCATGAAGTACTCCAGCTTAACGCTGTTAGCAAGCGACCGACGTTGTCACGAGAGGAGAGGATCGAGACGTTGGAAAGGGAGCTAAAGTCGCTAAAGAATCAGGTTTTCGATGGGGTCGAGATTAAAAAGAGCAAGCAACCGTTGAAAGACTATAGACCTTCAGGCGCTACGACCGATCCAGCACCTGCAAAGCCTTCGAATTCCAGTATCAACGACGACACACCTGATACGGCCAAAGCGCCAGCTAGCACGGAACCGCCACTACACCCGTATTCAGGACTTGCCGGTAACTACGCTCCGCCTATCAATCGAAACTTTGGAGCGCCAGACAAGCCAGCAGGAGGCTACCGACCAACGGCACCAATCTACGACATAGAAAAATCTAAGCAAGTATTCGATCGTATTATGAAAAGTCAAGTCACGATGTCAGTAGGGGAGCTATGCAGTGTGGCGCCAGACGTCAGGAATCAGATGCGTACAGCGGTAACCCCTCGACGGAACGTAGCTAACAATGTAACGGCGGTGGACGAATGCGACGACGCGCTACCTGGATTCACGTACATAACCGAGACGGTCGCGTCGGAAATCAAAGAAGAGGCCGCCCCACCTAAAGAAGCTACGTCCATTGACCCGGTCGAAACTTACCTTAAGTCGCTAAGATCTAGCGACGATCCCGCCGTCCTCACTGTAGCCCAAGACTCTCACGCGATTCGCTCGATTATGTTGACAGTTGATGGAAAAAGCGAGATAGAATCTATAGTGGACAGCGGATCACAGATTATTTCAATGGCTGCCGACGTCGCTAACGAGCTTGGCATCATTTATGACCCGACCATCATTCTTAATATGCAAAGCGCTAACGGCACTATTGATCGATCCTTGGGAATGGCTCGTAACGTGCCATGCGCTGTTGGCGATCTTACGTTTTACCTTCAAATACACATTCTTAGGTCGCCTGCGTACGACTTATTATTAGGGAGGCCCTTCGACGTCTTAGCCCGATCAGTAGTCAAGACGACGTCTGAAGACGAAACGACGCTAACTATTAGCGACCCTAACTCGGGTGTCAGAAGAACGGTACCAACGTTTCCACGGGGGAAATTCCAGAAACCGGGACCGAGAAAGCGACCTTACGTTAGCGACGACCCTTGCGAGTGTTTTCCGGCGCCATCGAGGAGATGAGTGATGAGGATCATGGAGATGAAGCGCTTATCTTGGACTATAACCATCGGACTGGGCAAGTAAACTTTATATCCTATACCCCTTTAGCCCATGAAATCTTGAATTCTTCTTCGTCGCTTACTAGTGACGCGTTATCCTACTTATACCTCACTGCGTCAGATATTACTGAAAACCTTTCAACAGACACTTATTTCGTTTCTACTCCCGACTCTAAAGAATCTTTGATATCAGGTTTCGCTAGAACCCATGACTCTATTTATAATACGTTTGCTAACAATAGTACTCCTAAGCGCAAAGGGGTTCAGGTCAAGAAGAAATATAAACCCGTAGCGCTTAAAACAAAACCGGTAGCAAGCGCCGTACCCGAGGAATTTCGCATCGAAAGAAAAATAATAGGCGACCCTTTGGCTACCCTGCCAAAACTCGATCCGAATCCACCACCCTTTGAACCAACAGGACGATTTACAGAAGAACAAAAGGCGCTATTTCTTAGCGCCCACAATACCGGCTTCCTCTCGACGGAGGAAATGAACGTACTAGTCGACATCATGCAAAAACAGAATGAGGCTTTTGCATGGGAGGACTCAGAACGCGGTAAACTTAGAACTGACTTTTTTCCACCAGTGGTCATCCCAACCATACTGCACGTACCCTGGACTGAGCATAACCGACCCATACCCCCGGGCATCGAAGCCGAAGTCTGCCAAATTATTCGCTCCAAGATAGCGGCAGGTGTATACGAGCCTTCTAACTCGGCCTACCGCTCGAGGTGGTTCTGCGTACTAAAGAAAAACGGGAAGCTACGTATAGTTCACAGCCTAGAACCGCTAAACAAAGTCACCATTCGTCATTCAGGGGTACCGCCATTTCCCGATCACGTCGCTGAATCTTTCGCGGGACGAATATGTGGCGCTACCCTGGATTTGTACGTAGGCTATGACGAGCGCTTAATCCATCCTTCCTCTCGCGACTTGACGACATTTCAAACACCGTTTGGGGCGCTACGACTAGTCACACTTCCTATGGGATGGACAAACTCGGTACCGATATTTCACGACGATATTACGTTTATCCTACAGCCCGAAATACCCCACCATGTGCTCAGTTTCATAGACGACGTAGGAGTTAAAGGCCCGAAGGATTGGCGGTTGATGGATGGCAAGCCCGAAGTTCACCCGGAAAATCCTAATATTCGCATGGTGCTATGGGAATTCTTTCAACTGGTTAACCGAGTACTTCAGCGCATGAAGTATTGTGGCGGGACGTTTTCAGGGCACAAGCTCGTTCTTTGCGCACCGCAGTTTAAAATTTTGGGGCACGTTTGCACACCAGAAGGCAGGATTCCAGAAAAGAGCCGATTAGCGCTGTTGGAGAAATGGGGGGTCTGTCATAACCTCTCGGAAGTTCGCGCGTTCTTGGGCACTGTAGGGGTGCTGCGCATGTTCATACACCATTTTTCTCATCGCGCAAACGCCCTTAATCGCCTAACCCGTTCAGGGGTCCCCTTCGAATTCGGACCCGATCAAATCAATGCCCAGAAGGACTTA
Organism: Macrolepiota albuminosa; assembly: GCA_027475525.1. Lineage (NCBI taxonomy): Eukaryota > Fungi > Basidiomycota > Agaricomycetes > Agaricales > Agaricaceae > Macrolepiota > Macrolepiota albuminosa. The sequence goes on along the minus strand of JAMWFC010000055.1, from coordinate 1,153,672 downwards.
GTAAAGGCGCTACAGGAAGCGAAACCATTGGTACCCATTGACTATACTACCGCCGATCCCGTTATACTTGCTGTTGACACATCATATATCGCCGTTGGCTTCTTCTTATGCCAGTGTGATAGCGCGAACCGGAAAATCAGGCGCTACAATTGTTTCGGATCGATTACCCTTAACGACCGAGAATCGCGCTACAGTCAGCCCAAGCTAGAGTTATATGGCTTGTTTCGATCGTTTCAGGCGCTGCGCATGTACCTCATTGGGGTACGAAATCTCATTGTCGAGGTCGACGCACGATACATCAAAGGAATGCTTCAGAACCCTGATATTCAACCGTCGGCCAGTATGAACCGCTGGGTAGTAGCGATATTAATGTTTCACTTCGAGTTAGTACACGTCAGAAGTGCATTTCACGGGCCGGACGGATTATCTAGGCGACCCAGACAACCGGAAGATGAAGCGCTAGACGATAGCGACAACGATGTATTTGACGATTGGATCGATCGATTGCATGGTTTCATGCACATCATTCAGCTGCCTATTCCGGCGCTTCGCGAAGACCAACCAGTTTCAAATTGGCTTCACCCTATTGTTCCGTACCAGCCCCGACCATATCAGGCGTCATCAACTTTTTACACGGCCAGTATCTATAACGTCGCTAAGCCATCTAACGATCTAAAGATAGTCGAGGAACCAAGACCCTTAAGAGAAGACAGTCAGAACCTGCCATATTCGGCGGTACCTCGAAGCGCCAAAGCTAAGTCAGAAGATCAGCGGGTGGACCAGGTTAGGAAGTGGCTACAGGATTTGCGACGACCATCAGACCTTACGGATACGGAATACGCCACCTTCATTCGATACGCGACGACCTTCTTTGTAGTGGAAAACCGACTTTGGCGACGAAATAGAATGGCGCCCACAAGCTAGTAATTAAACCGGACAATCGAATTAGAATTCTACGCGCTATGCACGATGACTTGGGACACATGGCGCCCACAAGCTAGTAATTAAACCGGACAATCGAATTAGAATTCTACGCGCTATGCACGATGACTTGGGACACCGTGGACTCTACGCAACAAGAGCGAACCTTTTGGAGCGCTTCTGGTGGCCTCAAGTTAGCGCCGATATTGCGTGGTATATTCGCACTTGTCATCTCTGTCAAATCCAGCAGACACGTCAGGTTCTTATTCCCCAACAGTAGCGACTCCAGCGCCGCTATTTGGAAAAATATATATCGACACCATGCACATGCCCAAGTCAGGGCGCTACAAGTATATCATTCACCAGCGCCGCTATTTGGAAAAATATATATCGACACCATGCACATGCCCAAGTCAGGGCGCTACAAGTATATCATTCAGGGAAGGTGTTCCTTGGTACATTGGCCGGAGTTCCGTATGCTCCAACGAGAAAATACAGACGCTATAGCTAAGTGGCTCTTTGAGGACGTTATCTGCAGATGGGGAGCCCTTCACGAGATCGTCACAGACAATGGAGCGCCGATAGTTAAGGCGCTCACTTATCTTGCCAAGAAGTACAACATTCAACACATACGGGTTTCTGGTTACAACAAGCGCGCCAACGGAATCGTAGAAAGGCCTCATTTTGACGTTCGACAGGCGCTATTTAAGGCGGTCGATGGTGACGAAAGTCGCTGGAGCGAAGCGACTTATTCGGTCTTCTGGTCGGAAAGGGTTACCGTACGAAAAAGGATGGGTTGTTCACCCTACTACGCGGCGACTGGCACCCATCCACTCCTCCCGGCCGACATAGTGGAAGCTACTTACTTACAGCCACCCCCAAATTCGATACTATCTTCCACCGACATGATTGCTAGGCGCGCTATAGACTTACAGCGACGCATGGAGGATCTCGAGCGCTTACACGAAGTAGTATTTCAAACTAGACGACAAGCTGCGCTACGATTTGAAAGCGAGCACAGCGCCACGATTAGAGACTACAACTTCACCTCTGGCGCCCTCGTACTAATGCGCAACTCAAAGATCGAAGTTACCCATAACAAAAAGATGCGACCTCGGTATCTGGGACCCCTAATAGTGGTTTCCCGCAATAGGGGAGGCGCCTATGTACTCTGCGAGTTGGACGGCTCAGTTTTGCATCGACCAGTAGCGGCGTTTCGACTCATCCCCTACTTAGCGCGGGAACACATTCCTTACCTTCGTCGGCGCTGGACATTGACACGGCTAAACTACGAGAACTGGAAGAAACGGAGTTAGTGGATGATGACGAGACCCCTGTTGAGCGCTGGACATTGACACGGCTAAACTACGAGAACTGGAAGAAACGGAGTTAGTGGATGATGACGAGACCCCTGTTGACGACGACGAAGAACAGTAAATGAAGGCGAAGGACGAGGCGCTAGGTGTTAGCGCCCCCGTTAAGTAAACTTAGGTCATGTTTCCCTTTCGGAAGGCATATTGGATGGCATAAATAGCTATGGTACAGGCGAGGACACAAAATCAACTACGGCTACTACGTTACGAGCTACGCCAAAGAAGACCGGCGACGAGAACCTCGGACTCGCTCCTTGGGCCGCCTAAAGGAGGGAGGACCGCCTGAAGGAGGAAGAGGGGCGCCTGGTGTAGGCACCGGAGTGCTCGAAGGCGGCGCGTTGCGAGGTACGGCGGGAGGAATGCAGGATGAAGGTACTGGAGCGCTAGGAGTTGGCGCAGGAGGAGCGCCTGGAGGAGGGGCAGCGAGTTCGGGGGAAAGGTCCCACTCCCCGTAGGAGGGCTGAAGCGAGGGCGGGAAAGGAAAGACCACGCGGTCGAGGACTGCCCTACGGGCACGGGACTCAACCAGGAGCGGAAGGGGAAGCCATGAAAGGCTCTTGGCAACGGCATGGAATTAGCAACCCAAGGTCAGAAGGAAAGAGCTATTGACTAACCAAACTGCCAGTCTCCCGAAGAAGGCTCGCCAAACTTGCTGCGCTAGGCGTAATAGTCGACTGCGAACACATGAGCAACAAACAAGATACGCGCTAACAGGAGGCGAACCGTGACCAGAGACTCATCCTGGTCTATCATCCATTCGGTGGAGGCGTCCAACAGGATGCGATATCGGCGCACCAGGGTCATGGTATTTCCGTTTTCATGAGGGAAACCCCCCGTAGGCATAATAGCCAGGAAGTGTTCAATACGATCCAAGATCGCGGGGCGGTGAGGAAGTTCCGGATCTGGGAGAAGTATGGAGGGTGCTGGCATGATGAAATACTAACAAACTTAAGGGCGGCAGAGCCCATAAAATATCTCTAGCTACTTGCAGGGTCGCAGCGACTTAGGAACTTTTACATGGGCGAAACAATCACGAGGGGGGGGGCGACAACAACGATGCATTTAATATACGACGACATTGGAAATCAAGAATCTAAAATCTGTCAGTTCTGGGGGGGGGGGCGACAACAACGATGCATTTAATATACGACGACATTGGAAATCAAGAATCTAAAATCTGTCAGTTCTGTGGCGCTACGGAGAAGGGAAGATCACCTTACATAAACGACATGGGAGGTGGAAGCAAATCAAGGAGCGGGCAACAGGAGGAGACGCGTCCCTCCGTCAGAGGGGCCACGAAAGAGGCGACCACCGGTAGAAGAACGAGGAGACTGGTGAAGAAGGCGCGGTTAGACAGGAAAAGAAAGGAGTAACGGGGTAAGGACAGACGGACCAGATAGTGGCTTTCTTCCAGCAGCAGCTCAAGACGCTCTCGCGTGGAGGTGGGAGGAATTTGCTTTAATTAGCGACTGTCAGCAAAGAAGAGGGCGAAAAAGGCAGGAGCGCACCTGAAAAATGCGACTCCAGGCCTTCTCCATACCAAACTGCATCAGAGGTTTGCTATCCGCCCAGATCTCACAGGCCGCACGCAGCAACCGGCAGCGACGACTTAATTCGAGGCGCCATCGTCCAGTTCTGGCACGCTGCCAGCAGGATAGTGGTGAAGGAAAGAGGTGACACGCTCTAGGAAAGTGGAGGGTCCATCATGACGTGAGCACGATCACAGCGGGGAGTCCACACCAGGCCGGTCAGGCTGGTCATCGCGAAGACGGAGGGTCCATCATGACGTGAGCACGATCACAGCGGGGAGTCCACACCAGGCCGGTCGGGCTGGTCATCGCGAAGACTGATGAGATCCAGTTGATGCATATGCAATTTATAGGACACGGCTAGAGTTAGAACGGCGACAGCGTGGGAGGACGTTTCACAAAGAACGAGGACCCTGACGAAGATACTAGCCAATGAGAGGCGCTTGACTCATGGTTGGACCGCGCAGAAAGGAAATCGCCATTCTAGACCTAGCGCTTATGCTCACCATCACCGAATAGCCACAAAGCGATCACTGGTTTTCTATTTCTTTATACGCGTTACTTCTTACATGGATCCGCTTATTTATTTCCAGACAGTTCCTATTTTCTACTTAGGCTGGCGCGGTAATGGCTATTGGGCCGCGCCGGCAACAGGGGTTTTTGCGCCATGATGATCTACTGAGCGTTTCCCCTTTTTACTTATTTTCTTTTGATTACTTACAAACTGACGATTTGAAGCCAAGGGAGGCGTTTATTATAGGATCACATACTACAAAGTTCGTATCAAAAAGACTAAGTCCATAAAAGTTTAAAAGCGCTAAGGGTCGGCAACTACGGATCATACTCGGGAAGGGCGGGATCGCCCAAAGGAAGCAAGTCCCCGTCCTGGATCGAGTTACTCGCTTGCCACTCAAGCGCAGCTGTAATATCGTCATGAAGCTCGAGAAGGAGGCGCTCGCGGCGAGCTAAGGTGGAAACGCGAGGACGCAGGTTGGCAAGTTCGCGACCAACGGCTTCGGTCGCATCCTCAATATGGCGGAGTTGCTGGCGAAGGTCGGCAGAAGGGCGGAGGGGGTAACAGGATAGGAGAACTCGTTCCCGAGCCAAGGGAAGGCGTCACCAGAAACTCGCATGGCGGGAGGAGGAGAGGGGTAACAGGATAGGAGAACTCGTCCCTGAGCCAAGGGAAGGCGTCACCAGAAACTCGCATGGCGGGAGGGGGAGTCCAAAAGGGATCGAACTTATGGAAGGTTAGAAAAGGGGAGAAAAGGGGGAACAAACAAAAACGGACGTACCCGGACAGTTACAGGCGCACGGGGTGTCCACTCATGGCGCTCGTCGCCGGGGGACATAGCTCTGGCGGAAGAAAGATGGATGCCGTAGGGAGGCAAGTATCTCCAGCGGCGACGACGCTCACCTTCCGGCACCAGGGTTCCTTCAGATTCCGGCGCCGCAGAAGTCTCGCGACTACTAGGAAAAGAAGAGGAGCTGTGGGGAGGAGTAAGGGACGGAGTGATAGGGAGAGCAACCGGAGGTCGCTAGCCGCAACCGACTCGGGGGCGGGGTAGCGCCAGCGTCAGACATAACGACATCTTCGGCAGCAGGAATAGCCACGACGACGGGAACGGGAGTGGGGGACCTATCAGTCCAGCGTCAGACATAACGACATCTTCGGCAGCAGGGATAGCCACGACGACGGGAACGGGAGTGGGGGACCTATCAGTCAAGAAGTTAGCACGCGAAGGAAAAAGAAGTTAGGAAAATGCGTACTGGTTACCACTGGCGCCACTCTGACGAGGGTTAGCGGCGATAGGGGGAGTAAGGCGAAGCAGGAGAGCGCGTACCGCCAATAGCGCATCGGCATCAACAACGGGCTCAGCTTCATCATCATCCTCTCCCTCGGCATCCCTCTCGGTGCCCTCCCCCTCATCCGTAGAAGACTCGGTTGAAGACAAAACCACAGGCGTAGCAGGCGCTAGCTCGCGGTGCTTACCAGGGCTCTTGCCAGGAGACGCGACAACAGGCTTACGTTTCGAAAGAACGGGACGACGAGGAGAGCGAGCAAAAGGTGCCGCCACGGTAGTACCATCCTGGGTAGTCGGCAGCGCCAGGCTGGCTGCGCTGATTACCGTGGGTTGGTGAGTAGCCGCCAGATCACGTTGCTGCAGCACGAAGTCCCGGGCGTTACGAACCAACACTGCGCGCTCATAGTTCCTTTGCATAATGGCGTCCCTACCACGTTCACGAGTACGAATCCCATTGAAGGCGCAGCCTCGTTTCAACGCATCGCACCGATAGCAAGGCAGAGACGCGGTAGGAAACCAGCAGCCCTCAGGGTCGTTCTCAGACCAACACTTGTCACACTAAGAAAGAAGTCAGCGACGGCATGAACCTCCAAAGGGGCAAAACAGTGCTTACCACGCCAATCTTTGCCCTAAACGCGCGACGCTCCAAGGGCGCAACGGTAACCTTCTTCTTGCCGCCCAGTACTTGGACACCAGCCGGAACGCCGGTATCAATGATGGTAGTATCACGGCGAAGAAGCAAAAGGTCACGAAGCTCCGCGTCGGTGAACATGGTCTGGTTAGGCGCCTATCGACATTAACATTTAGGCGCTAAAGTCTAGCGACAACAAGCAAAGCACTTACGACATACAAAGGGGGAACACGAGCAGGGAGATTGATCTGGAAGGGGGAGAAGTCAGAAAAATGGAGTAAGGAAGATAGGAAAAGAACGCACGGTACGTTTGGGAGGAGAACTAGCACGAGCAGGAGGCGCTCGTTCAATAACAATGGCGAAATTACGCGGAGGACCGTGAGAAGTTGGGCGCGTCGGGCCGGGTCGTGGCTTGCTACGAGAAACGGCAATACGTTTGATGGCCGAATGGGGAGGGGCAGTACGGATGGGAGAAGCAGCGCTTGGGGCAGGGCGAGTGGAAGAAGTAGCGCCACGAAAAGGGCTGCCAAGAACGGAAGGAGGCGGAACAGAAGTCGAAGAAGGAGGGGCGGTAGGAACAGAAGGGACAGTAGAGGCCGAGGGGGCAGTAGGAAGACTGGCGACGGTGGGAGACGTAGCAACCGACTACTCAAGGATTAACAGTGGAAAAAAAAAAAAAAAAAAAAAAAAAAAAGGGGGGAGGAGAAGGAAGGACTTACTTCGCTGACCTCGGTGCTAGCCAACAACGTGTTGATCTCGTCAGATAAAGAGGGAGCCTAGTATGGGCGCTGAACCTTAGCGCCACAACGCCAAAATCAAACTTAGAAAACTTACGAAAAGGTCCGGAGGGAGCCTAGTATGGGCGCTGAACCTTAGCGCCACAACGCCAAAATCAAACTTAGAAAACTTACGAAAAGGTCCGCGAAAGGGCGCAACCAATCGGCACCCTCATACTCATGGTACCGGGCCACGTACCACTCGCGAACTTCGTCACCCCGCTCCCAGGAACTGTCGGAGCCGCGGACCACGAGCCAGCGCCGATAGAGTTGCATAATACCAGGGACGGTTTGTGGCGCATCGGCGGGACCGACAGACTTAGCGCGATCAAATAAATAGGAGGCCTTAGCCAGGAAATTGCGGAGAGCAGAGGCGTCGAAAGAAGTGGACATACTGGGAAGATGGGAAGGAAAACACGGGAAGGTGAAGTATGGAAAACGACTTTTATAAGGCGCCGGCGGCATTATACAGACCGTAGCGCAGTCAAATTAACGACGGCGTTTGACTGAGGACAGTCAATTTTTCAGTTGGGGGGAGATGATAGGCTTCTACTCGGACTGAGCGCATCAAGGGACATTATAGGCCGACCAACACTTGACACACTAAAGGCTCTAGCGACCAGCCTTGGGTACAGAGCAGCCCTAGCGCGGGCGCTCTATGGCAAGACTTATCCATTCATCTCAATCACCAGCATCAGCCCCTCAGCGCACTCCACTCAGTTACTTTGAAGACCAAGAAGACTCAGGACTCATAGCGCTAGCATAACGGCGGGAGGGGACTCTGACCAAACCCCGATCAGTACTGGAAGGAGTTAGCAATTGGCGCTGTCAATCACCAAGGCACCTCAATCAGAAGTCTAAAAGAATCAATGACGATGAGACAGGATACACGCAGACCCGACATTTAAATCTATCAAAATATGGTACAATGTTTAGCGCCGGAATTAGCGCTCACGGCGTCTGTCGAGGATTCCCCGACCATACCCCGGGATGGCATGGCCAATTAAATTACATCAAAAAGTGAGCAAACTCGTACCACTTCTAAGTAGTTTTAGAGTCGCCGTTGGTCGCCGTCACCCATGCGCTGCAGGTCGCCGTTGACAGGTGGCCGTTAGCTACAGTCACGAAGAGAGGCGCTAATTGGTAGCGCCGTCAATGGTGATAGGACCCTATACAGGTTAGGCGCATCAACGGCAGGCTCGGCACCGGCTCCGGAAACCTTGCCGCACTCGTTCCGAACTTAGCGCACGCGTTCTACCCATTTTAAGCCATTCCCGACGGCCGCGCACGGCAAGAAGCAGATCCAATCAATGATAGCGCCGACGGCAGCAGGAATGACAACTGACAGATGGCATCAGTCACTGATGACAGCGCTTAGCGAGAAGTTTGATGATCTATCAAAAACTGACGGACAGCTTGGCGTTTGACCTTGGCGTCTGACACCGCTTACCGTCTCGATTTGGCGCCAACGTCGCTTAGGTGCTCTGACAGACAGAAGGGTGATGGATTGATGGTTTAGCACCGCGATCTGCCGCCTGGTGGCGCCAAGGGTCCTCGTGCTCTGACAGACAGAAGGGTGATGGATTGATGGTTTAGCACCGCGATCTGCCGCCTGGTGGCGCCAAGGGTCCTCCAAGGACGGTAGGGATCGGAAACCGTTGGAGCTACCCCTATGAAATTTTCCAGTTTACCGCACTTTGGCGATGGTTGGTCACTGGCGACGGCGAACTCTTTGTAGTATAAAAGTACTTACCGACTTGTACAATGGACCAGCAGACGAATAGACCACAGTTTACTCCCCTTACTTCAGTCTCCCTTACGCTCAAGAGCTCATTTACGCTACGGTCGGCAACGTCAAAACTCATCGGCAGTTGCAGCTTACTTCAGTCTCCCTTACGCTCAAGAGCTCATTTACGCTACGGTCGGCAACGTCAAAACTCATCGGCAGTTGCAGACGTTCGCCAACACTCGACATACTCGCGCCTTGCAACTACGGCAGGCATTATCGACGCTTAGAACTTCGCTAAGCTTATCGTGCTCTTGCCGCTCCCCTTGCCGTCTTCACTTACCGCTTCTTCCTAGGCGCTTTACCTTAGCGCTTACACTTGCCGGCACCCGTTACCGACCCCTTGCCGTCTTCACTTACCGCTTCTTCCTAGGCGCTTTACCTTAGCGCTTACACTTGCCGGCACCCGTTACCGACTTTTCACCTTTTTCACAGACGCGTTCTCTGGGACCTGCCCGGGACTCCTCAAATTACTTTTAGCGCGCCCAACGCACACTCTTGGTACGGTAACACAATTGTTACATTTGTTACTGACCAAACTTTGGGCGTCATCAAATTGGAGCCCACCGCGAGGGATCTCTAGGGCAGAATTCCGCCAGAAACCCGTCTCCAGCGTAGGCGCCGCCTGCTAGATCAGTCGGCAGAAGGCATTGCTCCTTCCCACCCATCAACTCCACAACCACCTGGTGCCTTACCGGGTCTCTCTCTCGCCAGTCGGCAGAAGGCATTGCTCCTTCCCACCCATCAACTCCACAACCACCTGGTGCCTTACCGGGTCTCTCTCTAGCCCAGGAACTACAGAACGCCACTGTAGACGCTTTTCCTGATCTCTTCCCGCATTCCCTCGATTATAGTACCGACGACCCCTTAGCGTCGCCCTTTACCTTACCGCAATCAGTTACCCCTATCACTCCGTTAACACCGCTTTCACAACTCGTCATTTCGCTCACCCCGTCGCCAACCTCTAGAACTCCTTCCCCACAACCGCTAACCGAACTCGCCAACCCAGTCGCTATGGAACAACAAGTCCAGCGCATGCCGCCACGCAACCACTTCTCGGCACCGAAATGGGACGAGACCAAGCCACGGGAGCTCTCCCAGTATTTTAAAGAATTAGAATATTTATTCAGAGATTGTAACATTACCGACCACACACAGATGAAGGAGTATGCGGCAAGATACGTATCTTACGACACGGCAGAGACTTGGACTGGTCTTTCCGAGTTTGCAGCGCTCGTTCCCGCCACGCCGACAGCTCCTGCCCAAGGTGCTTCATACGAGGACTGGAAGACGGCAGTGATCCAGCTGTACCCTGGCGCCGAGGAGGCTACCCGATACACGGTAAACGAGCTCCAGAAACTAGTACAGGAATCTTTCGACAGTGGCACATCGTCGCTTGGCGCATTCTCTACATATTACCGCGAGTTCCAGAAAGTCGCTAGGTGGCTTCTGCAGAACGGCAAGCTATACATTAACGAGGAACGTCGCCTGTTCCAACAAGGCATCCCGACTTCGCTTTGGACTCGTATTGCTCGTCGCCTAGAGATAGTTCATCAGGCCCATCACCCTGACGAGCCCTATAACGTTGCCGACGTCTTTGAAGCCGGTAAATGGGTTCTCAAGGGAACAGACACTGGCGTTGGCATACCACGCGCTAGGACGAGCCCACCCCCTGAGCGAACTAACGGTATTATTCCCATCCCGCCTCCCGCTGCCGACTTCGTTAAGAAGGAGGAGCTAAATGCTGCCATTACCGCTGCCGTCGCATCCGCTATGACACGTATCGAAACTATGATCACGACAAATCTCACGGCTAACCGACCCGCTAACGTACCCGCACCTGGCCCTTGCCACTTCTGTGGGGAAATTGGCCATACTATGACTAGAGGACGCTGCGCTACCCTCGAAAACTATATTCGGCAAGGAAGAATCCGTAGGGCTATCGACGGCAAGATAGTTCTTACCTCTGGCGCCACTATTCCCAACTACCCCGACAAGAAGTCCTTCCAGGAGCGGGTAGATGAATGGCATAGGCGCAATCCAGGACAAATCGTTACCGGCACGCTATCTGGCAACGCCAACCCCGACCCTGAACAGGCGACCCAACAGCAGATGATTCACGAGGTCCTACATTTCGACAGCGTTGGCGACCGCCCTACTTTCTCGCGGGAAGAGCGTATCGCCAAGCTGCAACAGGAGTTGGATTCGCTTAAGAATCAGGTTTTTGATGGGGTTGAAGTTAAGCAGCCTAAACAACCTCTTAAAGGATACAAGCCGATGCCTCCCGCTAGCAAGTTACCGACACCTGCTCCTACCGCACCGCCTGCCGCTGCCCCTGCTACCGCTCCAGAACCATCATCGACCGCTACCGCTCCCGAACCGCCTTTGCCGCCTCTCCATCCCTACTCAGGGATTCCCGACCGTTATCACGCACCAGCACAACGAAACTTTGCCGCTCCCGAGAAACGTCCTGAGGGTGGCTACCGACCTACTGCGCCAATATTCGATATCGAGAAATCCAACCACGTCTTTAACCGCATCATGAAAACCAATGTTACCTTATCAGTAGAAGAGCTTTGTAGTATTGCTCCCGACGTCCGCAACCAAGTCAAGACGGCAGTCACTCCTCGACGACCCTTGGCGACAGCCGTTGCCGAGGTTGATGAACTCGACGACGCGCTTCCTGGTTTCTCTGTTACCATTGACTCTCCCGACGCTGAAGATTCTCCTGCCGACTCCATCGCTAACGCCACCTCGGTGGACCCAGTGGAGACCTACCTTAGGTCTGTGGACCATGGAGAGGACCCCGCAATCCTTACCGTCGCTCAAGAATCGCACGCTATCCGCTCGGTAGCGCTAACAGTAGACAACAAGCACGAAGTAGAGGCAATCGTGGATAGCGGGTCTCAGATTATTTCTATGGCAGCAGAAGTCGCTAACGATCTAGGCCTTATTTACGACCCTACCGTTATACTAAACATGCAGAGCGCTAACGGTACGGTAGACAGATCCCTAGGCCTCGCCAAGAATGTGCCGTGCACCCTTGGCGACATTACGTTTTATCTTCAGATCCACATTTTACGCTCCCCGGCTTACGACTTACTACTCGGCAGACCCTTCGACGTCTTGGCGCGATCAGTCGTCAAGACGGTTACCGACGAGGAAACGACCCTCACAATTAGCGACCCAAATTCCGGAATCCGACGAACGGTGCCAACGTTCCCTAGGGGACAACGAAAAGGCGCCCGCGCTAAGCCCCCGGAGTTTACCGACCAGCACGCCAACGAGCCTCCCCACCGGTGTTTTCACAGACCATCGAGGAGGTGATTGGCGACGATCACGGAGATGTAGCGCTAACGCTGGAATTTGACCATTCAACTGGTCTTGTAACTGTTTTGTCTACTGCTTTTCTTGACCAAGACGTTTTAACTACTTTACCCGCTACCGACGCAGAACCTTCCCAGAAAAACCAAAATATTACCGACTCCTCTCTTGCCTACTTGTACCTTACCGCTTCCGAGTCATTTCAAAATATTGCGTCTACCGATACTTATCTCACCACTCTTCCCGGAGCCTCGTCTCCTGCCGTTCTTGGACTTGCCGCTCCTCAGGCTACAGTTCCCCTTTCCACATCTGTGTATAACCAAGCTAACGCTCCCAAAAGGAAAGGGGTTCAAGTTAAAAAGAAATATAAGCCAGTTGCGCTTAAAACAAAACCCATCGCTACGCACTCTCCCGAGACTTTCAGAATCGAGCGCCAGATCATTGGCGACCCTCTTGCCGACATGCCGGCCTTATCACCGAATCCGCCACCCTTTCAGCCCACAGGACGTTTTACCGAGGAACGCCAACAGCAGTTCGCCAAGGAGCACGACACAGGATTTTTGACCAAAGATGAGTTAAACGTCCTTACCGATCTTGTCGCTAAGCAAGACAAAGCCTTCGCTTGGGAGGACTCCGAACGCGGCAGCCTACGTACAGATTTCTTCCCGCCTGTTGTAATCCCGACTATTCCTCACGTGCCGTGGACTGAGCACAACCGACCGTTACCGCCTGGGATCGAAGCCGAGGTCTGCCAAATTATTAGGACCAAGATACAGGCTGGCGTCTACGAGCCCTCAAATAGTTCTTACCGCTCCCGTTGGTTCTGTGTCTCAAAAAGAACGGCAATCTACGCATAGTTCACAGTCTTGAGCCGCTGAATAGAGTAACCATACGACACTCTGGCGTCTCAAAAAGAACGGCAATCTACGCATAGTTCACAGTCTTGAGCCGCTGAATAGAGTAACCATACGACACTCTGGCGTACCGCCTTTCCCTGACCACTTTGCCGAGTCCTTTGCCGGGCGTGTCTGTGGCGCCACCCTTGATCTTTATGTTGGCTACGATGAACGCTTAATACACCCATCTTCCCGTGACCTCACCACCTTTCAAACTCCGTTTGGCGCACTGCGCCTAGTCACCTTGCCGATGGGCTGGACAAACTCAGTCCCTATATTCCACGACGACATCACTTTATCCTCCAACCCGAGATACCGCATAATGTCCTAGCTTCATCGACGACGTTGGCGTCAAAGGCCCCAAAGACTGGCGACTCATGAACGGCTTACCGGCGACCCATCCCGAGAACCCCAATATGACGTTGGCGTCAAAGGCCCCAAAGACTGGCGACTCATGAACGGCTTACCGGCGACCCATCCCGAGAACCCCAATATTCGCTTAGCGCTATGGGACTTCTTCCAGCTCCTCAACCGAGTCCTCCAACGCATGAAGTATAGCGGTGGAACCTTTAGCGGTCACAAACTTCTCCTTTGCGCGCCAAGGTTCAAAATACTTGGTCACATCTGCACTCCCGACGGTCGTGTTCCCGACGAGTCTCGCTTAGCACTCTTGGAACGCTGGGGTCCTTGCCGCGACTTATCTGAAGTTCGCGCCTTTCTCGGTACCGTTGGCGTTCTCAGGATATTCGTCAAGAACTTTGCCCATCGCGCACATGCCCTTAACCGACTCACCCGCGCTAACGAGCCCTTCGAATTTGGGCCAGACCAGGTCACTGCCCAACGCGACTTAGTAAAAGCCTTACAAGACGCCAAGCCCCTAGTCCCCATCGATTATACCTCTGCCGACCCTGTTATCTTGGCGGTGGATACCTCGTACATTGCGTTGGCTACTTCTTGTGCCAGTGCCTTAGCGACAATCGGAAACAGCGACACTACAACCGCTTTGGGTCTATCACGCTAAACGACAGAGAGTCTCGCAGTGCCTTAGCGACAATCGGAAACAGCGACACTACAACCGCTTTGGGTCTATCACGCTAAACGACAGAGAGTCTCGCTACAGCCAGCCTAAGCTAGAACTCTATGGGCTCTTCAAAGCCTTCCGGTCGCTAAAGATGTATTTGATTGGCGTACGGAACCTTATCGTTGAAGTCGACGCTAGGTACATCAAGGCATGCTGCAGAATCCCGATATCAGCCATCCGCTAGCATGAATCGGTGGGTAGTCGCCATCCTCATGTTTCACTTTGAGTTGGTACACGTCAAGAGCTCCAGCCATCCGCTAGCATGAATCGGTGGGTAGTCGCCATCCTCATGTTTCACTTTGAGTTGGTACACGTCAAGAGCTCTTTCCACGGCCCAGATGGACTCTCTAGGCGACCACGGCAGCCTGGCGACCCGGCAGTGGACCCACAGGCTGATAGCGATTTCGAGGACTGGATCGACCGCTTACATGGTTTCGTGCACCTCATACAACAGCCAATCCCCCTACTACGACGGCAACAGCCTACCAGCATCTTTTTACATCCCATCGTCCCTTACCGCCCCGAGACCTTTAGCGCACCCCTCACGTTCTACACGGCAAGCATTTTAAATCAAAACTCATCTCCAGTAAAAGTCGTACAGGAACCGCAGTCGCTAAGAGAAGACAGCAGAAACCTGACCTACGATGCCGTCCCCCGATCCGCCAAGGCAAAAGCGGAAGACAGTCGCTTGTTAGTAGTTGAGCAATGGATCCAAGACCTTAAGCGACCCCCAGACCTTACCGACGAACAATACGCTACCTTTATCCGCTATGCTACCCACTTCTTCTTTACCGACAACCGACTTTGGCGACGAAATCGAGATGGCGCACACAAGCTGATCATCAAGCCAGAAGGTCGCTTACGAGTCCTGCGCGCCATGCATGACGAGCTAGGACATAGAGGTCTGTACGCTACTCGAGCCTCTCTGTTAGAACGCTTCTGGTGGCCACACGCATGCATGACGAGCTAGGACATAGAGGTCTGTACGCTACTCGAGCCTCTCTGTTAGAACGCTTCTGGTGGCCACACGCTAGTGCCGACATCGCCTGGTACATTAGGACTTGCCACCTCTGCCAAATTCAACAGACACGCCAAGTGCTCATACCGCCAACCGTTGCAACGCCAGCTCCCCTCTTCAGCAAAATCTACGTCGACACCATGCATATGCCCAAGTCTGGTCGCTACAAGTACATCATTCAAGGTCGTTGCTCGCTAATCCACTGGCCTGAATTTCGAATGCTCCAGAGAGAAAATACCGACGCGGTCGCCAAGTGGATATTTGAGGACATCATCTGCCGTTGGGGAGCGCTAAGAGAGATCGTCACGGATAATGGTGCGCCCATCATCAAAGCGCTAACATATCTCGCCAAGAAGTACAACATTCATCACATTCGAGTATCTGGCTACAACAAGCGCGCCAATGGCCTGGTAGAGAGACCCCACTTTGACGTTCGGCAAGCGCTCTTCAAGGCAGTCGATGGTGACGAGTCTCGTTGGAGCGAAGCGACCTATTCAGTGTTCTGGTCGGAAAGAGTTACTATTCGTAAGCGCATGGGTTGTTCTCCCTATTACGCGGCTACTGGCACCCATCCGTTACTCCCTGCCGACATTATAGAAGCGACATATCTTCAGCCAGCGCCCAACAGTATCTTAGCGACTACCGACCTTGTCGCCAGACGAGCTATTGACCTCCAACGAAGGAAAGAAGATTTGGAGCGACTTCATGAAGTAGTCTTTAGCGCCCGTCGCCAAGCAGCCCTGCGATTCGAGACCGAGCATAGCGCTACCATCAAAGATTACAACTTCCCGAGGGGCGCGCTAGTGCTTATGCGCAACTCCAAAATCGAGACTTCATACAACAAGAAAATGCGCCCGCGCTATCTGGGACCTTTGGTAGTTATCTCTCGTAACCGTGGAGGCGCTTACGTGCTCTGTGAATTAGATGGTTCAGTACTGCATCGACCTGTTGCCGCTTTTCGCCTATTACCGTATCTCGCCAGGGAACAAATCGACTTGCCGCTTGAAGCGCTAGATATCGACACCGCCAAGCTGAGAGAACTTGAAGAAACCGAATTACTAGACGATGATGACTTGCCGACTCTCGTTGAAGAAGAAGAAAATGATTAGAAAAGAATATATTGATGAGCTCTCTTTTTCTATTACCTATCTTACTTATCTCTCTTGCCGATACTTACTGTACTATATCCAACAGACAATTCTTTACATAGTCAAGTCGCAGCGCTAGCGTGTCGCCAACGTTTAGCGCAT
Source organism: Macrolepiota albuminosa (assembly GCA_027475525.1). Lineage (NCBI taxonomy): Eukaryota > Fungi > Basidiomycota > Agaricomycetes > Agaricales > Agaricaceae > Macrolepiota > Macrolepiota albuminosa. The sequence continues at coordinate 1,137,282 of JAMWFC010000055.1, read as the reverse complement.
TGCGCAACTCTCGCCAAGGGTTTTTCGCTATGATGATCTACTGAGCGTTTCCCTTTTTCTTCAAAATTTGTCTAAGTCCCTCACCTACTACTCTTACTAAAACCTACCTTACAAGGCTTACCCGTCCACTCTGCAAGGAGGCGGCAAAAATATATATATATATCGAACACGGCAATAAGAAACAAAGCGGCCTATCTACGCTAAGGTCCGCTCAATCACTGTCATCATCCAACGGCAAGGAACTATCCGACAACGGCAAAGAGGAGTCACGAAGTGGTAAAAGGTCGCCCGGCAAGATGTTGTTGGCGGTTTGCCAATCCATGGCGGCTTGGCAGTCGTCCTGGTAATCTCGCAGAACGCGCAGGCTGCGCCCCAAGTTGGAGTAGCGCAAGCGAAGCGCCATGAGCTGTCCCCGCACTCGTTCCCGCTCCCGACTCATTGTGGCCTCCATCGTTGCCGCTCGCCTCGAATATCGCTCCAGCATCTCGCGGGGATTTAGCGCTACGACTGGATAAACGAGATCCTGCCCCAGCCACTGGAAAGCGTCGCCAGTGACCGTCGGCTCCGGCTGAGGGGTCCAGGCAGGATTAACCCTGGCGATGACGGGGCGTCTTGGCTCCAGCCCGGCAACATCCTCTGGATCTGACACCTCCCAAGGGGCGACGTTGCCGTAAGGCGGCAGCCATCGCCACTCAGGCTCCTCCCTGGCGACTCCTGCCGCCCCCTCACCCTCTCCCGCTACCACCTCCTTGTCGCCTTGGCGCTGCGTCGCCAAGGTTTCGTCTTCCTCCCCTTCAGCGTCCTCATCCCCTCCAGCTGCCGCTCCCTCTGCCTTCTCCTCCCCCATCTCGATGTCGGCGGGGGCCTCTTCTCGCTCCTCTTGTGGCGCCAAGTCGCCAGCTTCTTCCCGCTCTGCCTCCACCTGCTCCTCGCCAAGGGACCGTGCCGCCAAATGAATAGGCGACAAGAGGCCACTTGGGCCAGCCTCTGAGTCACGAGGCGGGAGGCGACTAGCCGCCAACGCCTTCTCCAGGTCCTCCATTTCGGTGTCCTTTGGCGCTGGCGAGGGGGAAGGCGACGACGATACAACACGGGGGCGCTTTGCTTTGCCCTTCCCCTTGCTTGGGGAGGGGGCTTGTCGTTTTGTGGGGACCGCAGTCCCTTGGCGCTCTCCGGCGCCACGATTGCCGACCGTTTTGTTTTCGTCCCCTTGACGCGTCGGCAGCGCCAGGGAACTCTTGCTGATTGTGGCCGCGTCGCCAGCGGCCTGCTTCTTCCTCTCCTCCTCAACGAACTCCCGCGCTCTCTTGACCAAGACGGCACGCTTAAAAGTACGCTCCACTACCGCGTCGGGAGCTCCACCGCGTTCTCGACTCTTGGCGCCATCCAAAGTGCATGCCCTCTTCAGCGTACCGCACCGGTAGCAAGGCTGGCCACCAGTGGAGTACCAACACCCCTCTGGGTCGTTGTCGGCCCAGCACTTGTCGCACTACAAGAATGTCAGCAAGAGCGGTAAGGAAAGCTATGGTACTTACCGCTCCTTGGGAGTCTTTGAACTCCCGCCTTGCCGCTGGACTTGCCGTCTTCTTATCCTTCATCTCCGGCAAGACCACTCCCGCTTCCATTCCCTCATCCAAAACCGCCTCATCTCGTCTTGCCACCAACAAACCCTTCAGCTCTGCGTCGCTAAAGGAAGTTTGCGTTGGCGCCTGTCAACTGGTTGGTTAGCAGGGAAAGTACCTTGGCGCAACGAACTTACCGTGTAACGAGGGGCGGCAGCCTTACGAGACTGAGAGTGGGGATAAGCAGAAGTCGCCAGCAGTAAGAACCCTCAAACTTACCTTCTTTTTCAAAGTCTTGCCAGGCTTGACCGGAGAGCCCGATTTGCTTGCCGGCAGTGCTGGGCTCTGGGCACTACCGGCGCGGGAATCCTTCATATCAGACATCTGCCTCCTGGCAACTGGCGACTTCTCGCTAGCAACCAGGGACTCGCCAACGGCCTCTCGCTCCTCCAACGCCCTGATCCTCTCCTTGGCGTCACGAGAAGCCTCTTCCAGCACATTCTCGCGGATTGCCGCCATCTCAGCGTCCACCTGCAAATTAGCAAGAGGCGCTAACACCTCTTGTTTGCTATGGGGAGACAGGTCAGACCACAGCTAAGTTAGAGATAAAAATCAGAGTTACTTACTCAGGCGCGGGAGCGCTTACCGTCATCGGCAAGGCACCCGACAAGATATCTTCCAACTCGTCCTCGATGGTAGGGACGGGAGGAGGCGCCTAGGGACCCAATCAGTTGGCGACACGGCAAGGACTTGAAAGCACTTACAAAACGAGAAAAAGGCGCTAGCCACTCCGCGCCACGATGATCCAGGTACCGCGACCGGCACCACTCCCGCACCTCAATCTCGCGATCCCACCCAACGCCAAGGACCCGCACCTCATACCAACGCTCCAGTAATCGCATAACGGCAACAACCAAGTTTGTAGGCGCCTCCGCGCCCACACCCTCGATGCGCTTGATGAACTTATTGGCCTTTTCAATGTAAGCGGAGGCGGCGTCTTGAGCCTCGCGAGACGGTACTGGAGGCGGAGTTGGAATTCGGAAAGACATATTTTTTAATAGAGCGCCAGGTAAAGATGTGGAGGAGAGACGAAGTCCAAACTCATGCGCCAGGACTATAAACCAAATCTCAAGAACGCACGGACCACCTGTCACAAAAGCGGTAACGGTAGCCTTATTTGGTGACTGAGGACAGTCAATTTTTCAGTTGGGGGGAGATGATAGGACCCTATACAGGTTAGGCGCATCAACGGCAGGCTCGGCACCGGCTCCGGAAACCTTGCCGCACTCGTTCCGAACTTAGCGCACGCGTTCTACCCATTTTAAGCCATTCCCGACGGCCGCGCACGGCAAGAAGCAGATCCAATCAATGATAGCGCCGACGGCAGCAGGAATGACAACTGACAGATGGCATCAGTCACTGATGACAGCGCTTAGCGAGAAGTTTGATGATCTATCAAAAACTGACGGACAGCTTGGCGTTTGACCTTGGCGTCTGACACCGCTTACCGTCTCGATTTGGCGCCAAACGTCGCTTAGGTGCTCTGACAGACAGAAGGGTGATGGATTGATGGTTTAGCACCGCGATCTGCCGCCTGGTGGCGCCAAGGGTCCTCCAAGGACGGTAGGGATCGGAAACCGTTGGAGCTACCCCTATGAAATTTTCCAGTTTACCGCACTTTGGCGATGGTTGGTCACTGGCGACGGCGAACTCTTTGTAGTATAAAAGTACTTACCGACTTGTACAATGGACCAGCAGACGAATAGACCAGAGTTTCCCCCACTTACTTCAGTCTCCCTTACGCTCAAGAGCTCATTTACGCTACGGTCGGCAACGTCAAAACTCATCGGCAGTTGCAGACGTTCGCCAACACTCGACATACTCGCGCCTTGCAACTACGGCAGGCATTATCGATGCTTAGAACTTCGCTAAGCTTATCGTGCTCTTGCCGCTCACCCTTGCCGTCTTCACTTACCGCTTCTTCCTAGGCGCTTTACCTTAGCGCTTACACTTGCCGGCACCCGTTACCGACTTTTCACCTTTTTCACAGACGCGTTCTCTGGGACCTGCCCGGGACTCCTCAAATTACTTTTAGCGCGCCCAACGCACACTCTTGGTACGGTAACACAATTGTTACATTTGTTACTGACCAAAACTTTGGGCGACATCAATGGACTTATTTTGGAAATAATGTAGCGCATAGTATAAAAACTAGCTACTTGCCATGTATATAACAACGAATCGTAACCTCTTGAGCACCCAGTTACACTTAGCGTTCAAATCGCGCTAGCGTTGCCTGACTTTGCCACCAAGTTTGGCGCTAGCTTCGTCTATCTCGTCTTTGTCGTTTACGGTGCCACCTACGGGCACGCTACGCTGCGCTATTTGTTTCTTTCTCTATAACTTCCCCTAAACTACGACGCTTACCACTTGCTAGGTAGCATCCGAGGCGCTATCGTCTAGCGCATCGCCCTATCACCTCTGCTCGAGCACACCGGGACCCTGCCGGGACTCCTCACAAACCCGTACGCCAGGCGCTGGAGACGGCGTTGTACTGCGTATACGTCCAGCGCACCCAACCACAGTTGGCGTCATCACCGCTATACTTCATACGTTGGAGAACTCGGTTGAGTAGCTGGAAAAACTCCCATAGCGCTAAGCAAATGTTGGAGTTGTCAGGATGGGTCGTCGGTAAGCTGTTTACGAGTCGCCAGTCTTTGGTACCTTTGACGCCAACGTCATCAATGAAGCTTAGGACATTATGCGGTATCTCGGGTTGGAGGATGAAAGTGATGTCGTCATGGAATATGGGGACTGAGTTTGTCCATCCCATCGGTAAAGTGACTAGGCGCAACATGCCAAACGGAGTTTGAAAAGTGGTAAGGTCTTGAGAAGAAGGGTGTATTAGACGTTCATCGTAGCCAACGTAGAGATCAAGAGTGGCGCCACAAATGCGCCTGGCAAAGGACTTGGCAACGTGGTCAGGGAAAGGCGGTACGCCAGAGTGTCGTATAGTGACTCTATTCAGCGGCTCGAGACTGTGGACTATGCGTAGGTTGCCGTTCTTTTTGAGGACACAGAACCATCGGGAGCGGTAAGAACTATTTGAGGGCTCGTAGACGCCAGCCTTTATCTTGGTCCTAATAATTTGGCAGACCTTGGCTTCGATCCCAGGCGGTAACGGTCGGTTGTGCTCAGTCCACGGCACATGAGGAATGGTTGGGATGACGACAGGCGGGAAGAAGTCTGTACGCAGACTGCCGCGTTCTGAGTCCTCCCAAGCGAAGGCTTTATCTTGCTTAGCGACGAGATCGGTAAGGACTTTCAACTCATCTTTGGTCAAAAATCCTGTGTCGTGCTCCTTGGTGAACTGCTGCTGGCGTTCCGCGGTAAAACGTCCTGTGGGCTGAAAGGGTGGCGGATTTGGTGATAGGGTTGGCATGTCGGCAAAAGGGTCGCCAATGATCTGGCGCTCAATTCTAAACGTCTCGGAAGAGTGCGTAGCGACGGGTTTTGTTTTAAGCGCAACTGGCTTATATTTCTTTTTGACTTGAACCCCTTTCCTTTTGGGAGCGTTAGCTTGGTTATATACAGAGGTGGAAAGGGGAATCGTAGCCTGAGGAGCGGCAAGTCCAAGAACGGCAGGAGACGATGCTCCGGGAAGGGTAGTGAGATACGTATCGGTAGACGCAATATTTTGAAATGATTCAGAAGCGGTAAGGTACAAGTAGGCAAGAGAGGAGTCGGTAATGTTTTGATTCTTCTGGGGAAGCTCTGCGTCGGTAGCGGGTAAAGTAGTTAAAACATCTTTGTCAAGAAAAGCGGTAGACATAACATTTACAAGACCAGTTGAATGGTCATATTCCAGCGTTAGCGCCACATCTCCGTGATCGTCGCCAATCACCTCCTCAATGGTCTGTGAAAACACCTGTGGGGTTGTTTGTTGGCATGTTGGTTGGTAAACTCCGGTGGCTTAGCGAGGGCGCCTTTTCGTTGTCCCCTAGGGAACGTTGGCACCGTTCGTCGGATTCCGGAATTTGGGTCACTAATTGTTAAGGTTGTCTCGTCGTCGGTAACTGTCTTGATGACTGATCACGCCAAGACGTCGAAGGGTCTGCCGAGAAGTAAATCGTATGCCGGTGATTGCAAAATGTGTATCTGAAGGTAAAAAGTGATGTCGCCAAGGGTACAGGGCACATTTTTGGCGAGGCCTAGGGATCTGTCTACCGTACCGTTAGCGCTCTGCATGTTTAGTATAACGGTAGGGTCGTAAATAAGGCCTAGATCGTTAGCGACTTCAGCTGCCATAGAAATGATTTGAGACCCGCTATCCACAATCGCTTCTACCTCGTGCTTATTGTCGACCGTTAGCGCGACTGAGCAAATAGCGTGCGATTCTTGAGCGACGGTAAGAATGGCTGGGTCTTCTCCATGGTCTACTGACCTAAGATAGGTCTCCACAGGGTCCACAGAGGTGGCGTTGGCGATGGGGTCGGCAAGAGGTTCATCAGTGTCGGGAGAGTCGATGGTAACAAAGAAACCAGGGAGCGCGTCGTTGAGTTCATCAACCTCGGCAACGGCTGTCGCCAAGGGTCGTCGAGGAGTGACTGCCGTCTTGACTTGGTTGCGGACGTCAGTTCATCAACCTCGGCAACGGCTGTCGCCAAGGGTCGTCGAGGAGTGACTGCCGTCTTGACTTGGTTGCGGACGTCTGGGGCAATACTGCAAAGTTCTTCTACGGATAAAGTGACGGCAGTTTTCATAATGCGGCTGAAGACGTGGTTGGATTTTTCTATGTCGAATATTGGCGCGGTAGGTCGGTAGCCACCCTCAGGACGCTTCTCGGGAGCGGCAAAGTTTCGTTGTGCGGGAGCATGATAACGGTCGGGAATCTCTGAGTAGGGATGGAGAGGCGGCAAAGGCAGTTCGGGAGCGGTAGCGGACAACAATGGTTCTGGAGTAGTAGCAGGGGTAGTAGCAGACGGTGCGGCTGGAGCAGGTGTCGGTAGCTTGCTAGCGGGAGGCATTGGCTTGTATCCTTTAAGAAGTTGTTTAGGCTGCTTAACTTCAACCCCATCAAAGACCT
>JAMWFC010000055.1:821490-1130534 GCA_027475525.1 Macrolepiota albuminosa | reverse complement strand
CAGCCCAAACAACCTCTTAAAGGATACAAGCCGATGCCTCCCGCTAGCAAGTTACCGACACCTGCTCCTGCCGCACCGCCTGCCACTGCCCCTGCTCCTGCTCCAGAACCATCGTCGACCGCTACCGCTCCCGAACCGCCTTTGCCGCCTCTCCATCCCTACTCAGGGATTCCCGACCGTTATCACGCCCGCACAACGAAACTTTGCCGCTCCCGAGAAACGTCCTGAGGGTGGCTACCGACCTACGCGCCAATTTCGATATAGAAAATCAACCACGTCTTTAACCGCATCATGAAAACCACGTCACCTTATCAGTAGAAGAACTTTGTAGTATTGCTCCCGACGTCCGCAACCAGTCAAGACGGCAGTCACTCCCCGACGACCCTTGGCGACAGCCGTTGCCGAGTTGATGAACTCGACGACGCGCTTCCTGGTTTCTCTGTTACCATCGACCCTCCCGACACTGAAGACACTCTTGCCGAGTTGATGAACTCGACGACGCGCTTCCTGGTTTCTCTGTTACCATCGACCCTCCCGACACTGAAGACACTCTTGCCGACCCCATCGCTAACGCCACCTCTGTGGACCCAGTGGAGACCTACCTTAGGTCTGTGGACCATGGAGAGGACCCAGCAATCTTACCGTCGCTCAAGAATCGCACGCTATCCGCTCGGTAGCGCTAACCGTAGACAACAAGCACGAGGTAGAGGCAATCTTACCGTCGCTCAAGAATCGCACGCTATCCGCTCGGTAGCGCTAACCGTAGACAACAAGCACGAGGTAGAGGCAATCGTGGATAGCGGGTCTCAGATTATTTCTATGGCAGCAGAAGTCGCTAACGATCTAGGCCTTATTTACGACCCTACCGTTATACTAAACATGCAGAGCGCTAACGGTACGGTAGACAGATCCCTCGGCCTCGCCAAGAATGTGCCGTGCACCCTTGGCGACATTACCTTTTACCTCCAGATACACATTTTACGCTCCCCAGCATACGACTTATTACTCGGCAGACCTTTTGACGTCTTGGCGCGATCAGTCGTCAAGACAGTTACCGACGAGGAAACGACCCTCACAATTAGCGACCCCAATTCCGGAATCCGACGAACGGTGCCAACGTTCCCTAGGGGACAACGAAAAGGCGCCCGCGCTAAGCCCCCGGAGTTTACCGACCAGCACGCCAACGAGCCTCCCCACCGGTGTTTTCACAGACCATCGAGGAGGTGATTGGCGACGATCACGGAGATGTAGCGCTAACGCTGGAATTTGACCATTCAACTGGTCTTGTAACTGTTTTGTCTACTGCTTTTCTTGACCAAGACGTTTTAACTACTTTACCCACTACCGACGCAGAACCTTCCCAGAAAAACCAAAATATTACCGACTCCTCTCTTGCCTACTTGTACCTTACCGCTTCCGAGTCATTTCAAAATATTGCGTCTACCGATACTTATCTCACCACTCTTCCCGGAGCCTCGTCTCCTGCCGTTCTTGGACTTGCCGCCCTCAGGCTACAGTTCCCCTTTCCACCTCTGTTTATAACCAGCTAACGCTCCCAAAAGGAAAGGGGTACAAGTTAAAAAGAAATATAAGCCAGTGCGCTTAAAACAAAACCAATCGCTACGCACTCTCCCGAGACGTTTAGAATCGAGCGCCAGATCATAGGCGACCCTCTGCGCTTAAAACAAAACCAATCGCTACGCACTCTCCCGAGACGTTTAGAATCGAGCGCCAGATCATAGGCGACCCTCTTGCCGACATGCCGACCTTATCGCCGAATCCGCCACCCTTTCAGCCCACAGGACGTTTTACCGAGGAACGCCAGCAGCAGTTCGCCAAGGAGCACGACACAGGATTTTTGACCAAAGATGAGTTGAACGTCCTTACCGATCTTGTCGCTAAGCAAGACAAAGCCTTTGCTTGGGAGGACTCCGAACGCGGCAGTCTACGTACAGATTTCTTCCCGCCTGTCGTCATCCCGACCATCCCCACGTGCCGTGGACTGAGCACAACCGACCGTTACCGCCTGGAATCGAAGCCGAGGTCTGCCAAATCATTAGGACCAACACGTGCCGTGGACTGAGCACAACCGACCGTTACCGCCTGGAATCGAAGCCGAGGTCTGCCAAATCATTAGGACCAAGATACAGGCTGGCGTCTACGAGCCCTCCAATAGTTCTTACCGCTCCCGCTGGTTCTGTGTCCTCAAAAAGAACGGCAATCTACGCATAGTTCACAGTCTTGAGCCGCTGAATAGAGTAACCATACGACACTCTGGCGTACCGCCTTTCCCTGACCACTTTGCCGAGTCCTTTGCCGGGCGCATTTGTGGCGCCACCCTTGATCTCTACGTTGGCTACGATGAGCGCTTAATACACCCTTCTTCCCGCGACCTCACTACGTTTCAAACTCCGTTTGGCGCACTGCGCCTAGTCACCTTGCCGATGGGCTGGACAAACTCAGTCCCTATATTCCACGACGACATCACTTCATCCTCCAACCCGAGATACCGCATAACGTCTTAAGCTTCATTGACGACGTTGGCGTCAAAGGCCCCAAAGACTGGCGACTCGTGAACGACTTACCGGCGACACATCCCGACAACTCCAACATTCGCTTGGCGTCAAAGGCCCCAAAGACTGGCGACTCGTGAACGACTTACCGGCGACACATCCCGACAACTCCAACATTCGCTTAGCGCTATGGGACTTTTTCCAGCTGCTCAATCGAGTTCTCCAGCGTATGAAGTATAGCGGTGGTACGTTTAGCGGTCACAAACTTCTCCTTTGCGCGCCAAGGTTCAAAATACTTGGTCACATCTGCACTCCCGACGGTCGTGTTCCCGACGAGTCTCGCTTAGCACTCTTAGAGCGCTGGGGTCCTTGCCGCGACTTATCTGAAGTTCGCGCCTTTCTTGGCACCGTTGGCGTTCTCAGGATCTTCGTCAAAAACTTTGCCCATCGCGCACATGCCCTTAACCGACTCACCCGCGCCAACGAGCCCTTCGAATTTGGGCCAGACCAGGTCACTGCCCAACGCGACTTAGTAAAAGCCTACAAGACGCCAAGCCCCTAGTCCCCATCGATTATACCTCTGCCGACCCTGTTATCTTGGCGGTGGATACCTCATACATTGCCGTTGGCTACCCCTAGTCCCCATCGATTATACCTCTGCCGACCCTGTTATCTTGGCGGTGGATACCTCATACATTGCCGTTGGCTACTTCCTGTGCCAATGCCTTAGCGACAATAGGAAACAGCGACGCTACAACCGCTTTGGGTCTATCACGCTCAACGACAGAGAGTCTCGCTACAGTCAGCCTAAGCTGGAGCTTTATGGACTCTTCAAAGCCTTCCGGTCGCTAAAGATGTATTTGATTGGCGTGCGCAACCTTATCGTTGAGGTCGACGCTAGGTACATCAAAGGCATGCTGCAGAATCCCGATATCCAGCCATCCGCTAGCATGAATCGGTGGGTAGTCGCTATCCTCATGTTTCACTTTGAGCTGGTACACGTCAAGAGCTCTTTCCACGGCCCAGATGGACTCTCTAGGCGACCACGGCAGCCTGGCGACCCGGCAGTGGACCCACAGGCTGATAGCGATTTCGAGGACTGGATCGACCGACTACATGGTTTCGTGCACCTCATTCAACAGCCAATTCCCTTACTACGACGGCAACAGCCTACCAGCATCCTGTTACATCCCATAGTCCCTTACCGCCCCGAGACCTTTAGCGCACCCCTCACGTTCTACACGGCAAGCATCCACAGTCAAAACTTGCCTCCGGTAAAAGTCGTACAGGAACCCAGTCGCTAAGAGAAGACAGCAAAAACCTGACCTACGATGCCGTTCCCCGATCCGCGTAAAAGTCGTACAGGAACCCCAGTCGCTAAGAGAAGACAGCAAAAACCTGACCTACGATGCCGTTCCCCGATCCGCCAAGGCAAAGGCGGAAGATAGTCGCCTATTGGTAGTCGAGCAATGGATACAAGACCTTAAGCGACCCCCAGACCTTACCGACGAACAATACGCTACCTTTATCCGCTATGCTACCCACTTCTTCTTTACCGACAACCGACTTTGGCGACGAAATCGAGATGGCGCACACAAGCTGATCATCAAGCCAGAAGGTCGCTTACGAGTCTTGCGCGCTATGCATGACGAGCTAGGACATAGAGGTCTGTACGCTACCCGAGCTTCTCTGCTAGAACGCTTTTGGTGGCCACACGCTAGCGCCGACATCGCATGGTACATCAGGACTTGCCACCTCTGCCAAATCCAACAAACGCGCCAAGTGCTCATACCGCCAACCGTTGCAACGCCAGCTCCCCTCTTCAGCAAAATCTACGTCGACACCATGCACATGCCCAAATCTGGTCGCTATAAGTACATCATTCAAGGTCGTTGCTCGCTAATCCACTGGCCTGAGTTTCGCATGCTTCAAAGAGAAAATACCGAGGCGGTCGCTAAGTGGCTATTTGAAGACGTCATCTGCCGATGGGGAGCGCTAAGAGAAATCGTCACGGATAACGGTGCGCCCATCATCAAAGCGCTAACTTACCTCGCCAAGAAATACAATATTCACCACATTCGAGTATCTGGCTATAACAAGCGCGCCAATGGCCTGGTAGAGAGACCCCACTTTGACGTTCGGCAAGCACTCTTCAAGGCAGTCGATGGCGACGAGTCTCGTTGGAGCGAAGCGACCTATTCAGTGTTCTGGTCGGAAAGAGTTACTATTCGTAAGCGCATGGGTTGCTCTCCCTATTACGCGGCTACTGGCACCCATCCTTTACTCCCTGCCGACATCATAGAAGCGACCTATCTCCAGCCAGCTCCCAACAGCATCTTAGCGACTACCGATCTTATCGCCAGACGAGCTATTGATCTCCAGCGAAGGAAAGAAGATTTAGAGCGACTCCACGAGGCAGTCTTTAGCGCACGTCGCCAAGCAGCCCTACGATTCGAAACCGAGCATAGCGCCACTATCAAAGATTACAACTTCCCGAGGGGTGCGCTAGTACTTATGCGCAACTCCAAAATCGAAACCTCTTACAACAAGAAAATGCGCCCGCGCTATCTTGGACCTTTGGTAGTTATCTCCCGTAACCGTGGAGGCGCTTACGTGCTCTGTGAATTAGATGGTTCAGTACTGCATCGACCTGTTGCCGCCTTTCGCCTGTTGCCGTATCTCGCCAGAGAACACATTGACTTGCCGCTTGAAGCGCTAGATATCGACACCGCCAAGTTGAGAGAACTTGAAGAAACAGACTTACTGGACGATGACGACTTACCGACTCTAGTTGAAGAAGAAGAACCAGATTAGAAAAGACTATATATTGATAAGCTCTTTCTTTCTATTACTTACCTTACTTGTCTTTCTTGCCGATACTTACTGTACTATATTCCACAGACAATTCCTTACGTAGTCAAGTCGCAGCGCTAGCGTGTCGCCAACGCTTAGCGCATTGCGCAACTCTCGCCAAGGGTTTTTCGCTATGATGACTTACTGAGCGTTTCCCTTCTCTTCGAATTTTGTCTAAGTCCCACACCTACTCCTCCTTTTGCTAAAATCTACTTTAGAATACTTGCCGCCTGCTTTCTTACTTTCTCTGCTCTAAGCTGGTGCGCTAACCCAGAATATAAGACTTATCATTCGGCAAGGAGGCGGCAAGAAAGTAATATTAGCGGTAACAAAATTAAGAAACTATACAAGACGGCCTATCTACCCTAAGGTCCGTCAGTCTTCATCCCCGGAAAGCGACATCGAGTCGTCGAGCGGCAAGAGGTCGCCAACTTGCACGTGGTTGAGGGCCTGCCACTCTAGCGCCTCGTTGCAGTCCGCCTGGTACTCTTGAAGGGCGTCCATGCTACGAGTCAAATTGGCGTACCGAAGGCGAGAGGCCATAATTTGCTCCCGCGCTCGCTCACGCTCGCGACCCAGTACCGCTCGCATGCTTGCCGCACGCGCCGCCATCCGCTCGATAACTTGAGGGGGGTACAGTGCCACCACTGGATAAACCAAGTCCTCCCCCAGCCACTCGTACGAGTCGCCAGTGACTCTTGGCTGAGGCTGGGGGGTCCACGACGAAGGCCCACTCGCGCTCATCCAGAGCTGCGTCGCTACGTCGCCCTCGCTCATCCAGGGGGCGGCAGGCTCCACAATCGGCAACTCCTGGGACTCGCCAGGAGCGTCTCGCAAAGTCTCCTCCAACTCCCCCTCAGCATCCTCATTGCCGCCCTCTTCCTCCTCGCGGCTTGGCGACCCTTCCCTTTTCTCCTCCTCTCCGACTAACTCCTGTGCGCCAGCGGGCTCTCCCATTTCAACGTCACCTTCACCCCCTAGGGCGCCAGCAGCCGAAACCTCGGCAGGCGCGTTCTCAGGTAAGGCGAGAGGGGACAATAGGCGACTGGGACCGGCCTCACCGCTAACGGGGGGAAGGCGGCTGGCGGCAAGGGCATCTTCCAAATCTTTCATCTCCCTGTCCTCAGCACTTGGAGAGGGGGAGGGCGACTCGATGCGGACGCGCTTGGCCTTACCTTTGCCCTTGCCTGGGGAGGGGGCCTTGCGTTTTTCTTGGCGCTCGCCGGCGCCACGGTTGCCGACTGTTTCGTTATCGTCCCCTTGGCGCGTCGGCAGCGCCAGGGAACTCTTGCTGATTGCTGCCGCGTCTCCAGCGGCCTTCTTCTTCTTCTCTCCCTCGACAAACTCTCGCGCTCTCTTGACCAGGACGGCACGCTTGAAGGTGCGCTCCACTACCGCGTCGGGAGCTCCCCCGCGCTCGCGACTCTTGGCGCCATCCAGAGTACACGCGCGTTTAAGGGTCCCGCATCGATAGCAGGGCTGACCGCCAGTAGGGTACCAGCACCCCTCTGGATCGTTGTCAGCCCAGCATTTGTCGCACTAGTACCTAAGTCAGCAAACACGGTAACAGAAAAGGCGCTAAGCTTACCGCCCCCATGGAATCCTTAAACTCCTGCCTTGCCGCAAGGCCAACAGTCTTCTTATTCTTCATCTCGGGCAAGACCACACCCGCTTCCATCCCCTCGTCAAGAACGGCGTCTTCCCGGCGCGGCACCAGCAGACTCTTCAATTCAGAGTCGGTAAAGGTGGTCTGCGTTGGCGCCTGCAGACTTAGGTTAGTAGACATCGCCTAGGGCTGAAAGAACACTTACCGCGTATTTGGGGGCCTTTCCCTTACGAGACTTGGAAACAGTGGTTGGCGTGGCACGGCAGCGGCAAGAAAAGTTGAACACTCACTTTCTTTAAAGCCTTACCCGGCTTTACTGGGGAGCCCTTCCTGCTAGCCGGCAGTGTTGGGCTCTGTACACTGCCGGCGCGAGACCCCTTGCTGGAACCCTCGGCAACGGATTCCTTCTGCTGCTCCTTAGCGAGCTCGGCCCTCACTACCGCCAAGGTGTGCGCGGCAGCGGCAGCGGCAGCCTCCTCCTGCTCTTGCTCGATTTGCAATCGAGCAAGGGGCTCCAGTACCTCTTGCTTGCTACGGGGGGATAGTTCAGTCCATAGCTAGAGAAAGAAAGGTCAGGAGATACTCACTCGGTTGCCGACGCGCTTACGGTCATCGGCAACGCGCCAGAAAGAATGTCCTCCAGCTCATCTTCGATGGTGGGGACAGGGGGAGGCGCCTAGAGAGCAATCAGCTAAGCGACGCGCCAGGCGAAAACAACAACTTACGAAGCGGGAGAAGGGCGCTAACCACTCGGCGCCACGATTATCGACATATCGAGCACGACACCACTCCCGCACCTCGATCTCGCGGTCCCACCCAACGCCAAGGACTCTCACCTCATACCACCTCTCCAGCAACTTCATCACGCCAACCACCAAGTTTTGAGACGCCTCGGCGCCAACGCCCTCGATATGGCGGATGAAGCGGTTGGCCTTAGCGATGTAAGCGTACGCGGCCTCTTGAGCAGCTTGAGAGGGAACGGGGGGCGGAGTTGGAATACGGAAGGACATATTTTTATTTCTGAGCGCCAGGAAAAGATGGGGAGAGGAAACGAAGTCCAAACTCATGCGCCAGGACTATAAACCAAATCTCAAGAACGCACGGGCCACTTGTCACAAAAACGGTAACGGTAGCCTTATTTGGTGACTGAGGACAGTCAATTTTTCAGTTGGGGGGAGATGATAGGACCCTATACAGGTTAGGCGCATCAACGGCAGGCTCGGCACCGGCTCCGGAAACCTTGCCGCACTCGTTCCGAACTTAGCGCACGCGTTCTACCTATTTTAAGCCATTTCTGACGGCCGCGCACGGCAAGAAGCAGATCCAATCAATGATAGCGCCGATCGGCAGACAAAATGACAACTGACAGATGGCATCAGTCACTGACGACAGCGCTTAGCGAGAAGCCTGATGATCTATCAAAAACTGACGGACAGCTTGGCGTTTGACCTTGGCGTCTGACACCGCTTAGCGTCTCGATTTGGCGCCCGACATCGCTTAGGTGTTCTGACAGACAGAAGGGTGATGGAGTGATGGTTTAGCTTCGCGATCTGTCGCCTGGCGTCGCTAAGGCTCTTGAATGGGCGGTAGGGATCTGAAACCGTTGGAGCTACCCCTTTGAAATTTTCCAGTTTACCGCACTCTGGCGTCATTAGCCACTGGCGACGGTGAACTCCTTGTAGTATATATATTACTTACCGACTTGTACATACAGGATATCAGAACAATAGACCACAGTTTACTCCCCTTTCCTCAGTCTCCCTTACGCTCAAGAGCTCATTTACGCTACGGTCGGCAACGTCAAAACTCATCGGCAGTTGCAGACGTTCGCCAACACTCGACATACTCGCGCCTTGCAACTACGGCAGGCACTATCGACGCTTAGACCTCGCTAAGCTTACCGCGCTCTTGCCGCTCACCTTTGCCGTGTTAACTTACCGCTTCTTCCTAGGTGCTTTACCTTAGCGCTTACACTTGCCGACACCCGTTACCGACTTTTCACCTTTTTCACCGACGCGTTCTCTGGGACCTGCCCGGGACTCCTCAAATTACTTTTAGCGCGCCCAACGCACACTCTTGGTACGGTAACACAATAGTTACATTTGTTGCTGACCAAACTTTGGGCGTCATCATCGGACGCGTCACATTCCAGGATGATCGGGAGGGCCGGATCGTAGTGCCGGAGTACCGGGGCGACTGTGAAAGCCTCCTTGAGCAAGTTAAAGACGCTTTGGCACTTACTGTCCCAGTTCCAGGCGATGTCCTTGCGCGTGAGCCGGTTGAGGGGTTTCGTAATCCCGGAGTAGTTGTCTATAAACCTCCGGTAGAAGTTAGCGAAACCCAGGAAGGACTGTACTTCCTTGACGTTCCGGGGCTGCGGCCAGTTGACGATGGCCTCGACCTTGTGGGGGTCCATGCGAACGCCGTTCGGGGATACTATGACGCCAAGATACTCAACCTCTTCCGTATGGAAGGAGCACTTCTCGGGCTTGGCGTGGAGGTTGTGCTCCCGGAGGCGTTCGAGGACCTGCCGGACATGCTTCTGGTGATCCTCCGGTGAGTCGGAATAAATGAGGATGTCGTCCAGGTAGACGATCACGAAGACGTCGCTCATGTCGTGGAAGATGTCGTTCATGAAGTATTGGAACGTGGCGGGGGAGTTAGTCATTCCGAAAGGCATCACAAGATACTCAAACAGACCATACCGCGTGCGGAACGCGGTTTTCCACTCGTGTCCCGGGGCGATGCGGACGTTGTTGTAACCGGAGCGGAGGTCAATTTTCGTGTAGACCTTGGCACTGCGAAGTCGATCGACCAGATCGCCGATGAGCGGGAGCGGGTAGCGGTTCTTCTTGGTGATCTTGTTGAGTCCCCGGTAGTCGACGCAGAGTCGGAGCGAGCCGTCCTTCTTCTTGGCGAATAGAACCGGGGCTCCGGCGGAGGAGGCGGAGGGTCGGATGAATCCCTTACCGAGCATTTCGTCGAGGTAGTCCTTGAGGGCCCGAAGCTCGACTTCCGACATGTTGTACACCTTGCCGAAAGGGGGGGCGACTCCTTCCTCGAGATCGATCGTGTGGTCGTAGGGTCGATGAGGGGGAATCTCCTTGGCGTCTCCTTCGGAGAATACGTCAGCGAACTCATGGTACTCCGGGGGAACTACTTCTCGGAGGATCTGCTCCTCGGTTTTCTTCTCCGGGGGAACAGCGTCTCCTCGTAGGTGCTCTTCCGGGAGAGATGGCGAGGTGTGTAGCTGGAACGTGGGAGTTCCATCCTTCATGAGGCGGGCGAAGGGGGCGGCTCCAATGATCCTGATGTCGAGTGTGTCCGGGTCGATCGGGGTCGCGGGAGTGTCGGCTGGAGCGGGTTTGACCCGTGTCTGGGATCGGCCCGGGTAGTTCGGCCCTTTGTACTTGTTCCGAGGAATGTTTGGGGGCCGATCTGGGACATTTCGGGCTCGGCCGGGAGTGGGCGAGGACGTGGGTGGTGTAGATGGAGAGGGCGCGGCGGTCGTCCCGGGGGTGTCGGGTATCGGGTCGCTTCCGAGGGCCCGGAGGTGCACGGCGGTCGTGGGGTGGTCTTCGGGTCCCGGGAAGGTCATGGTGAGCGTCCTCCAATCGATGTCGGGGTTTGTGTCGCGCAGCCAGGGTAGTCCCAGCACCATCGGGGTCGATTCGTGAAGTCGCGTGACCAGGAAGTCGGAGGTGAACTCGTAGCCGTTGTCCAGGGTCACGCGTCCTGAATGAGACCTCTTGATGGGGCCGGAGGCGGAGGGAGTGCCGTCGAGGCGCTGCAGGCGAAGGGGCTGGTCGAGGGGGTCGTGAGGGAGGTCGAGGGTGTCGCTGATGAAAACCCCGGTGGCTCCGCTGTCGATGAGGGCCGATATCGGCCCGGGGGTGCCGTCCAGCCTGGCATTGATGACGAAGGACCGGGACGAGCGAGACTGGAGTCCCGGGGGTGGTGGGGGTTCGTCCGGGCAGTCCTTCGGGGTTGGTCTTGGGGGGTGGGGGATGTCGAAGGGAAGTTGTTGGTCGTCGGGCGTCGGGTCCCGGGTCAGGCGAAGGGTGAGGTGTCGCCAATCGATGCGGGGGTTGGTGTCCCGGAGCCATGGGAGCCCTAAGACGAGGGGTGTGGAGGGGTGAAGTTTGGTCATCAACATCCGCAGGGTGTGAGTCTGTCCGTTGGCGAAAGTAACGGGCATACGCACGAAATGGGTGATGTCCCCCGCCGTGGAGGCGTCTCCGTCAAAGAGGCAGAGTCGTACCGGGACCGGGAGTCGTTGAGCGGGTTCCGGGGCCAAGGCAGACAATGCTTCGTCGATGAAGTTGTCGGTGGCGCCACTGTCGACGAGGGTGTTGAGGGGGGTTCCGGAGGGGGTGAGGCGGGTGTTGAGGAGGAGGGAGTGCGAGGAGTGGGAGGGTAGGTAAGCCGTGAGGGTGTCCTGTACGAGTGTCGTGGAGCGAAGGTGGGAAACCGGGGCGGAGAAGACGTCGGGGTCGATTCCGCGATTTAGGGCGTCTTCCGGGTCTAAATCGCCGGGTCGTTTTCCGAATACTCGTAGGTAGCGTCCTCCCCTTCGAAGGTCCAGGTGGCACGTCCCATGACCTGTCGTTTGGGGCACTCGGAGATGAAATGATCTTTCTCACCACAGAGTATGCAGACGCCCTCCCTTCTCCGTCGTTCCTGCACATCCGTCGGGACCTCGATCCAGGGTCGTCCCTTCTTTTGAAGCCGGTTGGCTCGGAGGGCCTCCTCGTCCCGTTCGTCGTCGAAGTCGAAGTCTTCGGGGTCTCCCGGGGGTTCCTCGGGGCTTGGCGCGTCGCCCGGGTCTTGGGTGGCCACGGCGGCGTTGAGCTGGGCCTGGGGGCGGGTGCCGCTGCCGGGGTTAGCATTGGGCGGGCCGCGACTCACCGGGGGTCGGCCGCCAGGGAACGCGGGGGGACCGGGGTTTCGACCTTGAGGGTTGGGAGCTTCGCCGGAGGGCCAAGGGGGTCCTCCTCTGGGGTTCCAGGGGGGTCGGGAGTTCGAATACTCGCTGCGGTCTTCCCAGTAGCGCTGGTCGATCTGCATGACGAGGGCCTTGTATCCGTCGTAGGAGGGTTGTTTCGGGGCGAGTCGGAGGACGTCCTTGATACGTTGTGGGAGGGCGCGGCGGAGGGCGTACCGGAGGGCGCTGTAATTCCAACCTGTCTCGTAAGCTTCCTTTTCAAAACGTACGATGAAGGTAGTGAAACGTTCTTCAGAGCGCATCCGGAGGTTGAAGAGGTTGTCCTCGGCCTCGGCCACGGTGTCGTATATCCCGAATTTCCCGGAGAACTCGTCGACGAAGGCTTGCCAGCGAGCGAGTGCCGGGTTGTTGGGGTCGAACTGGATGAGGGCCGTGTAGTGATCGAAGGCAATCCCCTGGAGGTACGACGCGGCAAAGGCCACCCGGGAGCTGTCAACCTGAAACGTGAGCGGCTTTGCCTGAAACGTATTAAGACACTGAGTGAGGAAGGTACGCCATTTCCGGGGGTCCCGGCCCGTGAACGCATCAGGTTTCTGAATGTCTAGGCGTCCTTCGCGGGCGAGGGCGTCGCGAGCGTCGTCCGGTCCGGCAGCGTTACGGGGAGGGGGGCCAGCGTTGTAATAGTAGTAGTAATGATTACCCCCCCCTCCTTGAGGAGGAAAAGCACCAAGGGCGGGGCCCCACCCGCCGGGAGGTCCTCCTCCGGGCGGCTCACCTGGGGGACCACGCCCGGGAGGCCCGTTGTCCCAAGGGGGTTCGTTCCTGCCAGGAGGGGGGCCGGGTCTCCACGCCGGGAGTGGCGGAGGTGGAGGGCCTGGGGGCCGTCCTCGAGGTTCAGCTGGGGGTGGCGGAGGCGGTCGGGGAGGGTTCGGCGGTGTCGGGTCGGGCGGAGGGGGGTTAGGTGCTGGGTCGGGTGCCGGGTTGCGCGGGGGACGTTCATTCCGGGAGGGTCGGGCTTGCATCGGGGGTCGCGGGGGGTTCCGTAGGTCGAAGTGGGGTGGCGGATCGCGGCGGAAGTTGCGTTCCGGAGGGGCCGGGGCGGACGTGGCGGGCGGTGCTGGTGCCAGGGCGGGCGCGGGCGCGGGACGTTGTTCGTTGTTATCGCGCGTGAGCTCGTCAATGTAGCATAACGTGTCGTCCGTACTAGGGGTGTCCACCCGGGCTGTACCGGGGTTCGTCGGGGCCGGGGGTCGGGCGTTGTCTGTTCGCGGGAGGGGTTCCAGGGGTCTTTGAGGCTGCCCCCAGGTCTCGAAGGTACTAGGAACGGAGTTAGCCCTGCGGCGAGTTGACAAGCCTACCGTGCGAGCAGCGGGTTGATCGAAGAGGCCTCCCGTCGGGTTGAGGGACCGTAGTATGGCTGAGGCGTTCTGCCGTTCTTCCCGTTGCCGTTGCTCCGGAGTGGGGACCGTGGGGGCTGCCGGGACTGCTGGGGCCGGTTCCGGGGGTTCCCGTCGAATGTGAATCGAGCGACCTGGGTCCGCGGGGTCGTTGAGGGGCCGAGGGGAGGGGGACGCGTGGACTTCGTCGAGCAGCTGCTGTAATTCCTCCCGGAGGATCGTATTGCGCCTATACCTTACCATGGTTTGCTCCGGGAGGTCTCCTCGCGTGAGGCGATCCCCGAATTCGACCAGGCAGTGAGCCCATTCCTCCGGAGTGCCTTCGAAGTCGTCGTGCCCGAACTCCACAAGCAGCGTCCTTGTCCGTTGCGCGAAGTCCTCCGGTGAGATCCTGAGAGAGCGGAGTATCTCGTCCCGTTGCCGTTCATACTCCTCGAGGCGTCGTCGTCCCGTTGGCGAGGGAGGGGTCCGAGCGGGTGGAGCGGCGGCCGGGTAATGACGAGGGGGGTAGTCGGGGTAGGGGGGTCCTCGGGCTTCTCGGGGTTGGGGGACGGGGCGCTGGTAACCGTAGTAGGGGGTGGGTGCAAAGGGGCCCTCGCTGGGGGGAATCGGGCGAGGCCCACTGGGTGCAGGAGGGGTCTCCGGCAGGCCCCCGGGAATGCTCCGGTACGAGGGGACCTCCACGGGTTGTGCCATGGCTAGGTTGGGCGGAGGGGCCCAACTGGCTGAGGGCCCCAGATCATAGAAGGATGGGTCGGGGGCCCAGTGGCGGTGGAGGTACTGAGGTTCGTATGGGAGGGGTGGGTAGACAGGGCGGGGGGTCTGCGCGGAGTAGTGGTCGGGTACCGGGCGTCCGTAAGGGTCGGTCTGGTACCCCGTGGGGTAGTAGGTGTGAGTATACGTAGCCATCAAGAACGGTGTAAGGAAAGAGTCTTGATATTATGTCAGGTTCCGCTGAATCGGGGGCTTTCCGGGAAAGCGACGCCCTTACGATGCGGACTTGATCTACGGATACTCGGGGGTCTGGAACTCCGGGGCTAGGACTCCGGGGTTCAAGACGAGGACAGGGTAATCCCGGGAAAGGGGACTAGAGTCCGGGGGTTTTGGATGAAAGTGGCTGGGAGTTAGAGGGGGTCGAGTCGTGAACCGGAGGTTCTAAGACGAGACCAAGTTAGTAACTTAAGAGTTGCGAAGTGCGTAGTTAGAGGGGGTCGAGTCGTGAACCGGAGGTTCTAAGACGAGACCAAGTTAGTAACTTAAGAGTTGCGAAGTGCGTACCAAACTTATAGCACGCGAATACCAAGGCGTGCCAGTCGAAGCGTACCAAACGAGGCGTACCAGTCAAAAGTGCGTACCAAACTTATAGCACGCGAATACCAAGGCGTGCCAGTCGAAGCGTACCAAACGAGGCGTACCAGTCAAACAAGAGGGCACGCAATAACCAATGTAATATCAAGACTACCGAATACAACAAGGGACTACGCTATAAGTACTACGGGATCGGGTCTCGGGGTTCCGGGATGTCTGGGATGGGTTCCGGGGGTTATTGAGTAGCGGCAGGGGCTGTATACCGGGATCGCGCGTGTGGGGCGCGCGATCAATTGGCGCGGATGGAGCCGTGATGCGTGATGCGTGATGGCCGGCACGAGTCGCGTGATCTGATCGTTGATCGGGGCTGGTGATGGCTGATGGCGGTCCTTGATGCGCGTGATGGCGGTGTCGGCGGTCGTGATGGCGGGGCGTGTCCTGGGGGTCGGAGGGAGGGTCCCGGAGGGTGTTCCGGGGGTGTCCCGGGGTGGGCCCGGAGGGGAGGGGTCGTGACAAATGGGGTCGGAGGGAGGGTCCCGGAGGGTGTTCCGGGGGTGTCCCGGGGTGGGCCCGGAGGGGAGGGGTCGTGACAAATAGTAAGAACTATCTTGCCGTCGATAGCCCGTCGAATTCTTCCTTGCCGAATATAGTTTTCTAAAGTCACGCAGCGTCCTCTAGTCATAGTGTGGCCAATTTCCCCACAGAAATGGCAAGGGCCATTAGCGGGTACATTAGCGGGTTGGTTAGCGAGATTGGTGGTAATCATTGTTTTGATACGAGTCATGGCGGAAGCAACGGCAGCGGTAACGGCAGCATTGAGATCCTCCTTTTTAACAAAGTCAGCAACAGGAGGCGGGATGGGAATAATACCGTTAGTTCGCTCAGGTGGTGGGCTCGTCCTAGCGCGTTGCAGCCCAACGCCAGTGTCCGTCCCCTTGAGAACCCATTTACCGGCTTCAAAGACGTCGGCAACGTTATAGGGCTCGTCTGGGTGATGAGCCTGGTGAACTATTTCTAGGCGACGAGCAATACAAGTCCAAAGCGAAGTTGGAATGCCTTGCTGGAAGAGGCGACGTTCTTCGTTAATGTATAACTTGCCGTTCTGTACTAACCACCTAGCGATCTTTTGGAATTCGCGGTAATACGTGGAGAAGGTGCCAAGGGACGATGTGCCACTGTCAAATGATTCCTGTACTAGTTTCTGCAGCTCATTTACTGAGTATTGTGTAGCCTCTTCTGCGCCAGGGTACAACTGGATCACTGCCGTCTTCCAGTCCTCATACGAAGCGCCTTGGGCTGGAACTGGCGGGGCGGCAGGGACAAAGGCGGCAAACTCGGTCAAACCTGTCCACGTCTCTGCCGTGTCATATGATACGTATCTTGCCGCGTACTCCTTCATCTGCGTGTGGTCGGTAATGCCACAATCCCTGAATAAATACTCCAATTCCTTGAAATACTGGGAGAGCTCCCGTGGCTTGGACTCGTCCCATTTCGGTGCCAAGAAGTGGTTACGTGGCGGCATATGCTGGACTTGTTGTTCCATAGCGACTGTGTTGGCGAGTTCGGTTAGCGGTAGTGGGGAAGGGGTTCTAGAGATTGGCGACGGGGTAAGAAAAATGAGTTGTGAAAGAGGCGTTAGCGGAGTGATGGGGGTGACTGGTTGCGGTATGGTAAAGGGCGACGCTAAGGAGTCGTCGGCGCTATAATCAAGGGAATGCGGGAAGAGATCAGAAAATGCGTCTACAGTGGCGTTCTGTAGTTCCTGTGCAAGAGAGAGACCCGGTAAGGCACCAGGTGGTTGTGGAGTTGATGGATGGGAAGGAGCTATGCCTTCTGCCGACTGGTCTAGCAGGCGGCGCCTACGCTGGAGACGGGTTTCTGGTGGAATTCTGCCCTAGAGATCCCTCGCGGTGGGCTCCAATTTGATGACGCCCAAAGTTTGGTCAGTAACAAATGTAACTATAGTGTTACCATACCAAGAGTTTGCGTGGGCTCCAATTTGATGACGCCCAAAGTTTGGTCAGTAACAAATGTAACTATAGTGTTACCATACCAAGAGTTTGCGTTGGGCGCGCTTTAAGTGATGTGAGGAGTCCCAGGCAGGTCCCAGAGAACGCACCTGTGAAAAATGGGTAAAAGTCGGTAACGGGGTCGGCAAGTATAAAGCGCTAAGGTAAAGCACCTAGGGAAGAAGCGGTAAGTGAACATGGCAAAGGTAAGCGGCAAGAACCCGATATGCTTAGCGAGGTCTAAGCGTCGATAATGCCTGCCGTAGCTGCAAGGCGCGAATGTGTCGATTGTTGGCGAGCGTCTATAACTGCCGATGAGTTTGACGTTGCCGACCATAGCGTAAATGAGCTCTTGAGCATAAGGGAGACTGAAGTAAGGGGAGCAGAAAACTCTGGTCTATTGTTCTCTGATATATGTACAAGTCGGTAAGTACTTTTATACTACAATGAGTTCGCCGTCGCCAGTGGCTAATGACGCCAGAGTGCGGTAAACTGGAAAATTTCATAGGGGTAGCTCCACTGGTTTCAGATCCCTACCGTCCATTCAAGAGCCTTAGCGACGCCAGGCGACAGATCACGAAGCTAAACCATCACTCCATCACCCTTCTGTCTGTCCAAAGTGCTTAGCGATGTCAGGCGCCGAATCGAGGCGCTAAGCGATGTCAGACGCCAAGGTCAAACGCCAAGCTGTCCGTCAGTTTTTGATAGATCATCAGGCTTCTCCCTAAGCGCTGTTGTCAGTGACTGATGCCATCTGTCAGTTGTCATTCTGTCTGCCGTCGGCGCTATCACTGATCGGATCTGCTTCTTGCCGTGCACGGCCGTCAAATATCGCCAAAATTGGTTAATTAGCGCGTGCTAAGGTATTTTGAGTCGGTGCCGCGTTGCCGTCGCCTGCCGTTGATGCGCTGATCCTGTACGGGGTCCTATCACTGGACAAATAAATCAAATATAAACAGTACATACTGGAGTGCATGAATCATTTGTCCTGGACAAATGGCTCTGACTCTCACAATACATACTTGGACTCTTGGATCATTTGTCCTGGACAAATGGCTCTGACTCTCACAGTACACACTTGGATTCTTAAATCATTTGTCCTGGACAGATAGCACTAATTTGAGCAATACATACTTGGATTCTTGAATCATTTGTCCTAGACAAATAGCTCTGACTCTCACAGTACACACTTGGATTCTTGAATCATTTGTCCTGGACAAATAGCTCTGACTTTCACAGTACACACTTGCACTCTTGAATCATTTGTCCTGAACAAATAGTACTGATTTGAGCAGTATACACTTGGACTCTTGAATCATTTGTTCTAGACAAATAGCTCTGACTCTTATAGTATATACATGGACTCTTATATCATTTGTCCTGGACAAATCACTCTGACTCTTACAGTACACACTTGGATTCTTGAATCATTTGTCCTGGACAAATAGCTCTGACTCTTACAGTACACACTTGCACTCTTGGATCATTTGTCCTGGACAAATGGCTCTGACTCAAGGTTGATGCTTTCACCTTGCCTGACATTTCTATAGGTGATGATACTGTAATGCCAGAAGATTCACCTCCTCATAAATACAACAAAGAGGATTTCAATGTTGATGGCATTAAGATACCTGATAGGCCTCCTCCTTGACAGGAAGATCAAGGTACTTTACTCTCTATCTGATTTGCTTTGATTAGATTTTCCTCCTGGAAACATTCCACCACTACCACCTCTTGGTTTCCCATCTCCAGACTTTCCATCAAATAGTTATATGGCCCCTCACATGCCACCACCACCACCTGGTTTCTTTCCTTGGAGAGATCAACCTTTGATACAAGAAAACCTCACTTTTAATCAAGGTAGCTGGCCCACCATTCCACTTTATCCTTTACTTCCTCTTAAACCCATGTCAGCAGCCCATACCCTACAACTAAGCAAACAAAGCTCTGAAAAGAGAAGTACAGAACTTTTATTAGCAAGTGTATCAGCAGACTTACAACTGTACAATTTGAAGAAGGAAGCAACTGCATTTGTACTGACAGCACTTAAAAGGAAGGAGCCTGGGACATCTATTTCCTCTTCTCAAGTCAATGCTGCACCAAGGTGTTGTTGAGAATGGTAAACAGGAGCCTGCCAATCCTGCTCAACCTGATCCATTGAGTACTTTCCAAATAAACTTTGGTTCTGCTCCTCTTCTACCAGCTCCTTCTGCATCAAAAGCAAAGAAGGTTGAGAAAAAGAAAGATGACTATGATAAATTTATGGAAGAAATGAGTGATATCCTCAGCCTTACCAAGGAGACTGTCTAGACAATATATCATTATGTATATATATGCTAGTCTCAGTGATGTGAAAGTTGACCAGAGTGAAACCATATGCCTCCATAAGCTTTTTCTTGTAGATTTAAATTTGTGACATGCATTAATAATATACATATGAACTCATGACAAGTCCTTGCTCCTTCAGCTCTTCCTTATCTATATATAAGTAACAACATACAACTATATTCTCCTTTCCCCATGTCCCTATGCTCAACGCTCAGGCAAACTACTTCTTTTGCCTCTTCTCCCATCACCAAAGCCCTTAACACCTCTACCTTCAGAGGTATGGTCTGAAATCATTACATATGTGCTGCTTTCTGAAGAAATGGCTGGTGTTGCCAGCAGACTACTGAGGATCTGCAAGGGGTATACCATATACATGTCATGCTTAGGATCTCTGAACAAAAAGCAGCAAGTATGTCCAAATAACAAAGGCATTTCAATGAGAAATACTTCAAAGTTGACAGGAATTGTTTTCAGGATAAAACAAGATGCAGGAAAAGTAGAAGCATGGTATTACTGCTGATTTTATGCAAAGTGCCAGTTAAACAAGGTCCAGTCATCTGTTTCTATCCATGCAGATCGTTCCTGGACCTGCATAGAATTGCACTGCACCAAATCTGGATGCTTTGTGCAATTTTGCAACTGAGACCTCATCTCCTATTATAAAATGTATAGAAATTGACAGGAAAGCCAACATTGACAATGATGATCACTTCTTCACCTGGTTGTTAAACTTCAAGCAGTGCTGCCCACTTGCAGGGGGTATGTTTAACTAGGTTTAGGGAGACTGGTACTGGGAGGTATATTCATTATCTGCTTTACTGACATAATATGTTTAATGACCAATGGTCAACTTGCAGTATACAGATTCAAATAAGTGCCATGTCTTCAGGCAAAGCTATCATGTGGAGGTGTTGGTGTTTGCCTGAGAAGAGAAGGATGTTTCATAGGAATGCTCCTATTGCATGAGGTAGAAAAAGGTGGTTTTATCATATAGATTTGTGCAGATACATATCAATTTATTGACATCGAGGATGGAATACATGGATATTGGAAATCAAGGATAAATTAGAGCCAGATATGAAAACAGGAACCTATGCAGGAGGTATACAGTGTGCTAAGGGTAGGCATTGGAAAGATCAATGTTTCAGACAGCCCAAGCCTACTGAAAATGTCTTCTGGAAGGCCTTTTGCAAAACTGTAAAAGGAAGGGCTGCAGGTGTTGCAAGATGTTTGTTGACAAGTGGTGGCAGAACAGGATGATAGCAACAGCTGTAATTTTTTTTCACAATATTAGTAGACATAATAAAACATAGAATATTCAATGTAGCTTGGGGGTATCCTGCTGCTCAGGTCTTCTGGTGTCTCCTTAGCCTGCAAAAACCCTCTACTGAGATGCATTTCATTGGAAGCATTGTGATTCAATGACATACCATGCACTGTACTGGCACTAGTGTTTAGACGATGCAGCCTGTGGATGATAATATGACTGTCTTTCCTGCCTGTGTCCCTGTGATGGAGACAAATACAAGTTCAAATGTGAGTTGTATACCATGTCCTATAGATACAAATATATTTGGGCATAGTCAGTGTAGACCTGCACCTGCTGCAGGTGCATGTACACAGTGGCAGGAGAGTGCACATTATAGTTGTATCCATGTGCATAACCTGCAGCTGTTTTAATACTGATGCTGTAGCCAATCAGAGGTGAAAGGACCTAAGTGGTTGGAACTAGGATATAAGCAGGTGCTGTAGAACATGAGAGTAGGTGCAAGAGGACAAAAATAGACCTACAAGAGCCATCAGCTCAACTTGTTGTTGTACTTGTTTCTAGAAGCATCTGAGTGTAATGTGGCAGTGAAGTCCAAGCCATCTTTGAATGTCTGCTTAAAAAATGTACTAATGTCCAACAAGTTGAAACTATAATTCATATACATACTATATTACATTCTTGTCACATACTAACTGTTTGTTAATATCCATTAATACACTGCTAAACAAAATTAAACTATTACTTACCTTCTAGCAGTCATTTCTAGATACAATCTTTTTGTCTCTGGTTTGATCACTCATACTTTGACATCTGCCAAAACTCAAATGTACTTTGAAAGATTAGTATAACATTGTAATTGTTAGATATTGTAAATACTTTTAGAATGTCTTTGATATTTGGTCCATCTTATTGTGCCACTTCCCTGAGATGGCTAGGCCTTTTTGACTATATGTATGCTATAAAAACAGCTTTCAAAAGTTCACACTCTCTGTGTTGAATGTATACATGCATTCCTCTCTAAATGTAGAAACTATGATATATGAAAAAACTTGTCAAATGAATGAACTTACATGAATCTTCTTTCTTTTAGAGATTTCTAGAAGTGGAAGCCTTTGGAGCTGCATCTTTTGGGGGTGGGAGACAATTGGGTAAGAAGACAGCATGTTGTAATTCTGAGAAAAAATAAAAAAAAAAAAAACAAAAAAATTGTTATAAATACATACTTGTTTGTATTTACTTAATTAGTTAATTAGTAGTGTAAGGATGTAACTTGAAAACAAATAAGAAAGCAAAATAAATAGTTATATAAATATGTACTTGTTTGTGTTTACTTGGCTGGTTAGTTGCATAAAGATATAACTTCAAAGATTCTGAAAACAAATGAGACAGTGAAAGAAATAATTATATAAATACTTAATGTTACATGTGCTTAATTAGCTGATGTAGTATAGTACTCATGACAATAAGTCTTTGTAACCTTCTTGAAATACTTTCTTCTCATTCTGGAAAAGCCACCTCATCTACAATGAACTTATTTCAGCTTGGCTTACATCTATAAATATTTTTGACTTGTATGCAAAGCCATTTTTCATGATGTCTATCTTTACCAAGTAGATATATGCTATGCATGATACAATATAAACTAGCAATATGCAAAGCCATTTTTCATGATGTCTATCTTTACCAAGTAGATATATGCTATGCATGATACAATATAAACTAGCAAATTAGAATCAAAAAACTGAAGTGTACATTAATTATTTATTCAGACAGGGCTACAGATATATAGATATGATACAATCCTTCTAATAACAGACCAAATTTATCTGTAATCTTGCAATGCAATTACAACCTGTCTTTCTCTCTTGATCTACAATGTCAATATCTGACTTGTTACTAATGCATTATTTTTATTTATTAATTTCTTCTATATATATACTGCTACAGAACATTCTTGACAAAAATAGCCCTTTTGTTATAGAATCCTATCTTCTGACCCTACTGCAACTTTTGGAAAACTAGATTCATTCAAGCAGTAATATATTCTTACAATGGCAAATGCTGCAATATGTCTCACATTTGTCCAACATCTTTTCTGATCTTTGATTATTTGTGAGTAGTAGGTTCCAATAAATGTAGAAGATTATTATGGCAAATTTACAAGGATTGTAGGCACATTATTCTCTTCTTGTCATGCTCTCACTAACTATTTTATTTTTACAAAAAACCTGAGTGCAGGAGATAGACAAACTGCAGATAGATATGTAAAACTATGTTGTCATTAAAGTCAAGGTTGGCATTGCAGACTATAACTTATTTGACACTGACAACAAGATCAGCTGCTTAAATTGACATGCATGTGCAAATGATTACAGAACTTGCTATGAAACTCAAAAATGCCTGGTGCTCAGTAAAGATGAAAAATAAAGAGATACTAGATGGCCAGTTTATCTGCAGAAGGCTCTACAATATAGTTCTGAAGCTTGAAAGCAACATCTGTGTTTTTGGTTTTATTCAATCTGTACCATTTTTCAATTCAGATAATTGTTTCACAAAGGCTGTGGTGACTACAAAAGATGACTATTTAGCACTTGTAAGTTTACTCAAGAGAATATTATTGACACCATGATTTGAACACTACTCCACAGTGCCACTTCACATTGCACTTCTTGCCAATGAAGTGCTTAAATCACTCTGGCAGTGTGTAAGACAGCATTGAGTCAAGCAGAATACTCTGTGACCATGCATTGTAAGTTATTCAAGCTAAGCACAAAGAGCTTGGACAGTGGTCTTGAAGTGTGAAATCTGGTGCAGAACTTCTGTAATGCATAGTGACTGATCAAAAAAAGTTGATAGAGATTGTGATAACAAAGAAAACCAAGTGAGCTTGATCAAAAGACACAGGTATAGACTGGAATAACTGGCTGTGTGGGTTTTGATGGCTGATGTCAATTTTAATGCATAATAAGTATTTTTTTTATTGATTTTGTCACATTTTATTTTAATTAACACTTGTTCTAGCTATGTTGTGCTACCATGTGTCAAGCTGCACTCTGTCTTGCTTCTGTTCCCTCACAATTTCCACTTTTGACTTTAACAGTAATAACAAGATACTACATCATCACATGTAGGACAATGTAAGTTTTTTTTTTTTTCTTTTAACTGCCCTGCACTATTGATCCTTACGCTACAGCCTGCATTTGACACATTCTTGCTAATAAAAATTATACTTGACAATCTCCACAATATTGCACTTACAAGCCCTTTCTGATTTACCAATTATTGTTTTCATTAAGCTTGATAAGTATTTTAAAATTTTTATTCACTGTATGAATGTTGTTACTTTATACAGCTTTAATTCCACCTGCTTCAATGCAGAACCTTGATTACAATATGTAGGCATAGAATATGGCTTTATGATGAGGGGCACTAAAAGGCCCAAGCAGTGGAAAATTTATATAGTATGTGAAAATTCATCTTATTGAGATTGCTGCTAATGTTTTGCATAACTACAATTCTCATGCTGACAGCTTGCTTTTACTTTCAAGCCTTTATCTACTACATCCTGTCTTGATATATAAATGGCATTGTGACTAGTGCTGCATTATCATGCATTGGCTGTTTGAGCTGCAACTTGTGGTGAGGGTAGAAATTATCTATGAAGAACTGCTCATCATAATTTGTGTTCTACTTTGTAAGAGCTTCAGGTGCTGCCACTATTCTGAAGCTCTGTAATATAGCAGAGGCAGACCTCCCTAAAAATGATGGCTGTGGCAGGTGTAGTCATACTCACCTCTAATTACAATAAATCATTCTTATTTGAGCTGGGTAGCTACTAAACAGAGAGTGGTATCAGCAGAGAAGTCCAACTAAAAAAACATAGCATATTAGAAAATGTACACAAAAGAAATAATTGTTTGAGGCACAGAACAGATGTCAACTACTGATTTGGGCAGTTGTGCAGTCACAACAGAGGAAAATTGAGGGTATGTAGCTAAATAACATATAGATTGAAATTTGTTGTTTAAAATATATTTTTCTCAGAATTCTGTGAGGAACATTACATGTTTTTAAGTGCAAACAGCATGTAAATTTAGAGAGCTATTTGAAAATTATTATTTCAGAATTTTAAAAAATAATCCAGATAAAAATAAAACAGTTTTTACACACAAATCTTCAATCTGTGACAAGTTCTCCTGATAAAAATGGGTATTGTTGTGATTGAGTCAGGACCATTTGTCCAGGACAAATGATTCAGGTGTCTAAGTATGTCTTGAGCAATTTGTCTATACAGATTTCATAGGGCATCGAGTCACACGAAACATGTGATTTCCACATCTAGAGAGCTTTCCCAGACCTAAGTCCAGTAGGACAATCATCTCAGCAATTGCTCTCTAGGTGTGCAGTCCGACCAACAAGAACTTAGAAGAATCATCTCACAGAGTGATTTCTGGATAGTAAAACTTAATCTACATCTTATAAAACTTTTTATTGCCTGATCACAAGCGAATAAGCAGCTCATTGGTACTTATTAATTTAGAAAGCGCCGGAGGAATCCCATTGATTTCAAAGGCCGTCGACATGCCGAACAGTGCCCTCCAAATCAATGTAAATTAACGTATTATTTACTGCGCTCGTCACAGGTATATAGAGTTTAATGGTAACAGGGTGCCAGATACCCCAGTCACTCCTCGAAATGACTGATCCTCTCAGATTCTTTGACCTGACCCTGGATGGCAACGGTACTTGTCCTGAAATTTACGTAGATACTATTCCTTGGATCCGTGTCGATTTTACCCTCGACCAGATTGGCAAGTATCACCGTCAATATACGATATCCCATTGAATATTGAGACCTCGCTAATTTGAATCACCAATAGAATAAATGTCAAGGAACTTGCGTAAGCACAGTGTGTTTCCAGGATCTCTTCAATGAAAGCAACATATCAACAGATTTCACATTCAGATACCTATTCAGTAAAACTCGACCAGGCGCGTCAGTGCTGCTACTTCATCGTTACCATCTAGGTCCAGGGCATTTGCAAGGGTCTTTCTCACTTCTTAGCTTCGCTCCCAGAATGTAAAGCGAAGCCAGAACTCACCTGGTTGATGACCAGATACTTTGCTGTCAACTCGGCCCCAAGAACAGAATCCCTTAGAACCTTATTGCTCTGCAAGTTTTCCCGTGCCTCATCCCAGGTTAAAGCCATCCTTTGAGTTATATTGAGGGCCTGTCTCTCGTTCTCAGTCAGCTCTGCTGCGGTCTTCGGGCCTGAACAGTCTTTGATCTTGAGTTCGGCCTTATCACGGATGCCGACAAAGCCGACACCCAAAATACCAGCAAGGGCAATATATGGGTTCGCAGTCCCATCTACGAAGCGCATCTCGAAGTTTCTGGAGGAGGGAGATGTGGCGTTGGAGAGGCGCACAGGAGCCTCGCGGTTTTCAGTTCCCCAGTTCACATATGTGCCACCGGACCAGACACCGTCTTGCATTCTTTTATATGAGGCTTTGGTAGGCAGTGTAAGCGCAGTCAAAGCGGGCAAGTTGTCGAGTACGGATGCAAGGAAAGAAGACTCAATAGGCGAGAGCTTATCAGGTACTTTCTCGTTGTCCTTAGAATGGATTGAGATGTGTGTATGCGCAGAGCTGCCGGTAGAGTCCATATATATCCTCGGAGCAAAAGTGGCGCGCAATCCGTTCTTGGCAGCCGTATTATAGATGATCTCTCGGGTATGGATCAGTGCATCAGCAGCTTCCAGCGGAGGAAGAGGGCCAGTGACCATTTCATACTGTTAAGGAATCAGTCGTCATCGCCGTAAACATATCCAGAGCGAATATTAATACCTGCCCGGGAGCAGCTTCCGCATGGTACATCTGTAATTCAATGCCCGAAGACCGGATCCCATCAGCAATCTCTCTGAGCGTCTTCGCGACGACCGAGCCAGAAGGCAAACCGTTTGTCGCACTCCAGTCGTGGTTGCTCGCAGCTACGACGGGTTTTGTCGACTTGAGCAGGATAAATTCAGATTCAAATCCAACAAGGTATTTGATCCCGGCCTTGGACGACTCCCTAGGAAACCATCAGCGCTATCCAATCTAACTGATAGTCCAAGTACTGACTCAACGACACGTTGCAGAGTGGCGCGGGGACATAAGGGTACATCCAATGTCATTTTGTTATCAATTCCAAGGTATGGCGTCTTCTCATTGAACCAACCGAAAACGACAACTTCACCAGGAGCGTACGGGCACAGTCTAATGGTGGCGAGATCTGGTACATAGAGATATTCTCCTGAAGAACCGAAGCCAGGAGCAACCTTTAAGTATACAAGACCCAATGCAGCCTTGGCAATTCCGACGCCAGGTCTCGACGACTCGAGCAATCTCAGAAAGTAGGAAAGAGGAACCACACGGCATCTGATATTATTGATGAGGTCGACCCATTGAAGACGAACGTATGCTATATATACTTGTTATGATCATGCGTTGTCAAACAGGCCATGAATTAACTCACAAATATTCAAGCTCAAGGATGGATTTTTTTTGAGGCTCTCCAATGGAATCGTCGTAGCACGCGTGAGTGAAGAGTATTCGACACCATGATCATAGATCGAGGACATCTTGTGTCTCAAGAGTACAGAGAGGGTCCTGAAAATACAAAACAACGCAACGTATAAAGAACCTGTTAGAAAGCTATATCTTCCATCACGTCGCCCGACCAAATACAGGTCATTCTGAAGACGTCTACATCAGCTTTGGTAACATCATGTCCCTGCTTTTCTCGTCCCGATCTAGCATGTCATCTCGCTTCGTAGGGCTGGTAGTTCAAGATGTGCCAAATTAGTTCTTACAGTCGAGGACTACAAATGGGTTTCTGAGAGTCTAATTGACGAGACGCCTACAACCTTTTGATAGCCCATGAGCTTAAAGAAAAATGCCAAAAAATTCCCACAACTTTTCAAAAAATTTTGGACCAATTTACAAGAAGTCTGAGCTTCAAGATATATCACTGGGGACTGAGATACTGTTTGATGACCTCTGTTTTTGGACTGCCCATGAGTGTAGCTTTTTCCTTGAAGCCCAGGCGGATAAGCGCTCATGAATCGCCAAGTTCCGGTTAACGAATCTCTTGATCACATCTAATGCTTCGAATGCGGCTGTCTTCGCGCTTCAAACCTTGTTTGGGCTTCTCCCAGTATCTTTCACTATTCTGATACCGAAGGATTGGGTATGGAATGACAGCTGTTTTCATAGAATGGTCGTATACCCGGCAAGCCCGGCAGAAGCTAATATCAAACAACGAAACAAGGAGCCAAAGTCGAAGGGGTCTATCGTTATGAAAACAGCTGGAAGATGGTATGGAGTTGACTCACAATTTCATAATCGTTAGTGCTGGAGTATCCTATTTGCAAACAACAAGAAGCTGCCACTGGAAGCGGGAAGTACGAGGTTTTACGATCGAACGTGAAACTGAAGTTGATGATCCCCAGTCATCCATATGCATCGGTGTATTAGTCTACAAGCTCGATGGAGGTCTCCGGATGTGCTCCTGAATACGTACTGTTTCGATTTAAGCGTTCTCTGCTACTTGTTCTGACAGGCTCTTATGCAGTTACCGAACCGGCTCGAAGACTCGCCGCAGTCGTTCGCGACCAATGGTTCAAGCCACACTTATAGGAGAAAAGGTTGCTGAGCAGGGTGTGGAGCATGGTGAATCAATCTGTTCCACACTCACCAAGCCTGGACCGAGTTAGATTTGTTCCAGCAAATATTAGTAGAAGGTTCGCAAACAGTGCAATGATCGACAACGACTGGTACTCGTATAGTACTCGAGCAACGGGGATCATCCAAATACATACGAAGGAGTATTTTCGTGCACAATCCACACCAGCAACATGATAGTTCAGTTCGGATAGCATCATGCTGACGCTTTTGACTAACTGGTTTTTTACAGTTGTGTCGATATTTCATGAAACCAAGTCGACATATACTCTTACAGCCGATGGTAAGCACTTAAAGTGACGAAGATTCCATGTGCATTCCAACAGTCGGGAACACGATAGTTCAAAAGCACAAGCGGTTACATCGTACAAAATATACGTATTCTGTATTGATCAATGTCTGTAATTGGAATTTTCTACTATATGTGATACATGGTGAGTGAATGAGAGGCTTAGACAGTAAGGATTTCTAGTTTTGGTGTGGCATGAATCAGGTTGCCTTGGGCTCACGGAGACCGGCGCCCTTCAATCTGTCCTCAACAAGCTCGTTGAACTCCTCTCTCAGAATTGATTCCCTCCTCTCCCTCTCCTCTCTTTGCAACTTCAAGATACCACGCTTCTCCTCCGCACTAATAACCTGGTTCTCCTTCCTCATCCGCACTGCATTCATCCTTCGATGACGACTGCCACTCATAACGTATCCCGCCTCTTCGTACTTGGCGATCTCATCTGACGTCAATCCAATCTCACCACGGCGAGGAATACGCGCTTCTGTACCCTCCTGCAAGAAAGCAGCCATAGCACTACCTTCACCACGGAGTAAGGCACCACCATAAGACCTTTCGTCGATACGACGCGAAGCAACGGCCTTGTAAAGAGGCTGGGGACCTACTTCGTCGCTAGAGTCCTCATCCTCGGAAGGAGGCATGTGAGATATCACGACACCCGACTCCTTTGTCTCACTGCGTACGGGAACCGGGGGAGGTGCCATAGGCTCTTTTACAACCCATTCTTCTTCGTCCTCCACTGAATGACGAGAAGGGTTGCGTTGAGTACGTCCAGGGCTCTTGCTACGCGCCCTGCTCGTCGAGCGGTCTCGCGCGCGATGGTCTTGGGCTCGTTTGCGTCTCCTGCGCCTGTCATCTTCGCTGTCGTCATCATAACTCCTTCGCTGCGATCGACTCCGAGAGCGGTACCGGCGCCTCTCGCTATCTCTTTCCTTATCCCTGTCTCTCCTTGAACGCTTCCTTTCTTTGCGCTCTCGTCTGCGTCGTTCCTCCTCGGAAGACGAGGAAGATTCGGTAGAAGAAGACCGTGCCCTCTTCGACCTTTTACTTGACTTCGAACGTCTGGGTGATCTGAAAAAAACAAATTAGCTGAGTAGAAGTTGGATACATTAATATTGCTGACGTACAAGTCACGGGCAGGAGCTTTTGGAGACGATGGCCATATATTAACCACTTGGGCTTCTCGTTGCATTCTTCGACTATGTTTAAACGTTAGCAAGGAATGATCATAAAATAACGAAAATGGTGTATACTTTTCCATAAAGTCGCTGCCGCCTGAAATATGTCCAGAATAAAAAGATCTACTTCCACCATTCCTGTTGGGATACATATGTTCTGGCTTTCGCCCGGGAGCTTGACTTCGACTTTCAGAATGCGGAGTAGCCCGTCGATAGTCGTCGTATTGTGGACTAGCTCTTCGTCGTTCACTGCGCCCTTCTCTTTCATCATCCCTTGCGTTTTCATCTCGACCACGCATATCTTTGTCCCTGTCCCTCCTCTCATCCTCTTTCTCTCGTTTATCGCCTCTTCTCCTGTCGCGGTCGGGTGTCAGGCTCCGATGTCTATGCACAGGAGACGGAGACCTGCGGCGTGGCATATAAGCTTCTGGGCGCCCGCCTGACTGAGAAATCAGAGCCATTCTCGAAGGGTGGATGGTCGCCATGTCTTCAACTTTTTACGAGTTGGCGCAGTTAGTGAGACTGTTGTGTTTTCGGCATATTACGAGTTCCGACAGTTGCGTTCAGGAGACCGTGATATTACGTATGCCGTAGAGAATCAAACATCGGCCTTATGGTCTAGTAGCATGATTCCTCGTTTGGGTATTCCACCTGATTCGAGGAGGTCACGGGTTCAATTCCCGTTGAGGCCCTATCTTTTTCCACCTCAGACGAGGTGGACGAAGCGACGAAGAGTATGTCAAGGCAAAACAAGAGAGGCAGACAATAACGAAAAGAGCGAACAAATACTTGTTTGGAAGTGTACTGAAAGTCGTCGTATTTTCAAGCTGAAAGAAAATAATCATCAGCTTTGTGCATGAGACTTATCATAGCCGGATTTTGCATCGACCAATGCTCAAGACCCAGACCTGACACCTTGGGTGTTACTGTGGAAAAAAGGTGGCGACCGGGCGTGGTCGGCAGGGCCACTGATCAACCTGTCCCGACCCCGGTTGGCAATTTTATATTCTTTCGTACGGGCTATAAATACACAGGGGAGGTGTGGTGGGTAGACTAAATTTCTGTGAGTCTTACGAGAACCGCGACAGCTAGCATTGCCGTTATCAGAGAAAGTTCCCTCTGACAGTGTAATTTCCTTACCTGGGGGGAGGTCGTCGAAGTGAAAGTTCCCTAACGGGACTTGGTCTCACTTGCGCCTCCTCCCCTAGGGTGCCCACGTGACTGTCGCGGTTTCAGGGCACTCTCTCTGAAAAATTTAACGTCGATATGTGGATTAACTGATACAGAACACATTTTATACGGTCGTATAATACATTAATGTGGCACGTGTATAACCGAGGACAATTATTTCGCTATAATACAAAGCTAGACCGACATTTATTTTGCACTCGCCTTCATTTCTTCGGTAGGGAACTTGGCAAATGCGTCTTTCAACTTGTCCAATGGTGCTGCCAAAAACCCAGCGAACGTTTCAAAAGGTGGCTTATTGGGAGCTGATGGATGAGCTCTGTGGTACATTAACGCAAATGAGTTTACTGATCCATTTACTGTAAGTCGTGGGTACAAACCTAGTAGGAACGAATTGCTTTGTTCTCATAAATTTCGAGGCAGCTTGTAAACTGCCGTCCTCGCCAAGAGCGGGCTCCAATTTTGGCAGATCATGTTGCTCCTCACTTTGGTTATGTTCGTGCAAATGAGACATGATAGACTTGAGCAAATTCGCGTGGCCGTCAGTACCGGGAGTCAACGACTCAAGCTCGGATAGCTCATTTTTCACGGTCTTGCCACAAGATAAAATGGATATTAGCGTGTGCAGTCCCAAAGACGTACCATGTGATCCGCGCGATCCTTGTCGGCAAGCTCAACGCCCTTTTCACCGAGACACTTTTCCATGAGAGGGTAGACAACGATCTCCTCACCTACAGCATGCCGTGCAATCTCCCAAGTCAGCTGGCGAGACCACCGCTCCTGCGCATCAGGGTTTCCAGATGCTTTGACATATTGATCGTAATAATCGTACATCTATCGAGAAAAAAATTCAGCGCCACGGTGATGACACAAGAAAAGTTTTTCGCCACCTCCTGATGGTCCTCCTTGATGGCGTCGCTCAAAGTCTGCTGCTTGTGAGAAGCCATAGTACGGGCGAACAGGACTGTTCGAGGAACAATACGGTTTGACCTGAGAGTGTGGCGAACAACGCGAGGTAAAGATTGCATTTATAAGAAGGAAGAAGACAAACTGCCTGAAGTCTTATAAACGAATGACGATACTAAAGTCATTGAGGAGCCAATGATGCAAAGGTGACACGATCTAGATGTCATAAAATCCGGAAGAGATCTCGCGAAGATACTGTGACCAATGCTCGAATGACTGACCACTGTGACGGCAAGATCGTTCGTCGCCTTGAGTTCTGACATGGAGACAGACTTCGCGATCTAATCCGTCCTCGGACGATGTCTGAAATTTGAGGCCTGAAATGAGTTTGCACGTGCAAACGCGTCTTTGTTATGAGACACAATTTGAAGTGACACAGGTTTTCAGAGATAATTTGTTCGATCCAAGCAAATCCCAAGAGTGTGTCGCCTATATACATAAGGATATTTTTGAACTTGTCAGGAATTTAGGACGAGTCAACATACCATAATTTTGAATTCAACCGTGGCTAATATCACAAGAAATCCCATGGTCAACGAAATCAGCGATTTAAATCCGTAGCATTATACAGCAGCCCTAATAGATACGTCGTACATGCAATAAACAAGGTCCATCGTATTTGAACTCGATAGAAGATAATCTCACAGTTCTTCACGCTCCCCCTCTTTCTTGGTAATGGCAACCATTTCTGTTTCGAAGACAAGGGTTGCACCAGGAGGAATGACACCACCAGCACCACGGGCACCTGAGTCACAGGGACACAACTATAAAACTCAAAGTGCGAAGGAACGGCAGGTACGCACCATACCCCAACTCGGGAGGAATAGTAAGCTTACGCTTCTCGTGAACACACATGCCAAGCAGGCCCTGGTCCCAGCCTTTGATAACTTGGCCAATGCCCACTTCAAAAAATCGGGTGTCAGTGCACCCCTACTGAGCATGGACATTACAAGTACATACGCGTGATTCCCAGAGGCGCGTTGCGGTCATGGCTGAATAGATGAGGAGTCAAGACCGTAGTCTGGATAACATTATTGACACCAACCTGGAGTCAAATTTCTTTCCTGTATCAAACAATGAACCCGTCTATAGAAAGCAACAAGGCTTGAGAGTCGGAGGAATAAAGCAAAAGATATATACGCACGTAATGGACCTGGATTTGGTCTCCCTTCTGAGCACTGATCTTGCACTCTTCAGGCTTGTAGGTAGTCTCAATGACAAGCTCTGTAGGAGGCTCTGCATCAGCCGCATAAGCAGCAGCAGCAGCAAGAAGGATAGGCGCCCATTGCAAGAGTCTCATGGCTTTCACGGTTCAAAACACCACGCCTGAGTGTTTGCGGGAATCTCTCCCCATGGAATTATTTCAACGTGTCAGGGTCCAGGCCCAAGCCGCCCCGGCAGGGTTATCTACTCTCGCACCCTGGAACTCCCCTTCAGTCGGACAAAAAAATTCCTCCACAACAGGACCTTTAGCACTAGTAATTTGTTAGAGAGATTATTTGCAATACCTAAGACAGTTCTAACTTGGTCCAAGTTGAGATCGGGCCTTCATCGTCAATGGTCAAAGTATCTGTCACGCTTGCCGTTTCATGGCAAAGCGCGGAGGTTCAATTTTCGGCGCGTTTGTGTCCAAGCGGACTTCAAATGATCCTCTGACTAAGACGTGACATGTCCGTGACGTCCGACTGAAAGGAGAAGGGGCGTGATAGTGTTCGGCAATAGTTCGGCAGTGTCCGCAGGAAGTAAACAACAACTATACAGTCGGTGCCACCCGGCAAACCTTATTTTTTCTATCCGTCCGACACCACCGACACCACCCCCGCCGCCGACGATGGTATGCCCCCTTTTTCTCTCAACATCCATGTCAATCTCAGTGAATTGATGTTCTACCTGATCTAGCCCTCCCAGAAGACCTTCCGCACCAAAAGAATTCTCGCCAAGGCAGGACGGCAAAACAGGTGCGTTTACCCCCCCAACTCGAACCGTGTTCAGGGATTGATCTGTGATTCATTCAAGGCCGATCCCCCAGTGGTTCCGCCTCAAGACGGACACTAAAATCCAGGTTTGCAGGCGTTTACGTCTTGGAAACTGAGGGATGATTTGCTGAATGTATGTTTGTATTTGCAGTATAACGCTAAGCGCCGCCACTGGAGAAGGACAAAGTTGAACGTCTAAGCACTGAGCGCTTCGTCGAAGAGGGAGGGGAGACAGCACGGTTGTGTGAGGGAGGGGGAGACAAACGCACCAGCAGACAGCCATGTTTACACTCAGACATTATGACGCGCATATGAATATGGTTCCCTCGATTTCGCAATTGGTTTGGTTTTCTGTGAGATGGATAGGGCGGAATTGGGTATGTATACTGAATGGCCGAGATTGTTTGACTCTGAACTTTCTCATGTTCATGCACTGACATGCAAGTTTCTGCCCTTGCAACTTCAGATTGACGGTGCGTTTTTGAATACACGCCGCTTTCTTCGCATGCCATTGCAAGGGCTAAGCCCAATCAGATGGAGTTAAACACCAACAACCTCGGTGGACGTCGCCGGCCGTGTATCCTGTATCCAACCAAATTCCCACCCAACGCATATCAACTTCGATGTCTCTCGGCGATCTGGAAATCTCCGTCTACATACCAGCAAAACATTCCTTTTAGAATTCCTTATCGACTTTAACTTTGACTTCAGCTTCTTCCGCTTCTCACAAAGTCAACACCATTTCCCACCACCCGTGCCTTGCTCACTTGACCGGAGTGCGCCACATACTCCTGACGTGAGCCCCAAACACCATGTTCAAGCCTCAGCCAAAAATATATTATATAATTATATATATATATCACAACGCCCTTGTACACCAATACGCATGAGCTTTTGAGTTACTACGATAGAAATTACACACGAAAGAGAAATAAGGTTAGATGATAACGTTTGTGGAATGGAAGTTCATTGCCTTAGCCTTCACACAAAGAAAGTTAAAAGTGTGCGCTGACAGTCAAGCAATAGGGATTCTGCGATTACCACCCGTGGATGAGGGAGTCAAAAAAGGAACGTAAGAGTAAATGCTACCGAGAACCAAATCTGCGGTTCAAGTACCACAGAGGGAGGTCTTTTGCACGGGTACTTCGGTCACAACTTCGGTGAACGCCGATCGTGCTGCACATCATGACCCGTGTACCACTCCCCTGGTGCTTGCACAATATGCAATGTCATGGGTCATAGAAGTCGCGCAGTGTAATTCAAAACGCGCCAAGCGTCGGCTCTCGGCTCTCATCAGAGCGGGAGTGCAAGTGGGCCTTGGCCAGGTGTTTTCCCCACACTGTAATACCCACCTGTTCGGGGTCCCTGGGCTGGTCTTGTCTGGGCAGGCAGCAGTCCAAGTACTGCTATACTCCCCCTCAGTAAATCCTATGTTGGTAGATACATGACATAATGTGCTCTAGGGAAGTGGTATCCCTATAGAGCTGTGGGACGGTTTAGGGCAGCGGTTAAGCCCTCTGATGAGCCCTTCGCAAGGGCGAAAACCGTATAAGACCCACGTGCAATGGTATATATCTATACTTTTAGAATCCTGAAAAGAAGCACCACAAGGTCCACGAACGTTCATCCAAATCTAACTTGGTATGGTGTGTGAATTTTAGGCTATGTACATATTACACTAGACAAATGAACGGGGGAACTAGAATACATGTAACGCACGCAAGGGACGCAAAAACCTATCCACCCGCAAAAAAAGGGCAAAGAGAAAAAAAAAGAGAAAGAGAGGACAAGAACACGACTACCTCCTCTACAAAGCCGCCTTGTGGTACTTGGGATCAACACCATCCGCAATAGCCAAATACATCATCAAATCGCTCGTCAAAAACTCGCTCGGCCACTGCCTCCTCACCTGCGCCTTCAAATACTCCGCCGCAACGTCCACATTCTCCTGCTTAACCCCCGCGACGATCTTCTTAATCCCAGGCGCGAGCTCCTTCACCAACGCATCAATATACTCCAGCGTAATAGGAAGCCCATTATCAAGTCGCGCGCCATAGTGTACCCACTGCCACAGCTGCACACGCGTAATCTCCGCAGTCGCCGCGTCCTCCATGAGATAATTAAGCGGTATACACCCGTTCCCTCCGATCCACGCAGACGTATACGCAAGCGAAGTCGACACATTCTCGCGCACACCCTCCTCCGTGATCTTGCCCGGAACCTTGGTGTTCAACAAATCCGCAGCAGCGACCTTGACGTCCTGGCGAAGCACATGATACTGGTTGGGTCCAAGCATGTTCTCGTCAAAGATCTGGCGCGCGATCTGGTTAATGAGCGGGTGCGCGATCCATGTGCCGTCGTGCCCTGCAGTGACCTCGCGCAGCTTGTCCGCGCGCACCTTGGCCATTGCTACTTCGTTCGCCTTGGCGTCATCCTTGATGGGGATCTGTGCCGACATTCCACCCATCGCCGCGACCTTTCGTCTATAATTAAAGAGATAACATGGGTATGGGTACCAAAAATACATAACCTCGTGACTTACCTGTGGCAAGTTTGAATCAAAAGCTTGACGTAGGCATCCATGAATCCGACGGTCATCGTCACGTCCTTCCTGTCAGGCAGCACTGCACTTCTATCGGCCCTGCGCTTCTTGATGAAACTGAAAATATAGTCCCATCTAGCAGAAAAAGTTGGGAATGTTGATCTGATGACTTGTAGGGTACACTTACCGGCCACAGTTGAGACCAGAGGAGTGATTTCTCAGCTCGAAGAGGATTTCTTCCATCTGGAACGCAGCCGGAAGAGTCTCAATGAGAACAGTAGCACGGATTGTGTTGTGGGGCATGCCAATGTACGACTGAGAGAAGAGGAAGATGTCGTTCCAGAGACGCGCCTCGAGGTAGTGCTCCATCTTGGGCAGGTAAAAGTATGGACCTCGCCCCGCCTTGACGAGTTCCTTTGCATTGTGATAGAAGTAGAAAGCAAAATCAAAGATGGAGCCAGAGACGGGCGCATTGTCGATAGTGACACGCGGTTCGTCGAGATGCCAGCCGCGAGGACTAGGCCAGGGGTGAGAAAACACCGGCTGGTTTGAGATGTG
Source organism: Macrolepiota albuminosa (assembly GCA_027475525.1). NCBI lineage: Eukaryota > Fungi > Basidiomycota > Agaricomycetes > Agaricales > Agaricaceae > Macrolepiota > Macrolepiota albuminosa. The sequence goes on along the minus strand of JAMWFC010000055.1, from coordinate 1,093,886 downwards.
TGATACTTACCGGACAATGAGAACGGCAGGCTGAGCAGCCAGCTTGTACTGTTTTCCATTTGATTCAAAGTCAATCTTGCGCCTGATGGCGTCGCGAAGATTGATTTGGCCGTTGATCATATTCGCAAACGTCGGCGAGCTCGAATCTGAGACTAACGGTGAGCAAAAGAGATTAATCGAGAGCGAACAACGTACCTTCAAAGTCGGCCATGAAAGTCTTGGCTCCGCTGTTGAGAGCGTTGATTACCATTTTGCGGTCAGTCGGACCAGTGATTTCGACGCGACGGTCCTCAAGACCAGGAGCAGGGGGTGCACAGTGCCATGAAGGCTCAGCACGGATGTGGGCAGTCTCTGGTGGAAAGTCGAGAGCAACGCCCGAGTCATATCTACGCTGGGCCTCCTCGCGGGCGACGAGGAGAGATTGCCTGGTGGACTCGAAGGTGCGGTGGAGCGCAGCGAGGAAGTCGAGGGCGCCGTCGGTGAAGAGCTCAGCCTGGGCGTTCTGGGCAGCCTTGGAGTGGATCTGGACGCCGTTGACCATTGTGTGTGAAGGAAATGAGTGAAAGCATGACGGTCTAAATAGTTTCCAATTTGGGACGGCTCTCCGTGTCCGCATCCGAGGCGGATGGCGCGACGGCCGTTGGGTCATATCACATGTCCCACACTCACTTGGTGCGCGTCCTGCACGTGTCTACGACGCTGCCAGTCTTAATTTCGTTCCGTGTCTGCATTCCGTCCCTCCCTAATTACCACAGCCTACCTAATAACATACCCATACCCCTCACGTCTCTTTCTTCCCAGCCTCATTCCAAGTCCCTGCAACCCTCGTCAACACCCAAGCAACGCGAGTGTCGCAACTTCTCACCTGCTATTAGATCTTTCACCATGCGCTCGCCGATCAGAATCACCCGTTTACACGCCATCTGCCACACCCCAACGCTCACAGAGCCTGGAGAGAGAACACGTCACGAGCAGAAAAATGCAAGCCACGTCCACTGACCTGCAGGTGCAAATGGAAACGACAGCCACCACTCCAACGGACCAAACCACCCGGGCGGGAGGTAAAACACAGCAATCTTTCTGTACCACCATCCCACGAAGAACTGGACGCCTGTGGTCAAGAGCCAAAGCGTCGACTTGAATTTTATGGCAAAGGCCGTCTTTGTCGACGCCACATCGCTATCTGAAATTGCGTCAGTGGTGACGCACGGCAAGGGACAGCGTGACACACTAAGTTGCTCCAGCTCCGCCAGTCCCTTGTCAACACTACGCCTTAGCTTGGCCCATTTCGCAAACTGATCCTGCGCGCTTGTCTTCATTAGTTCTGCCTTTTTGTTCAATACTTCCTTCCGTTTTGCCCGTAGTTGTGCGCTCATCGTCGAGTGGAACACCCGTAGATACAACGAATATGCCTTTTCACACACATGAGCATGTCAAACACTAGCACAAACAAACTCACCAATTCTAATAAAACATTCTGCCCAATCCAGGAAATAAGCTGCGTCACAAAGACGAGCGCAAAAATCGTGAATATAAGAGACATTTCTGCTTATGTCTGATTATGCGAGGTGTATCGTTTACGACTATCGGGAATGCAGAAGTCCACGCTTCCAAGAAGCACTCAGTGCAACTGGACGCAGAGAGGTGATGACGAGACAAGGAAATGTGCTGTAACAAGTCCGCGAGGCTCTGCCAGCACCGGCTATTGGGTCACGTGGTTCGCAAAATAGGGGCAACAGCCGGAATTCAATAATTTTCTTTTCATCCCATGGCTTGTCCTGCCAAGACGCGCATCATCTTTGGATCAAACTCTCGCTTGTGATGGCTCCATCAAGGCATTCTATGTAATGTACATAGCTCCAGCTTCATTCTCACCCCACAATCAAAAAAGCCTCCTCCATCGGCCTTCCGCACGCCGGGAGAGACAATAATACTCGCATCGATCTCCTCCTAGTCGCTTGTGGTCGGATTCCGTTCACGGCTTGCCTGGTTCCTCCGCAGCAGTGTCGTACACCTCGGATTCACTCTGGAAAAACTCGAGCACGGATCTGGGACATTGTGTCAGCGCATTGATCGAGCAGACCGTTGCCGAAAAAAACGTGGACTTGCATCTGAGCATACGCGTAAGTACACTGGTAGTGGAGCATAGATCTGTCTGTATCAACGAATACTCGGGAGCCACCGAGGAATGTAATGTATTTTTACACCTGGGCGAATCCAGATTCGGTCGTCTGTCCCTATCCCCGTCTGTCACTTGCGCCGACTCATCGCACCGCCGGCATTCTGTGTCTGTCCAAAATCTGTCGTTTCTATGTCGTTGAAATAGGATAGGATCCCTCTCCATGCGTAATGGGTCAAGTGGTTTTCCATCGAAATATACCATCTCGTCGTCCTGCGACTTTTCAGTGTTCTGTCTGTCTGGTGAACAAAAGAGTCGAAAGAAGAACACCAACAAGACGCTGCAGGAACTCACGCTTCAAGCTTCAAGCCTGGCATCCCTAACTCGTCGTAGATAGGGAAAGAATCAAATATAAATGACATAGACAGTTCACTCTGCATAGCTACTTCCAGAAACACAGGGGATCGGATCGGCGTCGCAAGTCCACAGAGTCATACATATATATATATACAAATGGTATCCCTACGTGGCCAACTATAGCCAGGAAAAATTCATAGGTGGCACCATAGTGAGATCGTTCGTTTGAGTACGGCCATTATCTATTTTACCAATATGGTGTACAACGCGTGGGGCATCGCCCTTTGAAGTATTTCAGTAAGTAGGCCATCAACTTGAAAGGGTGGCGCTTTTGTTCAACGCGACGAAGATAATGAAGGTCCGGTTGCACATGATTCAGGAAATACCTCGTACATATGGTACACTTTCAACGTCCTTACTTTACGGTGTCTACTAACTACATAGACAACGTGAAAAGGACCGTCCGTCGACCAAAGAAAGAACTCTTTCAAGTGTTCGAAAACAAAAGCTACAAAGGAGTCAAAAGTCTCTCCTTTGATTATCATGAATCTGCTGCTAATTCCAATTCCAATTCGAGCTTGAGATCTAAGAGCTGTTTGAAAGCGCACGCGAAACCCCTTGTATTAAAATAATATAATCAACTTGATGGAACGATCGAATTGACAAAGGAGCTTCAACTGTTCCACGTTGATTTGTACATAACAATTATTCCTTTCTATTTGCAGTCCCGCTTTCCTTTGTAAGGATGGCCATAGGCTGCCGGTGTCAGGAAATGAGTGGCATCGGAAAGCAGACCAGCATAAAAGCAAATGGAGCTGCTGTCCAGGCGGTCTTCACTCCTGATGGCCCGCACACTTGCGTGCGTTGCTTATGCACTGAGGTGGTAGTAAGTAAGGATGTCCCTCTGTCTTATCCAAGTCCCTATCGATATTGTTTGTCAAATCCTTCTTGAGATCCAATTCGAAATTCGATTGGTCTTTTTCCAGTCATACCTCGAATCAAGGATCCAAATGAAACGGGCGTGTCACCTCGAGCTTCGAGCTCGCTCTGTTTGGGCATGAAACTGAATAATATGAGTGGAGTGTTGTTTTGTTCGTCAGAATCAAACGGAGTCCGTGGTACGTTCATGAATTACAGTATACTTCCTATGCTATAGCCGGAACACGATATCTGAAAGTGAAACGTTGTCAACACTTGGTGTATGTGCAGGACAAATGAGGGAGAGTACAGTAGGGGTGTTAGTTAACACAGGATCTTGTTCGACAAGGAGGTATCCATGGGTACAGCCTGTCCCTGAAATTATAATTATTGCCACATAGGAAACGGCGAAAGATATTGATATCAAAACAGACCGAGAACAAAGTGAGGTTCGATAACTCAAAGAAGAGGAAGGAAAGGCTAGACGTTTCCCGTTCGTTACCAGTTTGTTGTGTGGCGTCTGTGGTCGGTCAACCTGCGAATCCGTATACTTCGATTCGATGGATCTAATTCACGATTTAACACAGTTAAAAAGGCAGAACGAAGGTCATGGGAAGAATATTCTGTGCCGCCTTGATCTTATTGAGATGGGCCTAAACATAACTTTCTGGTCGGCTTCGCCATACGCTCCCAGAACAAGCGCCATTCGAGAATAAACTTCAATGCTGTGATCTGTGCCGAAAGCACCGCTATCGGCAAAAGGATCGGTATAATTCTAATTCTGATGCCTAACCCGTTGCCGCTGAGAGGATACCAGACGAAGATGTTAGCGTGTGCAAATCATAAACCAGCCTTTAATCTCAGTGAGTAGGAGCATTATTCTTCAGTTGCGATGCAAGACCCAAACTTCGCAAGGGACTTGAGATGAGGGTCGTTACATATGGTACCCGATGATCATGTTACCTAGCTAGACAACAGACCACCGTCGTAGAGGGATGCGCGTCCACAAAATCTCTGCACAGACATGGTTGACTCGCACACGGATGATGGAATGTGCCTTTGAAGCGAAGGGCCCACGTGGGATGAACAAGGCCTGTATTAGACGACTGCCACCTACCGAAATAAGGGGGGTACTCCATACGCAGGGAAAAGGTGTGCCGCTTTCAAGGATCAAGACTGATAAATACCCAGGAATCAGACCGGTTATTGCATTCTTCCTCCTCGATCTGGACAATGGAAGAACAGATTCGCAAACGACTACCACATTAGGCAAAAGAAAATGATCTTTTCAGGTCTAGATGCCAAAGAACGCTTTCGAGAGTAGTAACCCCCTATCTGAGAATGGAAGGGACACTCCATAGACACAGCTGGCTGATGATTATATCAGTGTTCAGTTCTGCCTGCCAAATCACAAGTCCGAAGCACAAGTTTAAGCTTGATATGCCTGAAGGCAGAGATTCAATAAAAGTTAAACGACACCTGATTTCGTTGAACGCTGAGGTTAAGATAAATCTTATTGCTACCAAGATTGAGTTTATCCGGAACAACCGAAGGTAACAGTACCGAGTTAGTCTCTCTATACAAGCTAGGCTTTCGAAACCTTGACCACCGCACCATGTTCTAAAGCACGGCTGTAAGGACAGAACTGGCGAGAGTGTAAGTCTATACTTCTCTCACGGTCAAGGAAATTATATCATACCTCATGCCCAGCCTTTAGAACATCATCGTCAACGCCCTCCACTTTGATATCAACAGCAAGTCCGAATCCTTTCAGGTCCTTGGGCTCGCCGAGATGCACACTGGTGTGAACAACAGCCTTGGAGGCATCCTTGCCCATACGTCCAGCCACAAATTGAATAGCACCAAGCAGGCAAGCTGGACGTCAAAGTCGTGAGTAAGAATAAAGAGAGCCGATTAGCCACCAACAAGCATATCCCATCGCGAACAGTTGCTCTGGGTTCTCTCCCTTCCCAGTTCCTCCGAGCTCCTTCGGTGTGGCAAGATCGAGCTCAAGTCCATTGCACTTCACCTTCCCGTTGCGCCCTTTGCCTTGAGCAGTTGCATGTGCAGTATACTACATAGTGACGCGTCGATTTCCAAAAAATTACGTTCATTCCAGGTAATATGAGATACCTTGTGGTCCTTGAGAGTGATAAGAGACCTTGTGAACGTTTTAATGGGCAAAGAAACACGTTGAGGGCGAGATGCTTTGAGCAAAGTACCGGTTGCAACCTTCAACATGACAGTATAAGATCGTGGTGTCGGATCACTCCTTTTTAAAGGGCAGACATGTATTTACTTCCGTCTCACACAACAACAGAAAAATGGCAATATTGCATACATATGTTTATAACAAGGAAAGCATTATACTATATACTACATACTAGAACCCACTACCCGTTACTCTTAGCTGTTCCAGCTTCTTCAACACTTCGCCGATCGTTCTATCCAATTCGCCGGCGATGGAGCTCTGCTTTGCAGCAGGTAACCTCGCATAAGTCTCACACAAGTCTCCGTCGACGGTCGCCTTCACTGGGACGTAGTAGCCTCGGAAGCTTAGTTGATCCCTGCCCACCAAACTGCTCTGCTCTGTCCGCATGTGCTGTTCGAGCGTCGAGAAGAAATCGACGTCTTCTTTGGAAATAAAAGGGATCAAGATTCCGATCGTGCCATGGAGACCGGTGTAAAGAAGGACTTCACGACCACCAGCAACTAGAGAAACCTTGTGGATCGAGGTGACAATGTCTCCCACATGATAATGCGTCAGGAGTTTTGTTTTGTGAGGCGCACCCATGAGAATGCCTTTCTCATGAAGAATACCAGCCCCAGTTGGATCATCATCGACTTGTTCCGATACCTTAGGATCTAACCGGTTTACGAAGACGTTGCCGAAACGATCACCAGCAGCGACAGTATTGTAGTCCACCATGGTCATGGCACTCACCCACCGCGGCTGACTGTCATCAGCGAAGATGAGAAGGCGATTTTCGGGAGGCTTGTAGACAGCAAAATAGATAGACTCTTGCATGTCTCCGACTATAATACGTGAACCTTGAGTGGCAAGCGAAATTATTGGAGAAGAGAACGTCTGAGTCACCGATTAGAAATTTGACGCCACAAAACAAGGAGAATTGTACAAACCTTGTTTTCAACCTTTCGCAGAAGCTTCTTCTTTCCGATATCATAGATTCTTAGAGCTTTACCAACTCCGGCAACGAGACGGCCTTGGAAAGCCAAAAGTGCCAAGGGGACGTCGTCTGTTTCCGTCTGGTAACCGGGCAGTTAATACGCTTGTAAGACAAGAAAGGAGGTGATGATAGTACCTTGTGAAGTAACTCAAGTCCAGCACCATCATCTGTGAATCGGTATGTCCGAAGGAAACCACTCGAGCATGAACGAGGCGATATAAGGGTATCAGCCGCAGTACCAACGACGAGATGTAACTCTCCGCCTCTCGCAGCAAACGGGACCACTGCTAGTGAGAATGCAGCTTCGTTACCATCGAGTGGAACGAACGCGATAGTTTTAGCCTTTGCAGGAACAACCGTCAGTTTTGACAAGTGCACCGTAGTTGTTCATCATTACCTCTATGGGGTCGATGATTCGAACGGCCGACGCCCAAGTTCCCGCAGGCGCCTTTGGTCGGCCGAAGGATTCAGGAGGGAGATTTATGACCTCGTTGTCAATTGTCTTTCCTTGTCGACGCTAATTGCACATAAATCAGTCCCTAGCAACATCGATTTACCAAAGAAACACACGAGTTCGTTAAGACGTTTACTTGCCGCATCCTCTCCCATTACCCGATGATCACCTTCAATCATGTAGAAATAGTGGTTTGAAGGGTGTGTGATGAACTTTCTCGGGGTGTATGTTAAAGGCATGGAGTCTTGCTTCAGTTTCGTCCCAAGTTTTGGTATTTGGAAAATCCTGGATTCAGCAGTCTAGTAAGGATACAATAGCAGAAGAGTAATTGTCCTTACCGTAGGGTGCTTCCAGCGATACCAATGAGACCCTCCGGACTGAGTTCGGCAGAGAAACTCCACGCATAGTCGAAGTTCTCAAAAATGAGTGGGGTAAAGTGCATGAGGTTTTGGTGAGTGTAGTTGAGCCATGAACGTGAAGAAAGAGCCAGTATCGCAGGATTGCGCTGGATCTGGACTCGAACCAGTCGTATTGGACGTGTTCCAAGAAAACTAAGAGCAATGATGATTAGCAGCCCTTCGATAAAGAACAGGAGAGTACATACCGAGTTCGTGTGTCCGTGAGCTGACCATTGATCGGTTCAAGGACAGTTCGTAGCAAGACACCATTCTGAAGACCAATGTTGACGAACATGGTTGGCTGCGACTTGTTGATACTCGCATCGAGCATATCGGCGATACAGATGGAGGAAGGCGGAGCCGTTAATGCCTGCAAGCTGATTGTTTCAAGAGTGCTCTCAGGGTCCAGAGAGATAATCCGGACAGTTTGGTCTTCACAACCCACAGCCTACATGTTGTTAATAGATATGAACGGACATTGAAGTATGGAATTTGTACCAGATACGGTGTCCTCTGTCTGCCCTCAGGGACCTCGCCTACGCTCAGAGCCAGGACTGTACTTCCCATCGCCTTGCGATCCTGATACTCGTTGAGTTGACCATCCAAATCCAACTCAAAGTACACCAACTCGGCCGAACTCAGAGCAACGACGACCTGCCTCTTGTTGGTCGTTGCGCTAACGATTGTCTTGCCTTCAGGTACTCTCCATTCGTTGACTCGTCGATCGGCCAAAACATGACGAATACCGTGAGGGTGAACCTGGAGGAGGGCATCAGCCCCAATTTGTTGCACAGCGAGTGTAGGTGCTGAAGAGAGGAAACCAGTATCCTGGACTTCTTCTATCGTTTCGCCAATTGATAGCACGAGTGTTCCGTTCACGAAGGACAAGATGATGTAAGAATCAAATGGATCTAAGAAAAAAAGAATATCATCTCATCTGAACACAGACTATTGGAACATTGTAATTACCATCCTCTTTTTGTTTCGTAGTCCAGACAGCGTTAGGAATACCTGGGAGATCTGAGCTCACGGATTCCTCAACCTCTAGTCCATGACGTAATGTCCTGAATGTACTTCGTGCACCGCGACCACACGCTGCAAAAATTTGAGGGGCATCGGAGTTCGGTAGCACATTAAGTACTTTTGAATCTATTATGGGATCGAGTGACTCGATTTCATCGGCAACAACCAAATTCTCGAGCGGCCTGGGACGGAAGTAAGCATTAGGTAGTGGCGTAGTTGGGTCCTCCATGCCGAAGTTTGGGTAGTCAGTAGAGCTAAACTCGGGCTCTTCGTCATCATCGCCTAATTTCTGGAACTGGTAGAGGAAACTAGTAAAAGGCTGTCAACATAATACAAGAGGGAATGTGTGGGTGACGCACTGATTGCCGAATTCAGACGCAACGAAAAGGAAACCAGATTTAAGAATGCACAAACTTGAAGCAACAGGTACGGTATCAAAGTACTTGATCTTTAACGACTTCACTTCCTCTTCCTCATGTTCAATTGTAACTTTATACAGATCGCCATCTTCGCTTTGCAAGAGGAAGAAAAACGCCCCCTAAAATATAATGTGAGATAGAGGAACTCCCCTGCTTCGATGACTCACCTTCATCTTGTGCATGACCGCCGCCACAATGATTAACCCTCGACCAGGATCCTCAAGAGGATGTCTACGACGCGGTATTGGAACACGGTGCTGAGGTACGTCCATATGTCGGTAGATTATATGGTCTTCACAGCACACAAGAACACCGGATGGACCGTCAAAACGGTCTGAGGATGCCAATTGCCCACCAGGGACTTGAACAAGAAGGTTGGCACGTGGGTCTGTAGGTTCACTCCACTTGCGGACAACATGGTTTAGACCCAAGTCCAGTTCGTAATAAGTAAGCATCTACAAAATGTTTTAGTTTATGATATGCAGACTACTATGGTCACGAACCTTTTCTGCATTGTTAAATGCCTCGCCAGTCGGATCCTGATCTGACTCAGTATAGTCGACTTCGAGTGCAGCAAACAACGGATTTTCAAAGCCAACATCCAAGCCGACAATATGATGGATGATAGCAGAGTTCTTGTGGGCTTCCAGTGGTGAAGATATTGTCAAATTTGCCGCAGCATCACGATTGAGAATATATACAAGTTTTGCTTTCTCCATAGCCGAAATCATTACACTTCGACCTTTTGGATCGGTCGCCAAGTACTGCCCTGGAACGATTCGCCGTGCGCCTGACTTCCCGTATGTCTCCTGATGGAGTTTCACAAAGGTACTAGTTTTTGGGTCATAGTCGAGGATAATAATACGTCCCGAGTCAGAGCCTACGATCGCATAATCTAAAGGACGTCATATGAAAAGTATACATGAAAAATAGTATACACAACAGCTTACCCTTAGTTCCTCCGGTCAAACGAAAAGCTGCAAGAGAGCGAATAGACCCAAAAACGTCCGTTGCGATGACTGTCGATACTTTCCCAGTCTGGACATCTGGACGCAGAAGTTCCAAACGCGTTCCATGAGAAACGATGATCTCCTGTTGCCTAGCCCCAGAAAAGTTGCCGACAATAGCCTGTGTAGCGGCGGTAGGCGGTTGGAGAGTCAAGTTGTACAAGTGCATCGTCGGCCCTTAATAAAGTACAACACTGGGTGTACCTTGCGTGGGTGGACCGCGACGAAAAGGAAGAGTAGTTAGGGAGACGCGGCTCGGTTAAAGAAATCCAAACAAGTCCGCTTTCCCAAATCCACACTTAGTCCATATATACCGTACATCGGTTATTGTTCATCGTCCCTGTCGATTAGTGGTTAAATCATCTCGTTGTGGTATTTCGCTCCGAGAAGCCGGAAGTTCGAATCCTCCTAGGGACATTCTTTTTCTTCTCTAAAATTCTGCCTGACCTCACGTCATCAGTCGTCTCATGGTGGTATGCGGTGGTATGAGAAAAGCTGTCTTACAGAAGAGTTTATCATTGTGGAATCCGCGTTAGAGCTTAAGAGGAAAACAGCGAGATAATCGCCAGCTTTAAATCTGGAAAGGAGGTCGGCGATTCGTGGGAATTTGTTCTGACCAGCGGTACTTCAACATGTCATTCGTCTCAAAAGTAGGCCGCGTTCCTTTGAACACTTTACGAAAGCTTCGGCATTCGTTCATCAATGCCGGAATCGCAAGAGGCCCCACTACGCGCCTGGTATGCTTTACTATTATCACAAACCTCAAGGTCCCAACCTGGGAGATTTGATATTCTAGCCGAAGGCTCGTCTGCAAAACGTAACAACATATCAATACCGTCGTTCTTTCACAACTTCCTTAAGCTTGCGCGCAGCTCAACCCTTGGAGCCTGATGAAACCCCCTCTAAAACTCAAGGTGGTTCAGAATCCGCGCCTGAACAGTGGATTTCCATCCTGGAGAATACTACGTCTGCGCCTTGGTTATTCTCTTCAAACCCAGGACCTAAGGAGAAATTAATCTTGACTTATACTCTGCTCTTTCAAATCGCCCTGTATCTTTCTCGTCCAGAAGGTGGAGAACAGTTCTTGACTGTGAGTACCCGTTATTTACTACTAGGATGACCCTCACGGAGTAACCTAGGCATTTGGAACTGCTCCAGTGCCCCCAGAATCAGAAATAGGTCGTGCTAGAGTAGCCGTTCCTATTATTCTGCGAGCTGCTGTGCACCATATGTCTACAGTTCCGCTCAATTCTCCACTTCGTAGGGAACACCCGGATATCTTCAATATCTTTGGCGCTTTACAAGCTATCCATGACATGTATCTAACCGGCACAATTTCTGATCTTGAAACTTGGACTACATTCTGGTCGAGGGTGCAGCCAGTGGTAATTGAGTTGGGTATGAAGCTTGATGAGGCAGGTTTTGGATTGCCAAAGGACGAGGTTGAAGAAGAGTTGAAAGAGTCAAAGTGACCGAGGTGTCCTGCATGGATGTTACACGCAGTCAATTTAATTATCAGGTGTCCAAATTTGCTTCACAGTCTATCTAATCCATTATTCGATGCAATACCAATGGAATGACAGATAGTAGAAACCAAGTCAATCATCAGGTGCTCCAAACGCCGACTTTTTCTTTGCGCCCCGGTCTCGTTTTGCTTTCGTTGAACCTCGTGGTCGACCTCGAGGTCGGCCTCGACCTCTTTCTACTTTTCCATCACCGCGAAAGTTGGAGGTTGAATTTGACGCGTCATCCGGCATTCTGCAGCAAGTGTAAAATGATCCTGTCACCATGTGCAATTTGACCTACCGCTTCTCCAGTGACCAGATTTCGGCATTCTGCAGCAAGTGTAAAATGATCCTGTCACCATGTGCAATTTGACCTACCGCTTCTCCAGTGACCAGATTTCCCACACTTGAAACAAGTATCTTTTGATGATTCGCCGCCGCGTCCGTCAATGCTACCTCCTTGAGTGATGTTCGATCTCGTTGCGTTGCCATTGGGACAGGCTAGAGATATACATGAGAAAGGCACACGTTGCGGAATGAAATACACACCTGAACTGACATGTCCTACCTCATTACATCTATAACAGGTCACATTAGGTGTCCTCGCGTGCGCTGAAGGCCCAAAGCTTCGCAGTCTTTTGCTGATACTCCCATCGTTAGGACAACCTAGGGGAAATTTCAATTAGCTGTTGGACTGTGATGAAACCTTCCTCAGAGGACGACATACTTGAAGCCCAATGTCCCGTTTGATGACACTAAAAGAGTTATGTCTTGAACAATGCAACGAATGACTACGAGAGTATGACAGTGGCAGACCTTAAAGCATTCATTACCACCCAGCGAAGAAGATGGAGTTCCTTTTGTTGGCCCTTCTTCTGGTTCATTATCCCACGCAAAATAATCACAATGCTGCGTCCCTGCGCATTTCCAAAACAACCGTCCTTTTTCAGCAGGAGTAGAGATCCGAATCGCAGGTCTATTGCAGTGACATATCCGAGCAGCTCCAGGGTTTGAGTCTTGACGCTGAAAAGACAATAATCAAAGTGACGAACAAGAGCCAAAGGAAGCAAATACCGCTGAATAAGGTCGCTTAGTTGGAATAATTTGTGGATCATTAAGGGTCACGTCTCGTTGGTAGAAGCTGCATGTTTTGTTGTTTCCACACTCCCAATATTTCTTGCCTTTGCTTGCGGACTCGGTGGTGTGAACACGCTGGATAGCAGGAGAGCCACAATCACAATATATCACGCCTCTCACGTCGACCCCCTGCATAGCATTTTGTTGGAGAGAGGGGGCTCTAGAAAGAGTACCAGTTGGGTTTGCTACCTGCCGACTGCGATTGGGCTCAGTAACCGCACTGTTTATTACCAGATGTTCATTTTGACGGGATGAACTTGGTCCAACTTGGCTGGTGCGGCTGCGAAGTGGAGGAGCAAGGTCTATAGAGGGGACATCTGATTATCAACTGGAACGATGGAAAAAATGCTGATAGCTTTAACGTACCATCGTCAGTGTCAGCAATGACAATCACATCCTCTGTTTCACGACCTTTGGAGTGCGGCGCCGATTTACTTCGCCCTCTGGCAACCCCCCTTCCACCACGAGTACCTCGACCCCCACCTCGGCCTCCACCCCTACCTCCGTCATTGTTATCATCTCCACCATCGTCATTTCTACCACCTCTGTTGACTTGTTGGCCTTGTTCGCCACCGGCTCTACCTTCGAGGTAACGGCGGACACTCTTCGAAAGTTTTCGGGTTGGGTTTGGTGAGGAGACTCAACGAAAGCACTCAGTTACTCACGGAGACAACCTTCTCAAACTCTCGTTTCGTAATGATGAACATCTCCTTGTATTGATCGATTGTCTTCTCAAGCATATCAGCCTTGGACATCCTCCCTTCACAGACCTTAACCATGTCGCGCTCAGTCTATATAAAAATAGGTCCTAAATTCATTCATTCACCGGAAATACACTCACCTCTCGCCTCAACTGTGGTTTACTTAAACTTACGCCCAGATTGATTTGATTGTATCCCTCGACAAGCCCAATACCGAGCGTAGAAGGAACTGTGGTTTACTTAAACTTACGCCCAGATTGATTTGATTGTATCCCTCGACAAGCCCAATACCGAGCGTAGAAGGAACCAGGTATTTAGTACGACCTTCGAACTTCTCGATGACATAGTTTCGATTGATAATGGTTTCTATATGTTGTGCGATGGTGGCGTCCGTCCCTTACAAAAGTCGGTCACTATGGGCAGGCACTGGTCGATAATGATCATACCTATCCCATTCTTGTCCATCAACGTAACCAGGTCAGCTTCGGTGAGCAGGTTCGGTTTTGTGGTTTTCCCTTCTCGGAGTTCGCAAACAGAGGGTTGGAATTCCTCGTTTTCTTCGAAATTAGGTAAAGGGTGCCCCTCCCATTTGTCGTAGGGATAGACCTCCAAGTAGTTCTTTTCCGTAACGACCAGGCCTAGAGAAAGACATGACAGCTTGCTAACATTACACTGTCCGAAACGCACCTGTAGCAGAAAAGTACTCGTCCCCACACTCAACGTCCACAGTAGTCTGCCATCCTTTTGCGTCCTTCGAGCAAGAAGCCAAGAAACGACGAGCGATAAACTCGTACATTCTTTTATCATCACCTACTAGATTACCAGCATGTGCAGTGGGATGAATCGGAGGATGGGCTTTATCATTGTTTTTGCCTTTCCTTGGTACAGAGAAGTCATCCCCGTTGGTCAATCTTTACTCCAAAATTAAGGCTCAAAACAAGAAGGTCAGATCGAAAACCTACCTATTTGCAAAAGCTCCCCATGTTGGGTCGACAGTCTGCTTTTGAATCAACGACATGAAATCAAATTGAGGATCGAATTGGTCAGTCTCGGTTCTAGGGTATGAAAGAAAACCCTGTTGATAGAGACTTTCGGCAACCTGAAAGATTTACATCAGTGTGGAGACGGCAAGTGTCGCGAGTCAACTTACATCGAGAACTTTTTTGGGTGCCAACCGAAGGAGTCTGGAACCAGCCTTCTGAAGCTCGACGGTAGTCAAAGGTAATGGTTTCCTGGTAAGGCGCTGAGCTATGAACGCAGAATACTATCTGAATGGCCGCGCACATACCATTTCTTGGTCTCCTTCTTGGTAACCTTACGGATACGGCCCGGATTTTTAGGTAAAGTAGACAAGACGAAGTCATAAAGGGAGATAGCCACATGTCGATCAAATATGTGCCCTCGTTTCCACGTAAAAACCGTCTCTCCTTCCTCCCTATTAAGGGAAAGATATATATACCAGAAGGGCTCCGAAACAAAAGACTTGACGAGATTGTACTTTTGAACGACGAAACCAAGCGTAGGAAACTGGCAGGGGCCTACACTCAATGGTAATTAGGAAAAGCTCGGAGTTAGTGCGAAGAACAGACCATAAGATACCACTTTATTTCCTTCCGACAGTTGCACAAAACTCTTTTGAAGGATCAACGTCTGCATGCGTGTAAAGGCAGAGCCAACTTTGAGATCAAGCATTATTCTTGCTTCCACTGATTCTGCTTGTGCACGGTCGAGCTCAACAGGATGTTGCGCGGCTCGATGATTTGTCTGCACTGAACGTGTGAGGTAGACTAATGCGAGAACATATGACATACTGGGCAATGATAGCGCTAAACCGTGCTCTCTTGACGACAATGTTTCGCTTTGCTCTTCTGCAGAACATATGACATACTGGGCAATGATAGCGCTAAACCGTGCTCTCTTGACGACAATGTTTCGCTTTGCTCTTCTGCATACATTTACGATTTCCATTCCGATGTGCTCTCCCTCCCGGTCACAGTCTGTCCAGATCATTAGTGTGTCCGCGCGTCTAGCTTGAGCCATAAGATTTTGTTCGATAACTTTCTTGTCGTTGGAATGAATGTCTCAACCGGTGCGTCGAATAGCTCAAATGGATCACAAGCAGTCCATCGCCTGTGCGCATCTGAAAAGTCATTCGCCGTTAAATGGCCGATACACAGTTACGGTAAAGAATGAGTTAGTCTGTGATAATCAAACTCGTAGTTCTTGATGTACGGTGATCTCGTCGCAGTCTAGAAATATTCGTTAACAGAAATCAATGCGGAAAGTGAATGGCACACGTGTTGAACTGCCCGCCTGAAAGAATTTGACTAATGGACTTGGAAATCGAGGGTTTTTCTGCAACACATAGAACTCGGTGTTGAACTGCCCGCCTGAAAGAATTTGACTAATGGACTTGGAAATCGAGGGTTTTTCTGCAACACATAGAACTCGCATATGGTCTCCCAAGTCTTACGGGACGACTGCGCTGAGAACCGCGATGACAAAGTTGGTACTCCCTCACGCGAGCGCGTGACTCGTGACTAAATCCGCGACGCGTCCCACGTGCTATTTGGGCTTGTTGTCCAAGGCCTTCTGAATTTTCGGCGACTGTCAAAGTTGTCTATCCCTACTTTAGTGTATGGAAATGGCGATAAAAGATCAAGACCCCACATCCATCACGACTGCCCTACTTACCCTTCTCAATGTATCTGCCACTCGTGCTGGAAAGAGAAAAGTGCAGGAAGAGGTGTTCGTTCCTGCCGAGAAGCTGAACAAGCGGAAATCTGCAAGGATTTCGGAAACAGCCTCGACACCCGAGACAGACGTTGAAATGCATGAGGACAATGCGCCGGAGACAGTGGAGACTATTCAGGAAGAGGGAAATGATGCTTCGGATACAAGAGGTTCGTGCTTATACTTATACAAACATTTTAAACTTACGTACATAATTTAGACGCATATGAGCTACATTTTGGCAACTACCCACCTATCTTATCTGAATCCTCACGGACTGCAGTTGACACAAAATCCTGGAACACTTCCAAAACGCAGAACGGATGTCTGGGGACCACCGTGTTTTCAATACCTGCAGATTCTGTACCTCCTGAGAAACACGAGTCGTCAATAGACGTATGTCATTCTTACTTGTGCACTGAACGATTCTGACTCTTTGCTAGATTCTTGAGAAATTGTACACTCCATTTCGATCTCGACAGTCAAAACAAACCCCAGGTTTGTTCTACGCAAGTTGAAACCCCACTGTGACCTAATGAATAACAGAGCAAAAGAATCTACAAAATGACCTCCTGTCTACCCTTTCAACCCGACGTGATCTATACCTCACGTGTACGCCGCTGGACTCCCGGAAAAGTGTACGAGAAGCAATTGCTCTTCATGCTATAAATCATGTTACCAAGTAGGCCTTCTCATTACACTTTGAATCATAAGCTGAGCTGTTCCTTCAGAAAACGTCGGAGAGTACTCAAGAACAACGAGAGGCTAGCCCATGCCGCCAAAACCGATTCCAATGCCGAACCACCACTGGACGTCCAAGACCAAGGCTTCACGCGTCCTTCAGTCCTCTTCCTTCTTCCTTTCCGCTCCTCTGCTCTTGATTGGTATTATGCCATCACATCACACACCCCTTCACCAACATTTCAAATTGAAAATCAGGCCCGCTTCATCTCAGAGTACGGTCTGCCGCCGGGGGCTATCGATAAACTAGCAGCGGCAGAGCCTGGGACGTATCCTCCCGATCATGTAGAGACGTTCAAGGGCAACGTCGACGACAATTTCCGAGTTGGAGTCAAGCTGACTAGGAAGTCCGTCAAGATGTTCGCAGAGTTCTATGGGTGCGACGTGATTTTAGCCTCCCCCCTGGGCCTAAGGAGATCAATAGAAAAAGAAAAGTGAGTTAACCGTGGCTGGTTTATACGAATGACTTGATCGAACTCTTTTCTAGGAATGCCGATTATCTTTCTTCTATTGAAGTGCTGGTAGTGGATCAACTGGATGCTCTCAGTATGCAAAATTGGGACCATGTCAAAGTGAGCTAATCATTTAAACTCAAGACTGACCTTTGACCATTGGCAACAGTTCGTTCTATCACATCTCAACAAATTGCCAAAGGAATCTCATGATACTGACTTTTCGCGCCTGAAGCCGTGGTATCTCGAGGGACAGTAAGGATTTGTGGCAGACCATCGGCTCAAGTCATGCTAATCTATACTCCAGTGCACCATACCTGCGCCAATCTATCTTCTTGGCAGCCTACGAAACACCTGAAGCTAGAGCGTTGTATAACAATACTCTGATCAACGTTGCAGGCAAGATCAGGACACAAAAACACTGGCCACCTATCAGTGTACCTGAAGGTATCCAGCAGGTCTGTCTTACCAACTTCCGAATGGGTATCAGCGATTTCAACTACGTTCTAGAACTTCGTTCATTTCGATTGCGCGAGTCCCAAAGACGAAGCTGACAAGCGGTTCCATTATTTCACCACACAGGTCCGTTTTGCCATCAAATTACTCGCAGACGCTCTCACTGACAATGGGATATAGCTCCTCCCAACTGTTCTAAAATCCGCTGTGCAGAGTGCAAACACTGCCGTATTCATCCCCTCATCCTTCGACTTCATCCGCGTGCAAAATTACTTCAGGAAACACTCTGGTGTTTCCTTTGCTATCTTATCAGAGTAACTTCTCTTCCCTTTTCGACTCATCGTGTATTGATCATCCTCTTCAGGTATTCAACAAACCAAGACATTTCACGGGCGCGCCAGGCATTCTTCCAAGGCAAAAAATCCTTCCTCCTCATCAGCGAGCGATTCCATTTCTATAAACGGCATGTACCTCGTTCTCCTATTCCATGCAAAGAGAATAACAGTACAATTATACAGGTATAAGATCCGTGGTATCCGCAATCTGCTCTTCTACGGCCCACCGGATCATCCGCAGTTCTTTACGGAACTGTTGTCGTACCCGTTCCTGGACGAGGGAGTTGAGAGTTCTGATGTGACTTGCCGGGTATTGTATTCCAAGTATGATTGGTTCCGGTTGGAGAGGATTGCGGGTACGGAGGCGGCAGCTGGTTTGATTAAGGCAACCTGATAGTAACTGTATGTACTTAGCTTCCTGGGGATTTATTATCGGAGGAACGTTCGTGCTACATAATGATTTATGGAAATTATCGAATGTGCGGTTCGATGGCGTAGTTGGTTATCGCATCTGTCTAACACACAGAAGGTCCTCAGTTCGAACCTGGGTCGAATCACTGGTTGCATACTTTTTGTTGTCCATAAAGCAAGTAGCTATAGTGAAGTGAAGAGTATACCGGACTTCCAGAATTAAGCAACCAGGGCCAAAAATTAAACATATGGATTGCTCAGTAGTAATAGCATCCGCGACATTTTTCATTAACCTAGTCAACCTCGCCTGCGCACAAGGGGTATCATTATCCTCCCGACGCTCAGAATGCCGTCGTTGAGTCAACTTCTATCGTCGGTACGATTGATGCAATGAACTTGAGGAAGACCACGAGGTAAAAATCGACGCGCATGCCTTCCACTTCATCGTCCTCGCCCGTTGTACCCTTATCATCCTTCCCTGATCCGCTTATCTTCCTCATGAACGGCCACTTCTTTTTGGACGATGACGAGTCCTTGCCCGGAGGAGAGCCACCGGTCTTCTTCCGCGACAACTGCTCCGCCACGACGCTGTTGTTCATGCGTTCGATAACTTTCTTCATCACGCTCGCATGCTTGCATGGATGTACGGAGGCAGCTTGGAGAGAGGCAGAGTGGATGAAGGCCTCGATAGTTACTGTCTTGTGGGCATGGTCGGCTGAGATGTCTTGGAAAATTTGAGAGGGGTTAAGTGGGGTTCCGTTCTGTTGGAATGGATGTGATTAAGAGGATAGCGTGTGTAGAGGTGGGATGGGACGTGCCTCGTCGTAGCCAATTAGCCAGACACGAGGCGTCTGATAGTACTTGTCGTATGTTATCATCACGTCATAGGTACGCACTTGCAGAAGGTTTCCTTTTGCTACTTCGACGTTGCTGCAAGGGACGTTAATAAGATATAGAGGATCATTGAGGAAATTCACAAGCACCTGGCATCAACGACGGCCGGCTTACTCGCCGTCGCCTCATCCTGCTCCTCGAGATCGTCTTCTTCCATATCAGGTATATCATCAAGGTTGGGCGTCTCCTCCCCGGCACCTCCTAGAGAGACATTGCCAACGCCCGCAGAAAGACCATGGTCGTCCCCATCCAAGTCCGGAATATCATCAATCACGCCTGGGTTGGCTGCGGAATCGCTATGAATCTCGCGCCCAGCGTGTGTCTCAACCCACTCGTCTGCCTCTCCGCCCGCAGACGAGTCACCGAACGAGAGCAGGCGCTCTGCGTCCTCGTCGGCATCGGTGTAGGCGAGAGACGTCGCTCGACGGAGGCAGGGCACACCACGAGTGACGAGATACTGTTTGTCGGCTGGGAGGAAGTCTCGTGCCTTTGATGCTTCGCCTTTCTCCCTGAACGATGAGTCAGATAAAGTAATGTGGCGTCGCGAAGGCGATAGGAACATACCATGACCATACTGGGAACTTATACACCAGGAAGTCGCCTGCTGCGACAAACTCCTCTGCAGTTTCGGGATATGTGAATTATACGCGTCGAGACAAAGATCGGGGCGTACCAGGTGTGATTCGGCCGTGTTCCTTGAATTTGCTCTCTTTAAGGACCTGGCAGCGTGATCGGTGAGCTGATCGTTGTGGTGGTTGGCGAAGAACGAACTTACGGGGCTGAGATAGTCTCGGACTGCCCAGAATTGAGACTAATGATTATTAGTACCTGGTGCTGAGAGAGCGCGGAAGAGATACCTGGAGTGCTTGCATGGTTTAGGAGGCGAAGGATGGTGGCCAAATCGATTTCACTGCTTCCCCAGACTCCACGTGCCTTTCTATATATATCAAACGGATGATCGCTTAGACCGAGAACAATTGAAGACGTATCCTGTCACCTGTGGCCAAAAAGTACGGATGAAGAAACAATGGATTGTAACCCAAACTCATGACAAAAAATACGCGGTACTCTAAGATAGTCGAGGGTATGTACATGAGATCCAGAAGGCCGCTATTGCACAGAAGTGGATGCCGCCTGTTTCTTCTCCTTTTTCTCCTTTTTCTCTCCTTTCTCCTTCTTAAGCTTCTCTTTCCTATCTTTTTTCTCCTTTTTCTCTTTCCGATCTGATGACGCATCGACGTCCATAGCATCTCCCTTGCTCGTCTCTTCCGCCTTCGCAGTCTCCTTATCCTCCCTTTCTTGCTTTTTCTTCGACTTTTTATTGCCCGAATCCTCTTCCACTGTGGCCACAGTATTCGCATCGTTGCCTTCCGTCTTCTTCTCCTTCTTCTCCTTCTTCTCCTTCTTGCTCTTCTTCTTCGACTCCTCAATTGGCGCGACATCCTCTTTTTTCTCCTTCTTCTCCTTCTTGCTCTTCTTCTTCACGTCCTCCATAGGCAAACTCATTTCAACATCGTCGGCACCTGCCTTGGTCTTCTCTCCTTCAGCAGGTACACCGATCTCGGCATCGTTGGCGCTCTTCTTCTTGTCCTTCTTACTCTTCTTTTTCGTCTTCTCTGCTGAGGTCTTGGCAACCTCAGAGGCCTCGTTCTCCTTCTCCTCTACCGGCACACTCATCTGAACGTCCTCAACTTCCCTCTCCTTACTCTTAACCTTCTTCTCTTTCTTCTTCTTTTCGGGAGAGGCAGCGGCCGACTCAGTCGCAAGTTCGTCCGTAACTTTGGCTTTTTTGTTAGTAGATCCAGTTTCAGCCTGAATACACAGGTTAGCACAGTAATAGACGAAAATTGCTTCTCAAAACTCACAGGATTCTCCTCCGCCTTCCTCTTTTTATCCTTCTTATCTTTCTTCTCACCCGCACGTTCATCCCCAACTGACTTCACTTCAAGCTTCTGTGGCTCCTCATCAATGGGGTTTGGACTCGCCACAGTAGAATGCGTCGGCGTCCCAAGCGGTGTAGCATTCGGCCCCGTAGGCTGCCACCGTGGCTGGCCCCAGCTACCTCCCCTTCCTCCTCTTCCACCACCTCTTCCACCTCTCCCTCCATAACCACCACGTCCTCCCGAACCCCACTGTGATGCTGACGATGCCGCGGGCTGTGGTGGATAGTTATTCTTGGGCGTACCAGACGCGTTCTACAATATTCAAAAAGATGCAAGTAAGGTCTATGCTTAGGAATTCGCGAAGTCAAGGAGCGTTACAGTTTTAGGGCCTTTGTAAAGGCTTTTTTGGTATTTTTCAGCTTCGCTGATGCATTGGGTATGGCTTTTGTATTCGGCGGGTGTATTGAAAGTTGAGGAGCAGTCTATACAGTCGAATCCACCATGGCAGCGCGATCTATGTTGGTCGAGTTTGGGCTTTTTGACTACGTCGTTACATACTGAAGCAATTGGTTAGAGATGGTATGTATTGGAAGAAACTAAGCCAACCATGACACCTATATGGATGTCGATAAGTCAGCTATCAACTATGATTAAGTAGAGATTCTCACTGAAATGAGACCATTGAAGGCCTGAAGCTGCAGACTTGCAAGAAAAGCGAATGGCAGCTTCAAGCAACAACTTTTTCTTTGGACACATCTTGTCACGTGTTAGGTCGATCATACATTACGGGGAAGTACACTGTATCCGTAAGGAGCAAACCTGAGCAAGGGGGTAGTGTTTGGTATTACCGTATACTGAGAAAGAATGTGCAAAGAAATATATGAACGGGACTACTAGAGAAAACAAGGGCCAACGAAAACATGAACGAGACGAAACCTGATTTTCGCGTCTACGACCTGAACGAGACAACCCATGTATCTGGCACCTCTGTCTCCCCAGGGAACAACCTCAACTTTACGAATTCCTCGTCCTTATCTAACCCACCAAACCTCGTTGTCTCACCCAAGATATCGACCCTCTTCAAAGGCTTATCATCTTCCTGAATCAACTCCCTCCTCTTCTTCGCGGCCGCTTCCACAGGGTCCCTACGTGTCTTTTTCATACACAGCATCCCCCACTCCGAATCCTGCATGGGTTGCTGTAACCCCTCGTATAGCCCTGCCCACACCACTTCACACGTAATGGGAACCTGTGACTCGATATCGATAGTCCAAGGGAACGCCTTGGATATGATTCTCAGCTTCTTTGTCAAATTCCGCGTTGCGGGAGTATGCCGGTGTTGATAGAACGTCGTTTGGTGGATGGATGAAGTCGGTTGTCGCACGTCCCATTGCAAAAGCGTGGTGTCAGAGGCGAGGAGGTGGAAGAGCTGGGGGTACTTGGTAGAGCCGTCTGAAAGAAGCAATTAGCTGTGGCAGCTTAAGAAATTCGTCGTTACACACGAATGTCGGGACTACATCCTGAGTAATAATATCCTGGGTTATAAGACGAGTAGATAGCAGGAGTGTATTGGTATGGATGACCCCACAGAGCATACATTGTCGTTGTGGTTAAACACTCGAGATTGAGTCGATTGCGTCAAACAGGTGACCGAGGTGCAATATATCGTTCAGTTAATGGCTGTGCGATGACGATAAGTGACAAAGATCAGAAGGGGAATGATCAGATCAGAGGGGCTACACAGTGCACACTACTTACCCATCAATTCCGGACCGGAGCTGTGTCGCTCATAGATGTTACCTATTATGAAAAATTCTGCAGTGAGTCCAGAGATGAGGAACCTTGACCTGTAAATCCGAGAAAGTCTTGTAGAAGTCAGATTTGGAACTAGTGAAGCCCAAACCGTGACGCATGGGCAGCCAAAGGCGTCAAAATTGAAGCTGATCTACTTTATTTATGAAACCCGAAAGAGCATGAGACGACTGATATCTTCTGAGCATTGATGACCGAGCACGGTTTACCGTCCCAGAAACTCTTTTCCCCCGAAAACCCTGGATAGAAGTCATTTTACAGGCGCCGAATCATCCAGAAATCATGATCCATGCCTGATAGGAGGACACGCAGTGCCTTAAGGCTGGGCTGGCTCAGGTGAGCGTCTGGCATGAGGATTCTTGTACAGCTCCTCATATGATTTGTCAGGAGCTGAGCTCTTGAAAGCGCCCAGTTTGGAAAAGCAATGAAGTGACGAGGTTGACATCAAACCGAATCATGTGATAAAGGTCACGGGGCACGTTGACAAGAACATGATAGAAGCCTAAAAATGACACACCATGGGAGCTTCGACCTGCAACTGAATAGAATTGCGTAAGAAGCGACTCGCGGACATAAACGAGCATTGCGCCACAAAAAAAATCAGCGAAAATGCCACTTGAGGCGATACCGGGGTGGAAACACCTGACACTTATAAAGCACGGCTCGTGATTGGTTGACAAATTCACGGAGATCTCGGGTGGTTGAAATTGAAATTTGGACCAAACGTTGCTCTTCCAGCAGTCCGCAATGTCCTTTGCTCTTCTCCGCAATCCCGTCCGCCGTGCGGCCGTCGCTGGCATTCGTGCCACCCCGCGTGTCAATGCTGGCTTCAGGGCATCCTTCCGCCACAATTCCACCGCCGCCTCACCCAAGAAATCTAATACTGGTCTCTACTTGGGTGTTGCAGCTCTTGCTGTTGCAGGTGGTGGTTTCTACTATTTCAACGCTACCAATGAGGCGGGTGCTGCTGGTGCCCAAGTCAAGGCCAACTTTGTCCCTACCAAGGATGATTACCAGAAGGTATGTTGACGCGTAAGGAAATTTTATTCACTCGTTTCATCGTCATTTTCAGGTCTACAACAGAGTCGCTGAGCTCTTGGATGAGGCCGGCGAATACGATGGTATACCCGTTTTACCCCGAGTATCAGAGTAAGCGAGTGACACAACTTTAGATGGCTCCTACGGTCCCCTGATCCTCCGTCTGGCATGGCATGCTTCCGGAACCTACGATAAGGATACCAAAACCGGCGGAAGGTAATCAACTATAGCCGCTTTCCAGCTCATTGTCTCACACATGCTTAATTTTTAGCAACTATGCTACCATGCGCTTCCAACCAGAGTCTCTCCATGGTGCTAACAACGGCTTGAATATCGCTCGGGACCTCATGGAGAAGATTAAGAAGGAGTACGAATGGATCAGCTACGGTGACTTGTGGACTCTCGGTGGTGTTGCAGCCATCCAGGAGATGGCTGGGCCCAAGATCCCTTGGCGCCCCGGTCGTGTTGACGGTTTCGCCGCTGACGCTACACCTGATGGTCGTCTCCCCGATGCCACGCAGGGCGCCGCGCATCTCAGGGCTGTTCGTCAATTTCTTTCATGGATGCATTTCTCACTTTTGTTAATCGGCGTTTAGATTTTCGGACGTATGGGATTCAATGATCAGGAAATCGTTGCTCTTTCTGGTGCTCACGCTTTGGGACGCTGCCACACTGACCGCTCTGGATTCACTGGACCTTGGACTTTCTCCCCGACTACTTTGACTAACGATTACTACAAGCTCCTCTTCAGCGAGACGTTTGTTGCTTCAGCAAACTTCATTTTCATTCAACTAACTTTCTGACAGCTGGACATGGAAGAAGTGGACTGGTCCCAAGCAGCTCGAGGACAAGGCCACCAAGTCCCTCATGATGTTGCCGTGCGTCCCATCTCTCTCGTTGTCAATATTTGTGCTCAACCTTCGTTGCAGGACCGATTACGTTCTTGTTCAGGATAGGAGCTTCAAGAAATACGCCAAAGCCTACGCTGACGACGTCAACCTCTGGTTCAAGGAGTAAGATCGCTCTACCCGTTCACATACGCTTTTTTTCTGATGATTCACCTCCACTTTCAGCTTCTCCAAGGTCGTCGCCACCCTCTTCGAGCTCGGTGTTCCCACGGAACAGTTCGCAACTCAAGAGCCTTGGATCATGAAGACTCTTGACGAGCAAAAGGCGTGAATTCGACTCTAACTTTCTAGATGCTGATTAGATGGATTAGAAGTATGAAAATCTCACCTGGTCGTGGCGTGTGGCGCTTCAGAACTTAATCAATTACTTTGAGTACTTGTGTACGCGCTGAAATTAATTGAATACTAACCTGTTATGTCTTGTCTCTGGAGTATTTAAATTTGAGAGAACAACAGAATGTGTCTTGCCGTTGAGGATCCATGTAAAGCGGTGTACTGACAACGTCTTTACGTCTATTCCTCGGCCTACCCGTCGGCGAAGGACTGGCAGTGACCACTGGAATGTAGTATCTCCCACAGAGGTTTTCTGATGCGTCACTTTGTCTACCTGGTTGCACAGAATTATGGTTCGACCCTAAACCGCAATCAATCGGGAGCTCATGGTGATGATCAATCACCAATTATGAACATTTCGCAGGGTCTCTAACATTAGACGAGGACTTCAGAATACGAAGTGCGCACACTTTTTGTTTTAGACTCTCATGACTGACTGCAACAAAATATTATATCAAACAAGTTGAGTGTCCATAGGTTTACATCACTGTAGCATAATCAGACGCATAGAAGTTTCGGAAGTAAATCTCGAACTCGTTCTAAAAGTCCTCAGGCAAGAGAACAATAGCATTAAGACCAAGGCGTTGCCTTACAAGAGCAAAGTCCAAGTCATTTGCACAGGCCCGGAGACCTTCGTGTTCCATGAATTCCGCCCAATCATCTTCAGGTAGCATATCACTTCTGAGGGTTTTCATCATGCGTGTAATGGAATCAAGAACGTCCGTAATTTGCCCACCTCTTTCGAAGAAAGGTTTTACAGCGTCATTGTTCAAATTACGCGCGGCAATAGCAGCCACACTCAATGGTTCATCGCTTTCGTCCAAGAACTCGCGTACCGCCTCAAAAATAGCCCGACACCCATTATAGAAAGTGGGCGTAACTGACTCCAGCAGCTTTGGTGGGAAATCACGGATCAAGAAGAATCCATTTAGATCGAGTTCCATGTCACTCATCTCCAGTGCTTCAAAAACTAGCGCTGGGACGAGTATTAGCATGATCACTTTGCTTCAACAATGAATGACATACTAGAAAGGTTTGATCGCATACAGCGACTTAGCCACCCGTCAGCACGGGCACCACATGTACAACCCCATTTCCGCTTGACGATGTATGCTTCCAAAGTTTCAGCCATTGTAGGCTTACCCATTACGCTTTTCACGAGGAACTCGCAAGTCAACTCATTGTCATTGTATCCCTTCCAAAGTCCTCCGGGTGCACTATCTTTCTGGCGTGAAGACAACATCACACTCTCAAGGGCCTCCATTGGAGTTCTGCACTCGACATTGTGCGAGTTGACCAAGTCTTCTGTTACACCCATTTGCAAGAGCACCCGTACTGCCTCTAGATTAGCTGTCATGAGGGCAATGTGAATAGGCGTATACCCCAAAGAATTGGGTCGATGTATGGAAGTTGGGTCAAGCTGATAGAAGTTTTTAATGGTGCCAGCTACGTCCAACTCCTGCCTTTCCGAGTTAATGATTGCGGTATGAACAGGATATTTCCTCCTGACTTCGTCGATTGAGAGGTATACGCCAATGTTTTCGAATTCTTGACCTTTCTCATTGGCATCAAGAGCTACCGGGATTGAACGCGACGGATGCGTCTCTATGGGAGAATAGCCGAGTATCCCAGTTCGTCCGATGCGCCGAAACCCATTCTAAAGAAAAACCGTGACTACTTTCACTTCAGTAAAAGCCAAAAGTGGAACTTACCTTTCTGAAGAATGCAACTTGTTTTTCTTTGACTTGCTTCCAATCAGCAATTTCTCTTGATTCTAGTGGAGGCCAGCACATGACCGTATCAAAATTTTTGTCGACGAGCTTGGACGTCACGAACTGCTTCAGCATGAAGGAGCCAATTCCCTGTCCACGATACTATACAGAGGATTCATATCCAGTCTCCATGACACTCGTGGAATGCTCAATGTACCTTTTCTATGACAGACATTTTTATGATGAACACGAGTCGTCCACTATTCAGTTTTTCATCCCAGCAGCCAGTGCCACTTCGGCTTCCAGGTTCAATGAGCCATGGATGTACACGTCCATAATTGTCAAAAAGCTCGACAGAGAGAAACTGCAGATCGTCACTGTGAGCATCCATAGTATCCAAAAAACACCCGCGGCACTCCTCTCGAGTGATCTTAACTGCGGACAAAGACGCGACGGGACCCAATCTTTTGTCCGTGACATTCAAGATAATATCTTCAAAAACACGAGGGTATTCACTCTCGCGTTCGACTGAAAAGCTCGTCGAGAGGTTTTGAAGCCGGACAGAGGACATTGATATAGTAGTGGTAAAAAAAAACGAGAACGCCGTCGGACTTCTTATTTTCTACCGCATCAAATTGGGGCTTCGAGAAGGGTGGCGCCCGCTCGGCGGCAAACGGCGAAATTCAGCCACAGGAAATAAATACCCAAGAAAAGATGTAAAGTCTCATTGTGCGTTTATATCGGTCTATGCTCTTGAACATCGAGTAGTAAGTAGCCATTAGCAATGGGATGTACGAGGTGGTTGAACATTGATCGTCGCTTTCCAAAACCGAGGTTGGTTGATTTGTTTGTCATCGACTGATTACAACGAAATTCAAATCGGTCCAAACGTTCACAGGTACTATCACTGATACTGGGTTGCAAAGTCACAGGGAGTTGCAAAATGTGGTTTCTTACGAGATCTAGACATCTGTATCTCTGATCCTTCTGTACTCGAGTTCATTATTACTAGTGCTCCTGGGATCTCAAAATTCTGGGTGAATTGAATGTGCCATTGTACGGTGATTGCTTGATCATCAAGTAGAATTATACATCTTTCAGAAAGACTGTTCCCGGTTTTAATCTCTATGTTATATTTGAACTCCAGATATTGGCTACAGGTTGCATACACATGGGCAAGTCTACTTCAAGTTTTTAGGTGCCCCATGCAGCTGGGAGAACCTGTAAAGGATAAATTTCTGTTTGGCGTGACAATCTGTGATATCACTCTGATAAAATTGATGAGAATGCAAAGTCCGCTTACTTCGAATTGTCTTGCTCACGCCTGCGATGATTTGCCGAAACGGAGATTGAACCGGCATTGTGGCCACAACGTGACGAAAGTTTTGCAACTCCCTGTTTTTGGCACCCTGGACACCCGGCTTCCTTCCGACAAGGCTCAACAGTATTGTACGACAAATGTAAAGTTACAAATATCTAACTACGATACTATTCAACTGATCCTTGAAGTCCGATCAGAAGAAAGTGGACCGGATCTCTTGTAAGCGTCGATTTTTCTCAAAATTTTGCAACTCCATAGTTGTGATAGTAATAGGATATCCGCTTGAAACTAACGATCTTGGTGAGAAATAATCTATGTATGTATGATAATCATTTCCATATATTAAATTGTATCCGTGCGACCGTCCACTAAAACCCTGTGTATGATGTGTTTCAATAGGGAATTAATCTCTCGAAAGAGTTCGTTCAACGTCGAGTTCAACACGTATTAATTTAAAGCCAATACATGCCATCAACTTGAAGCACTGCACCAACTCCATTCCAAACCTGTGGCGTTTAGGCGTACTTATACTGACGTCATCGATCATCGGCGATCAGCGTGTAAGAGAAGTATTTTCACAACTGAACGAAGGGACAGTGAGGATTGCATACAAACTAAAATTATGCTATGCAAGTTTAGCTATGCATTAAATGTCCAGATATGAATGATGTGGATAAATCTAAAAATATGAATATGCCAGTTCCAATGCTGTATGAAAGTCATGATATGAGAGGAGTGTATATATATATAGCATAACAAGTGATGAGTGCGGATGCATATTGAGAGGAATAAGAATGAAAGCGAACCGATGCCATGAAAAAGAAACAGCATAACAAGTGATGAGTGCGGATGCATATTGAGAGGAATAAGAATGAAAGCGAACCGATGCCATGAAAAAGAAACGCGATTAACCCGATAGGGAATAAAAACAAACAAACATACTTCCTCCAGGGAAAGAGAGAAAGCACAACAATCACGCCGAGACCGCAGACGGAATCTTCAGTCTCGATAACGAATGCCCCCTTCCCTCACTCTCTGCGTCCGCAGTCGACATCTCCTCAAACCTCCTCGTCAAATCCGTCTCGCTCCCATTACTGCTCGAACCGGACCTAACACTCTCATCATACGACGGCAATCCCTGCATACTTGTCAACGGGGGGACACCGCCGATGAAACCCCGACTCGCAATAGTATAATCCGGCACCTCAGTGAACGCCCTATGCAACAACTCCGTGTCTGGACTCGCGTCAGGAAGACTAAGTATCCTCACGCTTTCGTGCGTAGGGCGCTGTGCCGCTTCGACTTCTTCGGCGGTCGGGAGGTGCTGTATTGATGTGGTACGGGACAAAAAGCTCGGTGAGAAGGACGTGAGGGGTTTCATCGTGACTGAAAAGACACTGTCGGTATTTCGAGACGCGCGAGTTTGGTTGTGCGTGTACGTTTCGTTGCTGGTGGGTCGGTGGTGGTGGTTGTGGTTGTGGTGGTTGTGGTGGTTGTGATGGTGTTGGTGATGATGGTGATGGTGGTGATGATCGTGTCCGCGTTCAGGCGAGTTATGGCGGGACGAGAAGCGGCTTATACCTCTGCTCGAAGGGCGGCTGCGCGAGTTGGACCGGCTTGGAGGTGTGGAAGATGGAACAGAGTCACGGGATCGGCGTTCGCAGTGTGGAGATTCGGCGCGTGAGCGTGGCAGGGGATTTTGAGAGAGTGATAGGAGAAGCTCGGAATTAACCCACTCGAGAGGGGCGTGGGATGAGTTGGGATCCGGTTGGTGTGGGAGGGTCGACAGAAGGCGGGCTTCGAGGGGTGAGGAATATCCCGACTCATTTGATGGGCATTGAGCATCTGCGTGTGGAGTAGAATTTGTGCTATGAGATATCCATGGATTCGTGACGCGCATCGTAGCAGATTCTGGGAGAAACATGTTCGCGACCCTGTCGCGGACGTGTTGGTTGTAGCTCGGTAGCTGTGCATCTTCCTCTTCTACCGGCGGAACCTCTGTGTCCCCTATTAATAGGCGACGCGTAGCTGCCGAGAAATTTCGTGATTCGTTGAGCAGGCGAAAGTCAAGAAAGTGAATAGGCAATGAGCATCTTAGCTCCGAAGTATGTCCGTCAAGGTTCAGAATCAGAATATTCCAACGTATGCGATGGGAAACAACAATGGGATCCAAGCTATGAGTCGGCGTGATTGTGAGCGGGACGTTAATGCTAATGTGTGTCACCACGTCTTGGCTGTCAAACTCGGGAGAGCTAGGTTCCTCCGCCGTATGTGATGGAACTATCGGGGAGGGTTCGGAGGTCACGGGAGACCCGGACGAGGTGGAAGTGAACCGGTGAAGAGTAGCGGACGACCGGCTCAAGCTACTTAGTGAACTAGAGCTACTCGACCTATTGAAGGTGGCATTTCCAGAACCAGAAGGACTAGCCAAAGATGCCGGGGTTGATGGAAAGGTCGGACTTCGTGGATGCCCCATGCGATGATGATGGTCTTCGACCTCAATAGCCCTGCCATTGACGATCTCGTGTTTCACAGAGGACACAAGCCGTGTTTGCTCCTGCTCACCGTTGCGGGAATAGATCTTAGTCTGCTCGTGTATGGACGTCCGCACGTTGAGTACGCATACCCCTTTCACGAAGGGGGAGAACTTGACGAGTGCAGTCAACTTGTCTCCTGCAGCCCACGCTTTGTGGGGAAGCATAATTGAATACATCAGTTTCTCAGGCCACGTGTTCTCGATTTCCAGAGAGTGTTGATATTCCATGGCCTCTGGAGCAAAAGAACGAATAATGTGTACCGGTAGGTCGGCATGGTAGGTCTGCTTGAGGAAACCACTGCGGACAAGTTGGGCATGGAGTTTGTAAGTGACCGCTGCACCTCCAAAGGCCGGAGATGAAATGGACGATGGTAGCGAGCCACCGAGGCGCAGCTGGAAGGGAAAGAGATGGCGGCCGGCTTTGAGAGTGTGACTCGTGTTCTTCTCGCCCTCGAGGAACGACCAGTCATGGTTACAGACAATGTATGTCAAAGGTGTGGAGGTTAGAGTCATTCTGTGATGATGTCAGTACTCAAACAGGAGTAAAAGACCACAAGAAAGTACGGACAATTCAGAAGGTGGGACAGACAAGCGCGCTTTGCCTCTGAACTGGAGGGTAATCTCCTTAATGGGAGTGGCCTCACTGAGGTATATCGCGACATGACCAGAGAGCAAGGTGGGCTCGACATCAACACCACTACCTCTGAGAAAGATGCATGCCTTGGGAGAGTCCAGAAATATTTCAATGTGAGGTTTGAGGTCCTTCTCTTTGACCGTCATGTCGTGGTGGTCAAGAGGAGATGTATAAGGGGCAACATGTGGGGGAAGAGGGTGATCTATTTGAGGATGCTGTGAGTTGCTGGGAGACGAGGATCTGGATAAGACAAAGGCCATCCTGTCACTTGTCTGAGAAGACCCAGCCCTGGAGTCAAAGTTAGCTAGGGAATTATGGAAGTTTGCGCAAAGATATCATACACGAGCTCTTCAAAAATGTCATTTACGTTCCGATGTGATCTCGATCGGCCAACCCACTTTATCCAAAGATATCATACACGAGCTCTTCAAAAATGTCATTTACGTTCCGATGTGATCTCGATCGGCCAACCCACTTTATCCTTATCATATGATATTTCCCGGTTGGCGCTAATGGGTCTATTTCCACAACATCCGCATAGCAATGGAGCAAACGAAGCAAACGAAGCATTCCTTGATTACAGTGCCTTACATGGTGAACTAACTAATAAACGTGTCTTGTGTGCCCCAGATATTAGAGAACCACGCCGACCCAGATGGAGGGCTCGACTCGGCCCGGCTGTTCGCTGGTTTCCGTTTGATTCCGGACATGTACATAATCACATAAGAAAGGACATGTAATGAGGCGATTATGGCCGGGGGCACGTTTCGAATTTCCAGCAGAAGCAGGGCAGCAAAAACGCCTCTTATACTTATGCACCCTCATGGGTGGATGCCGCCCAGGCTTGCATCATGTATCCATAGCATAAATTCGCGAACCCTTGCTACGTTGGAAACAAACCTGGGAACCTACGTTCGCAAAAAGGTTTTTCCGACGTGAGCCCGCCCGAGGGTCAGAGCGCCTGCTTCAGGAAAAAAATTTCCTGGCGTCTAGGTCGCTGATATCAATTATCCGGCACATCTGAAAAAGAAGCTCAACCAATTGCAGTCGTAGCACAATGCTCTCAAATACAACAACCAACAACATCGTATAATTCTATGTTTGTGCCTCAGGCTGCAACTTCTCAAGGCCTAGTGCTAGTTTCAGCGTCGGCTCCGTACCCTAGCATAAGGATATCTTATCTTCCATCGCACAGAAGCGGCCCTCAAATGGAACGAAGGCACCCCGAAGCTTACGTGGGCATCATCAGAACACGGCAAAGCCCTTCGGCAGACTTAAACTTGCCAGACGCCACAACCGTAGTAGCTTGTAAATGGATAGTCCGTGCCTTTGTACGAATCAAGCCAGTCAAAGGTTCCCAGGCCACATGGAGAAGTGTGGGAACCTTAAGCTGTGCAAGGACGATATGGTACAAATCAAATCTGTTTATACAGTCTATACTTATACAAGGAGTATATTTGCTCATGTCAGTTCGGTAGCCCCCGGTCTGCCTAATCACCTTTCTGCAATTATGTATCTTCGACTACTGTATATTCGGGCGCTGTTCACACACAGGCGAAGCGACATCACGATGTGGCTGACTCGCGTTTCGTTTGGAATTCTCGCAACCATATCTGTTTCCACTATACCCGATTGCTGGGCACACCGGGCTTTTTTCTCGCGGCCAGATGACAGCTGTCGTTTTCTATCCTCGTTCGAACTCCTAGAAGATAAAGCATCAGAAAACGCTTGAAATAGTTCCGTTGGTTCCGACCAATGGCCACCACAAGGAGTCCGTTTCGGCTGAGTGCCTTTCCTACCCCTTATCTCACTGTGTCAGTATCAATAATCATATAAACCAACACATAGGTACATATCTACATTGTCCTGTTCTATATACTCTGAAAGCACCATATATATATAACAATAACAGATCAACCCCACACGTGCTCACGCACTCAAGCCTTGTACAACGCATCCAAATACGTCTCAGCAAGTTGTCCCACCATCGATGGGCCAACAGCACTCGACTGACCGAGGCCTGTAAAAGACATCAATACTAATACCCATGTGTGTAATGTTGAAAAGGGGATAGATAGGGAGAGAACCGATAAGCACAGCACAAACGAACGTGGAGATAACGCGACACAAGAGATAATGTTGCAAATAATTGCAAGATATGTATGTACCGGCAAGCAATAGGCACACCACGAACGTGGCAAGTGAAGGAAAAACGGATATCCATGTCTCCAAACTGAACTCCCGATCTTGACGTTTGGCCCCAAGGGGCGACATCAGAAAATCGGGAACACAACCTTCGGACAAAAGGAATTGCGTGCGATCAACAATGTTTTTTGATCGACAAGAAGCAGTACAGAACCACAGAAAACACCATAAGGATTAAAAAGCGAAGATAGGAAAAGAAGATGCAGGAAATAGGGTACGCACCATACAAAGCGACCATTGTGCCCTTTCCAGACGGTGTTGTTTTCGCCTGGTTAACCGCATCTCTAAGATCCGCAATGAACGTGTCGACCATGGATACCGTGAGACGCTATTACATTCATGAGAAGAATTCATGAGAAGATACAGGTTTAAAATAGAAGAAATCGAGGGTGAGGAAAAGCGACTTCGTCAGCATCCCAAATCAGTCCCCAAAAACGCAACAATAACATACCGTGCAAGCGATATGCACCGCAGGCGGTGAGAGAGCGTTCAGATGCCAGCCGCGCTCGGCCATCGCGTCGCCCACTTCTAGAACATTTACCTTGGGATGCTTCGATGCAAACGCGACCACAGATGCGGGGGGCGAGCCGAGGACATACAACTCTGGAAGCGACTCCGAAATCGCGTTAGCGACCTTGCGTGCGGTGATGACAATGGAGCGGCAGGATTCGAGGTAGCCTCTGAAAGTACAGACAGGGGTCAAGATCCTTGCGTGGCTTGGTTCGGCAGAACTCACTCGTCGCCCATGTACTGCATAACGGCCCACGTTCCTGCAATCAAGGCACCAGGGCTATTTACCACAAGTCATGAACGTTGTCTTGCAACGACAATCAATCCAAATGGGATGGCTCACCGTGATCCGGAAAGAGATGGGGAGGCGTATACACCACCTTTGTTTGGAAACTTGAATGAGAACCCTTGAAACGATCCAATGAAGACAAAAGGGTACCTGACCAGTTAGTGTTCACGTAGTACTGATGTTTCCGTAGCTCGGCATCACGATACATGATAACAGATGTACCCTAAAAAAGTTGACCATGACGATCAAATGTTCACAAAGACGAATCACCTTGGGTGCGAATGCATACTAAAAGCACGTAAATGACAACACCAACTTTTCACAAGTGGAAGCTCACTTTGTGGGTATCACAGCTTATACTTGTAACACCAGGAACGCGGAAATCGAAAGGGGTAAGTTTGTACTTTCCATCCTCGCCATGGGCAAGACCAGCTCTTTCAAGGTAGGGCATGATAAAGCTGCCCAAGCAGCAGTCTACATGGAGACCGATCTTGTAGTAGAGGGCAAGCTTTCCAAGAGCGGTAATGTCATCCTGGTTTCCGTCGGGGAAGTTGACGGCGGAGCCAACAAGCTACGCGAAGCAATGAGCATTATTCATTTCAATATACTGGATCGAACCAACCATGATGGTATTGGGATTGCTAGAATAGGAGTAAGGAAATGTTTGCTTGAGAAACAAAACACATGGGCTCACATAGCACACTTTACGCGCTTGATGTCGACTTTACGCGTCACTGGATCAATGGGGATGGTATGCACTTTGAGCTTGAAGTAAGCGGCACCCTTGTCGAAGGCTGCATGCGCTGAAGATGGAAGGACTCTGAAAAAAGCTGGTAAGCCTTCTCCGAGACAGAGCATATTTACATACATCTCCGGCTCTGTAATTCCCTTCACTGTCTTTGCCCAGTCCCGATACGTCTTGAGAGCCATGATGATGGACTCAGTGCCACCAGAAGTCATTGTTCCCGCACCATTGGGGTTGTTGTAGAGCCTAAGACACATCGCAACGATTTCTGCTTCCATCTTTCGAATGGCTGGAAAGACTGATGGGTGTAGAGGATTCGAAACGCAATAGCGCTGGCAGGCCTGGACAATGACACTTTCAAGTTCATCTCCACCGTCTAAGCACATGAATACAATCAGGACGAAGATAGCTAGAATCGGTGTAGAAGAGATACATACGGTATACTGCGCCAGATATCTTTCCATTTTTCCAATTTGAATGGCCAGAAAGTTCGTTGTCCATGATTTCCATTTGCGAGATAATCCATTCAAGGCTCTTTCCTTTGTCTGGTAGAGAGAGGTGGCGCACGACGTCGGCGCCTTTCGGAACAAGTTGGTTTTCGACGTCGAGTTTGGCCTTGTTCATCTCGGTCTCGACTTTGGCGGCCATCGAAGGAATGCGCAAGAACAGAGAGATGACATGCTGCGAGGCTTTCTCAGAAACTACTTCCAGATGCTTTGCAGCAGACTGACCTGAGCAACCCATGTATAGAGCTCGCGGACTGACGCTAGAGTGCCTCGGGCTCGCAGGTGGCGTTGGACCTTGACTGCGCGGGTCAGAACGACGTAGAGGAAGAGCAGAGTCTTTGCATTGTCGAAGGAAGGCAGAGGGGGCTTGATCAATGCCTGGGCTCTTGTGCGGATGGTGGACATTGCAGCTCAAGCACTCAAGGCTCAAGTGTCACCATGATCAATGACGTTTTCACATGGACCCGCGCGTTCCATGTGGTTTGTGACTGCGTGACACCTTGATCTCTCTCTCCCAACCATGAACAGCTTGCGAATGGTATATACACTTCTGCCCACTCTCTCACATCGCTGCTCAGTTTGCTCCCTAGCTTGGTAAGGAGGAGGAGAACGAGGATGCTGAAGTAACCTGGGGTTCGTGTTTGCTCATCGTCGACGCACGTTTTGATTGATTAACCTTTCAACGCAGAGGATCAGCAGCGGATAAATACGTTCTCGAAGCTCAATACCCGCATGCGCAACCTTGAGGAAAAGCTCCATGTGCTCAAGGTATAGAATTTTGATTATCATGTTGAAATCTTGAACTCACAGCACAATAGCAAGAGAAAGAGGCTCTTGATGATCTCGAGACCGAGCTCGAGCTCGCTGATGAAGACGAACTAGTTTTGTGCGTCTTTCCCAGATCTGATTCTGTCAAGTCGCTCTTGTTGATTCAAGGGCATAGATACCGAGTCGGCGAGGCGTTCCTCCATTTGCCTCTATCCCAGGCCCAAAAACGTCTTGAAAGGGACCAGTCGCACCTTGATGCGCGAATATCGACTTTATCAACGTCCTCCGAAGATTGTGACACACAGATGAAGGCGCTCAAAGTCCAACTATATGCCAAGTTTGGCAGCGCAATTAATCTTGACGAATAACTTAAACAAGACAAGATGGTTTGCGTGATGCACGAGAGCTTTCCTGAAGAGCATATAGGCAGTACTGAACCCAGTATAAGAGCCAATCAAGTGCAACACTTACATCACCGGGATTGTGCGCCAATTCGTGCGCTGTTGTAACTCAAGAATTGCGCAAACTGAACATCCTGCTACTTCTATTAGGTTTGGCACTTACGACAACAGAAAGGATAAGTGTTACTATTCTTCTGAGGTAGATTTCGATGCGGGAGACGTCGCCTTTTCGTAAGTCTGTACGGCTTGAACCATAAGGCGTCGAAATACATTGAGAAGAGCAAAAACACCTACGCTGCGAATCCAAAAAGTGTAGACTCATTTTGGTTTGCCCGGTGCGCATCCCGGTGACTTCAAGGTTGAGCTATTCTTGCTGCGCTTCGCCTTCTCTTTTTCCCATAACCAGGCAAGTAACAGACATTCTCCTTTGTGGGTTGAACGGCCGAGACGGTCTAATGGTGAAGTACAATGAATATTCCAGAGACCTAGTGGGCTTTCGCTACATACCTCGACTTCGTCTTCCCTGTTTTCAATGGCTCGGCGAGTAACAGATCCACCATTTTCCTTCTCGACTTGAACGACCGAGACTAAGCACAATCATTGCGGGATTTGTTAGATACCTCGACTTGCATGGTGGATGTCGGTTAGTGTCATCTAATTTTTATAATATGGATGACATGGGCGCTTAAAGCGTGTTCGGCTCTCCGTGGACCTCGAGGTCTCGAGATATGCTTATCGGAACCTCAAAACTTCGGGACGATATCTCCTCCTTAAGCTTCAAAACAGCGTAGTTTTCTTTCAAACTCTCAGAATACGCTCAAACTCAATTGGCCCATTTGAACAGAATTTCATTATACTATATAGCTAAGTTTTGAGTTTTTTTTTTTTCAATTAAGAATATTTGATGCTGTGACTCATTAATCTTATCGCTACCAAAATAGTTCGAACGTGCAGACTATGTAGGATTCCGCAAGATGTGCACGGTGCTCTAGGATATCGTGCTTTCAAACGGCTCCTTAAGCGCTGATGATCATTCATATCTTGAAGCACCCCCATTCTCATGCTGTCAACATTTTAACATCAAATATTCTTCATCACTTTCTGGCTCCATGGTCGTTATCAGAATCTTCGGAACATGGGAACGGTGATTTCTTCATTAGGGGCAAACGCATGGTTGAGGTTTGAGAGATCTGAGTCTAAGTCTGAGTCTAAGTCTAAGTCTAAGTCCAAGTCCCGAGTCCAATACATTTTCCTCGACTTCTAGGTCCGGATCACAAAGTTTAACAAGAGGAAAATCATCAGTACGGCCCGAAGTAAAAGTTTTACTTCTGAGCTATCACTTGTTGAGCGCGAGGTTGTAGCTCGGTTCTCGGGCTCCGTACGACACTGATCGATTTTTTTTTTCAAACTAAAGAGTAGGGGGAAAATTCGGAGATTGCATTTCGACATTCGAGATTAAATGGACTTTGTTCTACAAACTTGACCCGGTATACTCATAATTAACCTCCCCAGGGACAGATTTATCCGTTCTACATTGTAGAAGACAGTAAGAATGCGAAGACACCATGAAGGCCTCAACAAAGATCAATTTTTTTCTTATGGGGCTTGTCCTGGAGCATTTCATTTCACTGTGCCGTTCCTTCTTTGCTATACTTCTCCCGATATTTATCCTTCCATATTCAGACCCTGGTGGTCAGATATTGATTGTCCCCTTGTGGAGCATGCTCCTTTTGCGCTGGAGATACTGCCACTGACCCATCATACTGTTGATCATGACCTTTATTATTATCCGGTCCCCAAAATTTCAGTTCCCGGAGATAGTACGTTCTCGTCAAATATTGCTCACACTGCAGTATCCATAGCATCATACAAGATTTTACAAACCCCTTCTTTCATTCTTCATGGAGTCAATCCTATCCAGAAAAAGTATACCTACTCATCAAACTTGTCAACACAAATGAAATCCAGTAAGTTTCCCGAAGGCTGCTTTGCACTTTCCGAAACAAACTCAAGCAAGCTCTCAAACACCTCATTGCGCTGCTGAAATCGTGCCGCCGTCAGCTTCGGATTCCCCGCCCTCGCAGGACTTGCCGACGAAACAGGTAGTTCCTTCTCCCTTGGATCCTCGGCTTCCAGCAATGCCTGCACATTCAGAGCTCTTGGCATTACAGGAAGCTCACCCTCCTCATGAAGTTTGTTGGTCCAGGCGTCCTGGTCTGGCTCAGGCTCGGGCTTGGGGGATTGTGAGCGTGAGCGTTTTTGCGGTGGATATGTGCCCTCATTCTCATTTTCGTCCTTCATCTCGACGTCACCTTCACTGCCTTCGTCAACTGTATCAGGTTCTGGGGAGTTCACCCTTGCAGGCAGCGGAGGCGTCGATGAAATTGGGGAAGGCGAAGGAGTTGCAATACCGGGTGAGAGGAGATGGGTAAGGAGGGAACGGAATGTTTCGGTTTCTTTGGCGTTGCTGTGGTCAACAACGGCTGAGACGTCTACTTGGAGGAAGCTTAGAGCTTCCATTGGGGTTGTGTCCTCGCACATCTCACGGAATCTGTGGGCGAACAATGGTTCAGTGACGAAGTGGAATAAATATGATTTACCCACTGTTGCTGTCGCAATTGATACGTGGCGCGACGAATGATTTCCTCTACCCCGGCCCTAGGGGCAAGTAAGTTTTAAGAGTCAAAACGCAGTCTCAAATGATAGCGCACCTGGCCAATGTCATCTGCCACAAATCGTCCATCCTCTCCTCTTTATGCCCTTTCTCTCCAGCATTTTCTGTTGCATCCTTGACACCCACATTTCCACCATGAAGAAAGACGGTCCTCGTCAAATGGTTGTACACAACTTGGTGAGCATAACGGGGCTGTGGCTGATCTACTGTGTGAATTTCATCGGTGGAGCTTGGTGGCATCACATGGGATGGTCGCGATAGAATCTGGGTCCACGTTCCTGGTGTTGAATCGTAGGAATACATCCAATTTGGCGCTTCGGAGACTATGGTTGTCACAACGCCATCCGCTTGTTGATTTCTAGTCAAGCCGCAAAATCTGACGGATATGGGAAATACAGAGTCTACTCCCAGTTTTATAACATAGACTTACACATAGAGCTCCCGTAGTCTGGGGTCGATCACTGCTCGTTGAGTGAAAGACGAATTCGGACCTCCTGCAGCTGAGATGTTTGAAAAAAGCTCGGTCGCGGTATTTGTAGCGATATCGTAGGCGAACATGTCGCAAAGATATTTGTCATCTCGCTGGCCTGCGAAAACATAAAGAGTACGAGTAAAAGGCTCCAGAACCATTGAATGACCTGTACAACATTGAGTATAACGAAGACACAGGTACCGGAATGCGTAGGACGCACCAGAACGAGAGGGAATCATGGAAGGAGAAACAACTGCAGGACCTGCAATTCTTTTTCCAAGAATCACTTCAGGGCGAACATGCAGACTGGAAATTAATGATACTTACTGAAGTGATTTCCATTTGCTTAACCGGATGTTGTAACTGAATAGTCCAGAATAGTTTACAGTGCCCCCGCCATCCACGATCCTGCCTCCAAAGACATATAGAATTTGTGTTTCACTGTCTAAAACCATTTGATGATCAAATATCAGCGGAGGACCACCTTGAGACTGTGGTAATTAAGCACAGAAGTGATTTTACAAACATTCGATTGATACTCACTGCAGTATCAAAAGAGAGGAAATCCCACTTCCCACTGTCCACGCCCCGCGTGTGATACCGATAGAATTCTGAACAATATGTGCGATTGGGAGCTGACGCAGAATCTCCATTACTAGCTTGGGGCATCGGTGTCCCAGGGTCACCTGGCGCACTGGCAGAGTCCATATCACTCAACCTTCCGAGCACGTAGATGCTACCGGTCTTTGCGTCAAATACCATCTTGTGACATGAGCGGGCACCTGGAGCATTCTTCTCCTCAGACGTACTAGGACTGAGGAGCTGCCACTTGTCCTCGTTGACATTATAGACCCAGAAATCATCCAAACTCTTCTCACCATCCCAGCCCCCAAGAAGATAGATCATATTGTTGATTGGATCCATGCACATTGCGTGTCCACCGCGAGGGGATGGTACGTCTCCATCAGCGTTCGTGCCATGTAGTCGTTTCCACACCGCATATGGTTGTGTACCATGAAGGTAAGAGTCAAATAGTGTTGTCTTTGACATGAGAGAAAGCGTTTCTTCTGCTTGCTTCCAATCGCCTTGTAGAACGACGGTCTCGTATAGCTTCGTGACGAAAGGGTGTTCGGGCTGAATACCGGAACGAGAGACAATAGACTCGTAAGGCGTTAGGAGTCGGCGTTGGCGGAGGTGCTTGAGTACATGGCGCAAAACGATACTTTCTCGATACTTCAGATGCCGGTCATTTGATGGTCTGGTCCGAAACTGTTATTGACCAACCTCGTCGTATTTCTGTCGCACTCGTTCCACATATACTTGATCAGTTACTCCGGTTAGTGAAACATGCCATATTGAAGTATGGAAGCTCTGTCCGTGCGCACTGACCATCGACTCAGTATTGGTTGAGAGATTGGACAAAGTTATCTACTTACGATATTGGTACTATCTTTATGTATCGCGTTGGAAAACATATGCCTGCATTGTTGACTTGCTTGATTGGAAAGGTCTCGGGGGTCGTGTCATTCTTGAGATATGCATGGAGGACTTCGTTCATGAGGTCTTCATTAAGGCCAACATATATCTTGAAGTCTTTCATATTGCACGGATGAGCTAGACGAGGACATAAATATCACTTGGAAAAACTACACTTGGTCTACATACGTTTGGAGAACTACATCATTGCTTTTACCCACGCCCGATAAGCAAGGAAAATAAGAACGCACCTTTCCAAAAGTTATGGTCTCTGGTTGATTGAGCAAGACCGCGTCAGTTGACAGAACGAACACAAGATGAAGGATTAACACAACTGAGAACAGCCAGATTTTCAAGTCGAAGAGTTATCCATTGGTTCGCGTTGTTTTGCGAATTGCTACTCCATCTACTCGACTGATCGGTACTTCTGTCCACAAGAATATTGTCCGCAACATAACGTCCACTGTGAGCAGACGACCCTGCAATCGAGTACTCCAGTGGCACAATGGGTTCATTAGACTGATCCTCGCCTGTGCACATGCTTTGAGTCGTAATACAAGGTTGCACTTTTTGTCAGTGTCAGCAGGCACCCTGAGGGTACGTCACGAGTCGACGTGAGTGTATGTGACAGATCTCAATGTCACATTTCATTTATCTGATTGTCAGTATCCATCTTCGCGACCTCAGGCAATCAGAACCACGATAAAATTATCCCATCGAGGTTCACTACGCGATTCGTCACTGGAGTGCCTGTGGACCAGGTAAAGGTAAAGTAGCGCAGCATCCCTTCTTTCCATCAAGTATACCCGCGCTTCGGGGTTGGGTAAGGAGGCAAGGGAGAGTCTCCACTCCAGAATACCGCTCAAGGGCGACGCATGACGTCTCACAACTGACGACTCACTAAGACCCAATCCAAACTAGGGAGGGCGCAGTGAAGGTAACCGCGCTGTACCTGACGCGGCTAGTCTAGGTGGGGACAACAACCCACCTTTTCAAACGAAAACGACTACCACTATCTCGATCCAGGTCTTAAAGCCACAAGGTAACCCCTCCTGAACCAAGGCCTCATCCGAGTCGTCCGCATCAGGATCCAATGCCCAATGCATAATATAACACAGTGTAAGTTCAACCGCAACAACTCACATACTTATATCAATACCAATCCAATCTATCCCTGAGCTCCAAATAATCCCAATCGCCCTTATGCAGGAAACAAACAAGATATTTGTTACCCAACCAACTCCCACATTCCTCGGAGCAAAAATCTCAGAAAACGAAAGCCCCAAAGACCACCATCCATCCCATCCATCCATGCATACGGGTATGGAATGGAATATAAAACTTGTACTCGCAGACGCACCGTCTCTCTGAGGGATTAAAAAATTTCTTGTTAATCAGATGCGACGAGAGCCATACAACTACACAAAATAGACTGGAGGAGTAGATGCTAATCGAATAAGACACAAGAGAAAGTTTGTCTGAGTGGAGAGTTGTGAAGAATGGCAACGTGAAAGCAATAACAAAAAGGGCGGGGTGAGGTAGGGGGGGTTGGGGGCTTGAGAATTAATAAATCTGAACAAAGGAATCAACTCGTGGAAGAAAAAGAAGAATAAAGGAAAATAATGCAAGTGGGGGAGAAAGAAAAACCTCATGAGCACAAAGAGAGAACAGAGGAGGAAAAAAGAACTTGTTATATACTAAGAAACAACACAGACACACTGAAAGGGGGGAAAAAAGAAATGGAATAAAACAAGATATAGTGAAGTGACAGCGAGTGGTGGCGACGCGCGGCGCACCCGCCATTATAAGTACGACACGTTGGACGAACATGGAAAGTTTGGGGGGACAAATAGGAAAGCACTGAGAAAGAATATGTGAACCAATGTCCGCACGACACATTCAGCGCCCGAAAAATAACCCAAACAAACGACTTATGAGAACGTGGGTGGTGGTCTGGGCGGGTTATCTCGTGGCGGTTTCACACGGAACGAGGCAGTGATGCACACATGGCTTGAACGAACCATCAGCACGCTACAAAACGACACTCCACAAAAGAAAAACCACGTACTCTGAAGGAAAATGAGCATTCGGGAACCCCACTTGGTTCTCCAGATACCCCTTGTCCACCTCTCCCAGCGCGCTGTTCACTGCCAAATTCGCCGTCGAGTACCATATATAATCAATCGAACCCTGGAACGTCGGCGTGTAATTAGTCAACGGGGGCTCTCCGGCCCCTGGAGCCGCATACACGCTCTTCAAGCCCAATCGATGCTTCATACCCTCCGTTGTATACTTGCCATATTTGTGCCCTAGAAAGTCGACATGGTCCGGGGACAACTGGCCCGTCGAGACAAATTCGTACAGACCAGACTCAGGGATGGAGTTGAAGTCCCCGCAGACAATCATCGGGATCTTCGTCCCGTCCGCGTAATGCGGAGCGGACCGTGGGAGGGGCTTCGATGAGGATGCCGATGCAGAAGGGCCATCAAAATCGATCATGCTGCCATCACCGCCACCGCCTCCCCCGGGGTCGGCCTCGTCGCTATTTGTCGGCTGAGCAGAAGGTGGAGGTGGAGGCGGATACTTTGCAAAGTTTGTTGCAATCTTCTCGACTTCGTCGAGGAGGAGAGCGGCTTGAACAAGCTTGACGTCGCTGAACATGGGGTCCCAGTCAAGATGTGCATTCGCAACGATGAAGCGGGTGTGCGTTTGCTTGTCCTCCATAAGACACACGACAGCAATATTGTCCTTGACGAGCACACGGTTGAACATGTCGTCTGTCTTCTCAAAGTCGGCTCGTTGCATTGCCACGGCGCTGAATTCAATGAGCTGCTTCTCTACGAGAGTGTATCTGACATGGAATCAGCACACCAATAAGGAATAGCTCAAATGAAAAATAACGTACTTGGATGCCCTGTAAAACGTCGCACATCCATCTACTTGTCTTCGCTCAGCGTCTTTCTTGTTCTTGTACCGCGACTTGGGCCAATGAAAACCATCGTAACCACGAGCCTGGAGATGTGGCAGGAAATAGTCTTCATACGCAGCACCGTCCACCTCCTGCAGACACAAGAAATCCGTTTCGTGGCTCTTAAGTTCCTCGAGTACGAGGCCCTTGCGGTAATCCCACGTCAACGCCCACGCAGGCGTGTACCCATACAGCTTTTCGGTCGCATACTTTTCGCACAAAATGTTATAGCTTAACACGCTGATGGTCTCTGTATACGGATCCGACTGCATGATCT
The DNA here is from genome assembly GCA_027475525.1 of Macrolepiota albuminosa. Lineage (NCBI taxonomy): Eukaryota > Fungi > Basidiomycota > Agaricomycetes > Agaricales > Agaricaceae > Macrolepiota > Macrolepiota albuminosa. The sequence continues at coordinate 1,049,170 of JAMWFC010000055.1, read as the reverse complement.
CCTCTTCCGCAGGAGACAGGAGGTTCTTCAACACCCGCTTAGGTGGTGGCGGGGGGACCGGACAAGAGTCCCGAAGGTAGGAAATAAAAGCCGGTGTCCCGTCTTTCTGAATGAGCTGTTTCATACCCGCATCTAATGGATTACCTTCGATCCCTAGTGTCTTCAGCTGATGCAAGGTGCCAAATTCATGAGGGATTGTAGTTATCTGGTTGTCGAAGAGGTAAAACTCCTTGAGTTGGGTTAGCCTGCCCATTTCCGGAGGAAGTTCTGTGATACGGTTCCCTGAGAGGTCGAGGAGTTCGAGGTGCCGGAGCTTTGCGATCTGGGGGGGCACGATGGTAAAGGCATTGTGATTAAGATAAAGGTTGTTCAGGAAGTCGTATGTGAAGAGAAGAGAGAAGGATGGAAGATTCTTGATGCCCACCCCACCCATGTCAAGAGAGACCCATGTACTCTCTGGTGGGCGTATGGACGTGGGCCGAGGAGCCTTGACAGGGGCCACTGTCGATGATGGATGGTTGACGGCGGTGGCGGGAGTTGTCGTGGGAGACGACTCTGAAAGTTCAGACGATTCGGAGGAGCCGTTGGTTTCTGATGACGGTTTAACAAAGTTTGGGTTTGTGATTGGGATTGCGGCTTTTGTAACAGTACGCGAGGCCATTGCGCTTGCAATGGCACGGTGGAACAGCGCACGCGAAGAACGACATATCTGTGACGAAGCACGGTGACATAATAAGGGAGAATGGGGAAACATCAGACGATGACAGACGCACCTCGCATTTGAGAAGCTGCTGTTGCCAGTGCTGAGATATTACCTGACCGGGACCGCTGGCCGGAGAACCCTGAGAGAGCACATGCTGCTGCAAAGAATGACCATTTGGAGGAGAAGGGTAGTGAGAAAGAGAGTTCTGGTGATGATGATGTTGGATTGGAATGGTGTGGGGGTGGTGTGGATGGTGTTGGATGGCGTTTACGTTTCCGTTTGTATAGATTGCATAGCCCTGGGACGGCGGCGGGGGCCCCACAGTTGGCTGCGAGCCTGGAGGGCCGAGCACTTGGTGGTGAGGCCGCGGCCACGACGACTGGTCGTGGTGGTTCGCCAGCTTGTGTGCAATACCGGGGGACTGGTGCGGGTAGTACATCGCATCTACAGGTACTGATGCCTGAAGCCGGCGACCGCGAGGTTGCAAGATAGATGGGGCGACGGAGAGAGCGATGAGTAATGAAGTTTGGTCGCTGTGATAGACGATGAGCTCCCTGTCTTTGTTCGATGGTGGAAGCACAAAGACACCGCGTCGGACACCAATCGTGGGAACGCTGACTAACGACACGTGACGCAGATAATTCAGTCGGGATTGAAATTGATTTCAGCAAGGGGGGGTCCTTTGTTCCGTACCACCACCATGGTCGGAGTTCGAATCTGCAAAAAACAGATCGAACAACCATCCAGCCGGGGGGTCCTTTGTTCCGTACCACCACCATGGTCGGAGTTCGAATCTGCAAAAAACAGATCGAACAACCATCCAGCCTCCCGAGCAGGCTCCGCCTGCGATGACAGAGAACTGGAAGGACGAAAGCCACAGCCCAGAAAAGGAGTAACCACCCCCCCAGACATCCCCGTTGCACGATAAGTCAATGAATAACCCACTGAGACACGGACATAGGGGCACCGCCCCGCCCTAAAAATTTTTCATTTGACTAAAGCAACACCCACCCATCCACCCAAAAAAGTTACTCACACAGCGAAAATAAGAATTTAAGACAAAGGAAAAGAAACAAAGGACTGGCGTAGTAAGTGAGGGAATGAAACCCCGGAATAACTAAACCCGCACACTAGCGGAAATCCGTGAGAGCGGAATAAGAGTAAGACGACTGTCAAGGCCATAAGCCGTCCGAAACACATCCATGAGATCGGAAGGACAACGCCCAGTAATGAATTCAAAGATGGGCAACATGAAACACCAGTGAAAAGAACAAAGAAAACGAACATGGAACGATAGGTAAACGGAGAAGTACGACTAAAAGAGACACAAAGCAGCGTGACAAGGCGCTAGTATAAAAACTCTCCCCGTCCTACAAGCAATACGAAACATGGAACAATCCTCACTGAAGAGGAAAGCTAGGAGAGAGGCGACTAGATCTCCCGAACCGCACACGCCAGAAGCAAGAGCAATCAACGGGCAGGACTTGCAGAAAGGCGACGGACCCGCGACCCCAAAAGCAACTGGCCAGACCCACTCACAACCTAACACTCCGAATGACTACGCCCTGACGACACCCCCACCACTCAACAAAACCCCACTGGCAAATGACGCGATGGAGGAAGACGAAGGAATGAAGTGGGACGGAGTCCTGAGAGAAGACAGCGAGGAAATAAGCGGGAGTAGAAATAGAGCCACCCCAATAACGGCAAGGGAAAGGCTGGGAATGAGCATGGGGACAGGAGGTACCCCACAGTTGAACCGCGGAACACCATTAGTAATGGGAGCAGGAACGGGCCAGGAAACGAGGAGGGAACAGCACGAGGGAATCCCCAACGCGCAAGAAAATGACAACCCCCCATACACCACATACGACCACACGATGCTAACCCCGATCCCACAAGGGGGATACCCAGTTGTGCATGGATGGACAAGCCTGAACGTCTTCGCAGGTACAGCGCTTGACGTGGTCCACGAATGGAAAACAGACGGAGTCTGCAAATGCTTTATCTACCCCCTAGATGCAGGCACTGAGACCGACAGGTCAGCAACAGCAGATAAGTTCCAGACAAGCATAGCCAGGCTCTTTGGAACGGACGAAATACAGGTAGGAGAGCCAATCGGGCCCCACAACGGAGCGAGTAGACCCCCATGGCTGTATGTCACGGCAGCACCCCTCCACGTCGCACAAGCGTTGGTGCAAAGAGGAGTATGGTCAACATCGTACGCAACATTCCTGGCAATACCGTTCTCCCCCCAACTGTCATCATATGCCTTCACCCTAACCAACTTCCGAGTTCCAGCAAGCGAAGAGGGAGGACGAAGAATCGCGAACCTCGTATGCAACGCGATGAAAGAAAGCCAGAAACTAATGGATTTCCTATCCCAAAACTTCCCACCAGACGAAAACGACTTCGAAGCGATAACCCCTGCAGAAATATTATTCCACCATGCCGACACAGTCAGAGCATATCCACTCACCATAGCACGCCCAAAGAACGCAGGGTCGGAAGTGCTCTGGAACATCCACATCCAAGTAATATCACAAGACATCGCCACCCACAACGAATGGGTCACACTTCTAAAAGGTCTGAGGTATTACATCCCGTACATGTCAGTCGGTTCGACCCGCACCTTTAAATGCACAAGATGCAAGAGCATGGACCACCCTGCAGGACTATGCCCATTCCCCAAAATCCCAGGCTGGCTAGGCCCAAAGGGCGAGGCACCTCAACGCCATACAGAGGACGCAAAATTAGGGCAAAACAACATGAGCATCAGAGGGAGCAGCTTCCGAGGAAGGGGTAGGGGTGGACCGATCTAAATAGTATAAACCCTCCTGTATAAACGATGCAAAATAAAAACCTACGCTAGTAAGCCTCCGAACCGAGGAGTACCCAAAATTAGAATAATATCTACCACAATTCGGAATGGGGTCCAGACTATATCCGAAGACGGGAATAAGTAGGATTCCCGAGTGGGAGGACAACAGCGACCCAGTGAGCGTTGTCTGAATCTCCCAGGGCCCACATTTACTGCTCGAACAGGAAAGCCCTGGGAGAGGGTGATCCCTCTATGGAAGGAGGCGATGGCAAGCCCGAGAGTAGCCATCTACAAGCGCCGGCCTATTCAGGCCTCCCGAGGCGTGTCTCACAGACGAAGTCAATCCGAAACCGAGCCTAATCTGGACATATGGCTGCGGGCGAGCTTTGACAGTGCGGCCGAGGACACTAGGATCCAGTAAAGGCGACTGGAAACCTAAGGGACGGAATTCCCACCTATCCTCTGTTATATGATCGTAAACAGAGATTAATACTGCGATCGCGAATATAAATCATATGGAGATTGGAACACCCAACCCTGATCTGACCACTCCTGTGGTAGCAGGGGAATTCAGAGAGGAAGGGCTGGCAGATCCGAGTAGTAACTACCAAAACGCCCCCGAGGATACACAATCATACGACGGGGAGACGTACCCTAGGAGGGCCCCACCACCAGATGGGAACCTAGAGAGGGGGGAAGAACCGCACGACTTGGAAGTAGAACTAGAAGCGGAAATATACAGAAAGAGAACAAAAAAAAACACAAGGGCGAACATTAAAATAGGCTCACTAAACATCCAGGGAAGAGGAGCAAACACCATCTACAATACAGACCATAAATGGAACAGGGTGACCAGACTCATGAAATCCCACCGACTAAGCATCATGGCGATCCAGGAAACACACCTAAGACCTGAACAGACTACTGAACTAAACGAGAAACTGAAAAACCTGGCTATATATAGCTCCTCAGACCCAGAACAACCTAACGCTAGAGGTGTTGCATTTGCGGTCAACAAAAGCTTAACCAACTGGGAAGACGTAAAACCCATAGACGTAATACAAGGCAGGGCAATGATGATAACAATACCGTGGCACGCTGATAAAGAACTAACAATCCTGAATATCTACGCCCCAAATAGCCAAAGAGAAAACGCAGACTTCTGGGCGAGTCTGACCAACAAATGGGCGGAAAACACAACACTCCCCCGTCCAGACATAATCCTCGGAGACTTCAACGTAGTGGAGGAAGCTATAGACCGCCTTCCAAGCCATAGAGACAACGCAACGGCTACAGAAAACCTGATAGAGATGATGAGAGACTTTCAACTGTCAGATGGATGGAGAGAAGCTCACCCGAACAAGAAAGAATACACACTAACACAAAAGTCCTCAGGTTCGGAGTCACGCATAGACAGAATCTATGCTACACGATCCATCATAAACAACGCGGCCAGCTGGGAGATCCTGGAGACTGAAATACCAACGGATCATAAGCTGGCATCAGTGCACATCGAAAACTACGGTGACCCCTTTGTGGGCAAAGGAAGATGGCCATGGCCAATACACTTACTAAGTGATAGAAAACTACTGCAGCAAATCGAAAGTCTGGCCGAAAAAGCACAAAAGCAGATTGAGGCACAAAGGGACGCCGCAGCAAATGGAAGACAAACCGAAAATGGTCAGACCGGCATACAACGAACCTGGCAAGAACTAAAAAAAGACTTAGTCAATATAGCTAAAGACCGCTCGAAGACGGTAATAGCTCCCCTAGACAGAAGAATAAAGGAACTGAAACAGAAGATAAAAACAACCCTAAATGATACCTTGCTAAACGAAGACGACAGAAAGATGACAGCAGGAATACTGGGGGAGGATCTGAAACAAACCCTCATGCTAAAACATGACAGGGGTAAAGTGGCAACCAAGGCAAATATACATGAATTCTCCGAAACGATCTGTAGACAGTGGGTGAACCAAAACAGTGAGAAAAAACCGAGGGACGTAATAAGGCGCCTACGAATGCCAAAAGAGAACGATGGCCGAATAGAAGGGAGAAGGACGTATGCGACCAGAACAGAGGACATGGCCGACATAGCAATGAAATATCACGAAGGCCTACAAAAAGCAGAGGCCACCATGGATGAAGCCCAACGGGCGATCGACATAGAAAACGCCCTAAAAATGGTTAGTGAAAAAATCCCACAGAATCAGAAAGCGAAACTAGCGAAGAGACTGACAAAAGAGGAAATCAACAAGGCGCTAACATCCCAACCAAACGGAAAAGCAGCCGGCCCGGACTGCATCCCATCCGAGCTCTACAAGCTGCTAAAGGAAAGAGCCAGCGAAAGGAAGAGAAAGGGAGAGGGCGGATTCGACCTAGTAGAGACACTAAAATTAGTCTTCGAAGATATCGAGAAAAACGGAATAGACGAGGGAACCGATTTTGCGAGAGGCTGGATGTGCCCAATTTACAAGAAAAATGATAAAGCGGATATTGAGAACTATAGACCAATAACCATCCTGAATACGGACTACAAAATTATGACAAGAGCGTTACAGAACAAACTGGCTATGGCTATCCCTAACATAATACACAAAAACCAAGCAGGGTTTATGAAAGGAAGGAGCATATTCAACCAAGTTAAGACCACAAAACTGATGATAGACTATGCTGAAGAGTCCGGAGAAGAAGGCGTCATAGTCGCACTAGACCAAGAGAAAGCCTATGACAAAATAATGCACGACTATCTATGGAAGGTCCTGGAAAAATACAACCTTCCAAGCAACTTTATAAACACAGTGAAAGCCTTGTACAAAGATGCGGAAACTACGGTCACGATAAACGGAGTAGATAGTGCCCCCTTCAGAGTAGAACGCGGCGTTAGACAAGGAGACCCCCTATCCTGCCTACTATTCAATATTGCAATCGAACCCCTAGCAACGGCTCTACGAAAATCCGACATAAGGGGATTCAAGGTGGAGGGAATGCAAGAAAGACTAATAACATTACTGTTCGCAGACGACACGACAGTCTTCCTGTCAAAAATGGATGGATTCGATGAACTATCGGAGATACTGGACAGATGGTGCCAGGCATCAGGGGCCAAATTCAACATAAAAAAGACCGAAATTATCCCAATAGGTCCTGAAACATACAGAAAACGAGTAAGAGAGAAAAGACGGGTCCACCCAGAGGACGTGGGGAATGAAATCCCGGAAGGAATAAACATAGCGAAGGAAGGTGAAATGACACGTATCTTAGGCAGCTGGGTCGGGAATAAGATAGAACAGTGTAACCCATGGGGCCCGGTGATCCAAAAGATAGAAAGAACGCTAAAGCAATGGGGAAAATCCAACCCATCCATGAAAGGGCGCAGACACATCGTAAATATGTTTGTAGGTGGTCTGACATTCTACTTGACAAAAGTACAGGGCATGCCGAAGGAAATAGAGGAAAGACTTGAGAGAACGATAAGAAACTTCATGTGGGATAACTCAACCCCATCGATCAGACTTGACATACTATACGATCCAATAGAAAAAGGGGGTAGGAACCTGCTGGACATAGCGAGTCGCAACGAAGCCATCCATCTATCATGGCTAAAAGACTACATGAGATGCGGAGAAGATAGACCAATTTGGGCGTACATAGCAGACGAGCTAATCAGACGAAATGCAAGAGCTACGGATAAAATAACAGACTCACTTGATGGAGTGAACCAATTCCTCCAGACCTGGCGAGCAAAGACAAGGAAGACGTCGACCCTCCCTAAGGACATAAAGAAGATGCTAGAGGCAGGAATCAGAAACGGGGTTAAAGTATGGGGGTACAATCTATCGGATAAGGCAAAGATGGACATGCCACTATGGCACCACCCTGGAAGAATCATGACCGAACAAAGAAACCAAAGCGCAGAAAAGAATAAACACATACGTCAGACCCACAAGGTATCGACAGTAGGGGATGCATGCAGGATGTTAATGAGACTCGTGGATAATAGCCACCGCAGGAACGACTACTGTCGCTGTAAACCCTGCATGTCGGACATGGCAAGAGGATGCATAACTCCGAATACTTGCACAGAAATCGTGGGAAGACTCATGACGCGAATAACCCCTGACTGGCTACCCGCGATGACCCCCCAGAAGGGGTATGAAGACGAAGTAACAACAAGTACAGGAATCACAATTTACAGGCGACAGGGAATAATTAACGACCTGGAAAGTGCAGTCCGAGTGTTCATGGAGGACGAAGTAGAACTAACAAATAAATATGGAGACACGGAGAACGACATAAGACCTCAGAATTTGACTATAGCGTACACGGATGGCTCCTGCATGAAAAACGGAAGCGAGGATGCTGAGGCTGGTAGTGGCGTATGGTTTGGTAGAGACGATGCTAGGAACATAAGTGATAACGTACCTGGAATAATCCAATCCAACCAGACAGGAGAACTTTACGCAATCCAGGCCGCAGCAGCACAGATAACGGAAGGGATCCTGCACATAAAAAGTGATTCGAAATATGCGATCGAAGGGCTGACAAAATACATAACTAAGTGGGACGATGCTGGCTGGATAGGGGTGAAGAACGGCCCCAGACTGAGGCTAGCAAGGGAGAAGATAGAGGCAAGGAGGGGACCAACCTGGTTTGAATGGATAAAAGGCCACAACGGAGAAGAAGGAAACGAAGAAGCCGACGAGCTTGCAAAGGAAGGAGTGAGCGTCCAGAGAACCACGCAGCCAGACGACGCCTTCGGTGCTGGCAGATGGAGATACGGAGCGAAGCTAAATGCCATAACACAATCGCTGCTGTACAAAGGGGTTCGAATGAGAGTATCCGACCCACACAAAGAGAGGAAAATTACGGAAGAAAATATCACTAAGATCCAACAATCAATAAACGCAACAGTAGGGGAGACCCCAACGAAAGAAAGGATATGGAAATCGATGCACCATAAGGACTTTACGAGGACAGTTAGAGAATTCCTTTGGAAAAGCACACACGGAATATATAAAGTGGGAAACTACTGGAAGCACATCCCAGGCTACGAGGAACGAGCGGTATGCTCAGAATGTAACTGCGAAGACTCAATGGAGCACATACTCCTCCATTGCAAAGCCCCGGGCCAAGAAGAAATCTGGCAAGCAGTGATTACCTGGTGGAAGCTGAGAGGCGTAGACTGGAAAAAGCCCGACATAGGGGGCATAATGGGCTGCGGAACGGTCCACTGGAGAAATAAAGAAGGCAGGATAATAAAAGGAAACACGAGGTTACATAGAATCACTGTCACGGAGGCGGCAACGACAATCTGGGCACTAAGGTGCAACAGGGTAATTAGAGGAGCAGAGGACAGGTTGAATGAACTGTCAGGTGCAGACGCCATAAACATCCTACGAAAAAGAATGCTGGCAAGACTGAACTTAGACCGGCAATTGTCGAGGAGGCGCAAAGGCTCCAGACTCAGAATAAATAGACACCAAATAGAGGGAACTTGGAAGGGCTTGCTAGAACACAATGGCGACTTGCCAAGGGAATGGCCAAGGCAAGCTGAGGTTTTAGTGGGTATACGTGACCCAAACTCCTCCGAGGGGAGATACCCTCCCAACGGATAACACGGACTCCCACACTACTCCACACCAGGAGTGTGCTTAAAGCATTTCCTCAGGGTGGACGCCCCACGCAGGATAGTAATCTGCACTCTAGCGAGCTGGAAGGACTAACCCCGAAAGGGCATGGTTGTTAGTAGCCGAAAGCTGCCGAAAGGTAACGCTCCTCCAAAAAAAAAAAAAAAAAAAAAAAAAAAAAAATTGATTTCAGCAATGACTTTCTTTGAAGCAACAGCGTCGGCGCCCGTCAATATTGCCTGCATAAAGTGTGTAGCAGCAGTTTTGTCTCTGCCATTGCTGACCGGATCCAGGTACTGGGGCAAGCGCGACACCAAGCTCATCTTGCCCACCAACTCGTCGCTTTCTGTTACCCTCGATCAGGACCATCTGCGTTCTACAACCACCTCGCGCGCTGACCCCTCCTTTGACAAGGACAGACTCTGGCTCAATGGCATCGAGGAAGAGATCAAGGCCGGCGGACGGCTTTCGACGTGTATCGCCGCGATGAAGCGTCTGCGGAAACACGAGGTCGAGGACAAGCAGCCAGGGGAGCCCCAGGTGACTCGATAAACTGTCCATCGTGGATCACGACTGACCGTGTCCACAAGCTGTCATCTTATCATGTCCACATTGCATCATTCAATAATTTCCCAACAGCCGCTGGTCTTGCCTCTTCTGCTTCTGGATTTGCCGCCCTCATTTCTTCCCTCGCACAGCTCTATCAGCTCCCAGTCTCTCCGTCCACTCTTTCTCTCGTCGCCCGTCAGGGTTCTGGCTCTGCCTGCCGTTCCCTCTACGGTGGCTTTGTCGCCTGGGAACAAGGCTCCGCCGCTGACGGCTCCGACTCCCTCGCCGTCCAAGTCGCTCCTCAGTCACACTGGCCCGACATGCACGCGCTCATCTGCGTCGTATCCGACGACAAGAAAGGCACCTCTTCTACCAGCGGCATGCAGCGCACCGTGGAAACCTCTGCGCTTCTTCAGCACCGCATCGCCCACGTTGTCCCTCAGCGCATGGCCGACATCTCTGCTGCCATCCGCGCCCGCGACTTTGATACTTTTGCGAAAATCACCATGGCAGATTCCAACCAGTTCCATGCTGTTGCGCTCGACACCGAGCCTCCAATCTTTTACATGAACGACGTGAGCCGCGCCATCATCTCGCTTGTCGTCGAGTACAACCGCGTTAGTATCGAGGCTGGTAACGGACGCAAGGCCGCGTACACCTATGATGCCGGCCCCAATGCCGTTATCTACACGCTCAAGGACAATGTCAAGGAGATCATTGAGCTCATCGTCAAATACTTCCCTCAGCGTGAGGGTTCGTTCAAGGATGTCTTTGGGCTCTTTAATGGCGTTGATGTGGCTCGCATCTCCGGCAAGACTGTCCCAGGCTTCAATAATGCCGTCGCCAAGGAATTCGATGTTGGCGCCGTAAAGGCTTTGATTCACACCAAGGTTGGAGATGGACCAAGGGCCCTAGGTCACGAAGAAACCCTACTTGGGGGCGGTGGGCTCCCAAAAACTTTGGTCACCTAAGTATTTATATATATACCCGAATTAGGAACACACATAGACGATTATTGCAGAACAATTGATTCGTTAAATGTGCAAGTAGAATATGTTGACATTAGGAATGTGGTTGATTGCGTCACTTGAAAAAAGTCACAAAACATCATTTTTTAAATTTATGATCTTGTCCGACTATGACTTTCCGCGGTCTCCTTCGTCTCCAACGCATTGCTCTACGTCCCGTATCCAGCCGCTCCCTACCGCGATGCTCTTCCAGGCTTTTTCTCGCCCGTTTCAATTCTTCAACGCCGTTGGAGACCCCGCCGAGTCAACCGACCGATGCAGTTGCTGAAAAAGAGAGCTCGGATGGCGAACGCCAAACCAATGGATTGGAAAATCCCCTTCGGCAGGAGAAGACAACATTAGCCAGTGACTCGTCTCCACCAGACGAGGTGGAAACAAAGGCACCAGAAGTCGAGCTTGGCTCGGACAAACCCCCAGCACCCGAGTCTGCTGACTATGCCAAGGAGCAGCTCAGATCCTTTGTACCGAACCCGTCAGAGTACGAGTACGAGGAGGAATACATGACACCGACTTCAGAGGACGTTACACCGACTTCGAAGGACGTTGGTGCTGAGAATTCAAATGAGAGGAGGAATGTATATAGTTCGTCACTTACATTCACTTGACAGCCACCCTGACGCTGATACCTCACAAAGTGAACAGACTGCTCACTTTGCACCTGCCAACACTTGGCGATAAGAAAATCCCTCAGTGGATTGGACCTGACGAATTCCACACCTACATACAACCTCTTTACCAACGGGGCTGGCAAATACGTTTTCAAGAGGTCTCATCAATCAACGTTGTGAGCCACGTACTCTCAGACAGAACATTTACTGTGCTACACTGGAATCAAGCAAACAAGTTTCTGAACCGTATGAACGATATCATAAAACAAGAATCCGTATGTCCTTTTCACGCAACCCATATCCACAAACTTGCTGTGCTTAACAACTAACTTCGCTTTGCCTGGGCAGCACCATCCTATCGCAGTGAATTTGAGCTACGAAGGAAAAGTTGTGCGGCTGACGGTGACGCTGCAGACGCACTTTGCCATGAGGAACCACTGGGTCGGCACACGCTTGCAAGCGCCGGGGATAACACGGCTCGACATCCGCTTCGCCGTCCTCCTCGAGCAGCTCTACGCAAACCACTTCGGGGGCGGCGCACCGAGTGTTCTCCCCCCGCAACACCGGCAGCCTCCGATCAACGTCATCCACAAACTCCTCAACGTCCCCCCGAGGAAACTGAACTACTACTGCACCGCCTGCGGCGAACGGCACGCCTCTGGCGAGTGCAGCCCATACGATCCGAGGTATTTGCGAAAATCCCTTCCGCTTTGCAGCAAGTGCCACCAGCGTCATGCTGCTATGGCTGTGTGCCCCAAGACCAGAGATCTGTATGTGCTCGCGCCCAAGACCTCGTGCCCCAACTGTGGAGGCAATCATTGGCTGCAGGACTGTCGCAAGCCTCAGTTGCCGCCTGATGAAGCCAAGGCTCTTATGATTCCGTTGATGGTGCGTTTTTTTTCTTTCGTTTTGGTCGTATAGGGTATTCATGTTTCTCATGCGAACCCGATAGCCTGAAATGACCTTGGAAAAATGACGCCCGCTTAGTCCAAGGGCTTCTTACGGAGTCCACGCTGCTTAACATACTTTAATTATAAGGATCAAAAATGGCATCATCGCCTACGTAATTAGATTGCTGAAAGTTATATTAGTCTAGACATTAACCATGCCCTCCAAGATGTGCTTATTGATCCTCGAGGGCTCTGTGTGACCGACGGTCAAACAGCCCCTTGCATATCTAAACAAGATCTCCTTGTTGATACAGTGAAACATAATGAAAATACATTGTCCATTTTCCTAATCTCTGCTCTTGTCTGCTCGAACCGCCAAGGAGAATTCAACCCCAAAGTAACTTGCGAATCGCGTTAAGATTCCCGTTTGACTCGTCAAGGAATTCTGGAATTTCGAGTTTATGGACAGCTAGATCTTGCTGCATGTGTGTTGGTTTCGTTGTGCCAGACAAGGGTGTGACTCCCTCGCGCTGGACAAACTTGAAAACAGCCTGTTCGGGTGTACAAGAAGAGGCAGCTGCAATGGCAAGAAGAGCGGGGTGTTTCAGGAGAGATGGGTTCCCTGTTAATGTCCAAAACGACCTGGAGGACAAAAAAAGCACAAGGCTGTCATTGAAATGTCCCAAGCGAGATGATGGTTCTCAAGACACACTGGTACATGACGTCGTTCACCCTGCAGTAATTGTGGACGACTCGATCCCACTCGTTCTGTTCGCACCATCGGTTCTGAACCACCTGGACCTTCCTCTCGCGACTCAGTGCGAAGAGGAGGTTGACGTCATATGCATTGCTGACGCCAATCAGGCGGACTTTGCCCTCGTCCTGTAGAGTCATTAATGCATGCCAGGCCTCGAGTGTTTGCTCTAGTGTCCTGAAAGGTGAATGTAGCAGATAGCTGTCCAAATAAGTCGTCTTTAAATTCGTGAGGGATTTTTGAAAGGATGACTGTATTTGATTGCAAATCGTGTCATTCGGGTTGTACGGAAGGGGAAGCTTGGTATCATGCCCTTTGATGGGAGTGTATCTACCCACCCCCAAAAAAGTCAACGAGATTAGTGAAAGCTAGAATTATCGCAAGTTACTTGGTCTGAATGAACAAATCTTCACGTTTAATGCCGTGTTCATTCCGTAGGACTTGAAGCGCTTCCCCGACCAAGTCTTCACTGATCAGGCTCAATTAGAACTCACACCCGTCATCAATGGCATTGCTCGTGATCTGACCGGTAATGTTTGGGTTGGCATGCTATTGCTCTATTTTCAAAAGATAGAATGATGACGACGGCGAGCAACACATACCTGTGTCGATTGCACGAAAACCCTGAAGCACGGCGCTAATGACTAGAGCAGTCGTTTCTTCCTTCTTCCTAACGTCCGCCAGTCGTTAATCCTGCAGTTACCAGTCGAAATGTAGATACCAAGCAGTTCCATAGATGATTTTTGATGCTATCTGCATTGCACGAACCCCGTATGGAGTGGCGTAAGTACGAAGCGTCACGGTAACACAGTTTGACGTGACCAATTTGTGACATCCCCCCTTGGAGCAAACTGTTTCCTTACCCACTCAAAGCTTCAGTACTTTTTAAAGATGACTTTGCTATTCCGGTACTTCCTCCAGGGTATTGTGGCTTTGTAATTCGCTTTTATATCTATACCCCAGATGGAAATTGACCTCAGAGTTGGCCTCGTAACTCTTGGTGACCGCTTTTTGCTTTCTAGTTCACTTGACGGCTTGTTCACAACATAAGAAAGCACCAAGACTCTGAAAGACAGCGGCGTATACACCAATTATACTTTGCTTGGACCGTGAGATGGCGATAAATGCCACATCTTTCAGTAGTCAAAGAGTTCTCTGATCAAAGCTCCTCTTTGACATTGTCTTTAAAGACAAGAAATTGGAAAGGACGTTTCCAGTTGCGCAACTATGACCTACTCTTCAAGACAAGTCCTGGATTCTTTCCGCTATAACGTATCTCGTCGATGCCTCGCTGATAGATCATCTCGCAATAACTCGTCGCGTCAAAAAGCGCTCCCACATGTTGTTGCATTTGTTTCTTCCACTTTGACAGCTTCTTCGTCGATTCATGCGCCTTCGCCAAAGCTTTCAGCTCAGGGAAAGACGAAAAACTATCTGTTTCACTGGAAAAACGGCAAGCTACCGACCTCGAAGTCAAAGCCGAACCCCAAGACGCGATCATCGTTTTCCAGACGCAGTTGCAGTAAAATAGTTGCAACAAGAGTGGAAAATGATCTGGTGGTTCCCTTTATAAAACCGACATCGAGGCCTTCTCTTTATCCACGCATACCCAGCCCTTGGGTATCAAATCTTTGCCAGAGTTATCCTCAACTTGGCGATATGGACCTCCACGAGCGTGCAGTATTTCTTCCCATCAATGGTCGAGAGACAGGGGTCAGTGTTAAAAAGTGCCTCGAAAACAAGTTAATTGAGGAGGTGGCGGACGCATCCAAATCCATCGCTAGTCTTTTACCCCCTGCTTGGCGGAGGCTGGTCGCCAAAAGTCCAAAAGGACACATTGTCATCAATGTAAGTGGAAACCTGAGTATATGACTTCAATTGTAGACTGAGTCAAATTTCAAGTGGTCAAGTCCCACATTTCCGCGGTTCGAATCACCGCAAATCGAATACAAGTTTAGTTTTGTCCGTTCTGATGGCAGTTTAATGTCTGTCGGTGAATTTATTGGGCAAATCGCCAACATATACGACTTCTGGTTTCGTTGTGACTTTGTAAGCTCTTGAATCTTGCACGATATATCATCCCTTATGGTTTTATGTGCAGGATCGTCTTTACAAGAACAAGTTCTCAATTCGTGCCGACAGTATGCGTCTGCGAGAGTTGGTTCTGGTCGACAAAAAGGAGGACCTTTGGAAAGTAGAAGCTATTTATTGACGGATCAACCGTGAAAAGTTGGACTTGGTGGTTTATTTTATCATGAATATATACAATTTCTTGTTCTTGATATAATTTCCATCTTTACTATCATGTCATCTAGACGTTGAGGTTGGCCTTGATAAGTGATGGAGTTTTGCATAGTTCTGCAATATCATACCTCATGTATTTATTATTGCGCGACCATATTCAAGCTACGGAGTAGTTCCAAATTTCATTGGCATGAAGGTCTTACCCTTAAGAGTTAGTTGTTTTGCGAGATGTAGCTTCATCGACTCCCAGTTACTAATTCTGCGCCGATTGAAACTTTATAGTTGCGTCACCGTAAGACATACAAAATCGCAAGATGGTGACTATGAGTATTACGTTACTACTGACCGGCCGTTCATTGCACTAGAACATGCAGACCTCGCCCTCACCCAGTTGACGGCAACTAGAGCGAATCGAGTTCTTCAGGATGAACGGTCTATACACCGAGGAAAGATATGACTCACGTCCCGCCAACGCCCTCTAAAATTGGTCCACAGCAAGTCCAGTTTCCTGTTCTGGGGCCTAATGGGACAGAGGAAGAAGCATCAGCACCAGAACTAATGATCAAAATTGCTACTACATTCATCCTGTAGATTATCGTGATGAACATAGATCAAGTATTTCATAACGAGCCATACGTACGACTCCGTTAGCGCCTGCAAAGCGTCTCAACTGAGCAATTGGCAATGATTCGAAAACCCAAAACACGCACAGTGATAGACCTTCTTGATCGGACAGGCTTCTTTACCGGGCGCGGCAAAGGTAGATGAACCCATAAGTGCAACGATGAGGGATATAGCGAGAAAATTGGCTCTGAACATGGTCAAGAAGAGAGAAAGCTGATGCCTTCAATGAATGTAAACATTCATAATTTCGTCGTTTTAAGTACATCCCGTCGAGCTACTCTGACGGGATTGGACAAACGGGGCAGAAGTATATTCAGGTCTTGCCATTTTCGTGCGTAAACCGAGGCAGCGCGTGTCAAAACAGGACCAGAGAAAACTAATAGAGGTTTTACCGTTCCTATTGTCACAACACGTAAATGTACCGTGTCAAGATACAGTTTCAGGCACCGAGTACAAGACCAGGTGCGATGCTTATCCAAGAGACCCATACAAGATGTATATGGCCGCTGCATGTCCCAAATAGGTTTAAACAAGAGGAAATTGCAAGCAGTCAGTATGTTTCTGGAACTCATTCTTCCATCGAGAAGATTTCGAAAAGCGTTGCTTGAAACTTAGCAGTTGCAGTGTCGTATGCACTTTCCCACGATCAAAAGGCTTCCAACTTTGAATCTACTGCTCTGTTTAACTTTCAAAGCTTAGTGTGGCATGTCAGAGTGTTTATGAGTATGAGCAAAGACTCAAGACAAGAAATATGCTGTCACACCTATATGTCAGAGAAGAAATCTAAGTTATTCTTTAAAATAGTGAAACTACTGTAAGCCGTACAGTCTCAGACGACCACAGAACAAGACCACGTTATCTATTGATGACGATAGAGAGTACCGACAAGCCGTTTACGGAAGGAGTCGAGAAAGAGTCCGAGAGAGAAAGAGAAGAGAAAAGAAAGAAGATGTCAGTAGTCCTTAACGGCCTGACTTTTATCTCTAGCCGTTAAGGTTCTGTCATGTATGACGTAAGTAGTGGTTAATCGTATACGGGATTACAACTACGTGGAGAATGGCTACTCAATATTCCAATGAACAACCAGATTTTGAAAGGATGGCTGCTTGGTGGACAGCCAAAGCAAATGGAAAGGATATTTTTCATAGAGCTCCAAAATATCTATCCTGACATTTTAGCGATTTATAAAGAAACATTAGTGCTCCTTGATCTGACCAAAATTGGACAGCGCAGATCATTAACCCATCATTGATTTCTTGTATGTGGCGAACTCCTCACAATCGACGAGTTTTCACCACCCTCTAAGGCAGTAGGTAGAAGTTGATTCAAATGTGCGAATTCACAGCTACAGCCAGCATGTTCAAAACGGTTCAGATTCAGGACAGAGAGATTGTGGAAATTTCCTGGATAGATGATAGCGCCGCAGGTACTACTAGAATTGGACAGGTTTGAACACAAACACGTCCGTGTGGAAAGTGCAATGGGGACAATGTGACAATGTAACTGCAATCAAAAAGCAAGTGATATCTATTATGAAATCACTCCCATTTGGGTATCTCTCCTCATTTTTACTGTAAGCTAAGGCTACGCGCCCTGCCGGCTAGCCCAGCGTGAGACAAGGCGGGTTGACTTTTAAGGACTTTCCTAACTTTCCTTTATTATGAAATCACTCCCATTTGGGTATTTCTCCTCATTTTTACAATTGTATTTGCTACTGATGGTGCCATTTGTCTTTATTTGTACCTCAAATTATTTAACTTATCACTACATCCATTCAATAGCATGAGGCTTAGTCCGTTGCGTACTTAGTGGAAACCGCGACGACCATCGCCAACTACCTCAATCGTTGAAATGTAAAGTGCTTGTATGGGAATAGAACAATTATGGCGGAACATTTTCCTCCATAGCTGTTGGTTTGCATGTTGAAAGAGACATGACAAAGTGGCAGCGACATTGCTTCCCGCTACTTCTCCGGACAACACAGTGATCATGGTCGAAGTCCTCCATTCCCATGGTAATGTACTCTCGAGACGTCCCCTTCAATATGAGTGGTAGTCAACAGACAGAGTACAACACGGGGGTGGATGAACCTCGACCAAGGTCCCAGTGAAGATCATGGATTGTAAACGGTCAATACAGTCAGCGTGCCGGAGTATAGTACAGGGACCTTGACCGCTGGACGAACAAAGCAGCAGCGAACTGTATAGATATGCGAGACAGTAATAGGGGCGAGGTGATTATATCCGATGAAGCGGTAGATGGGGCAGTGTGGATGGATACAGGAAACATAAGGTGGTTTTATATGTTTGCGTCTCGCAATAGTCGGTCACTAATTCTGTCACCAATGTCCTGAATAGGCCAAGTATTCTCCACATTTATTGATTTCTTCTGTCGTTCGGGGTCCTCGTCTTCCCATTCACCGCATGTCAAGGCTTCTATTTTTCCTGAGCGTGTACGTCGACACATTTGTCTTGACTCAAGTAACGTCTTCTTTTCTATATCGAACGTGGTAACCTTGAAACCAAAGATCTCGTCATTATTGAATTCTTGTTAGAGTCCCTCATTCTGGTGATAATCGATTGTATATGTGACACAGATAGACTTCAGGCATTGACATAATTTAGTTGAATCTCGAGTACCAGAAATTTAGGTATGGAGCATGAGAAACCATTCGAACGGTGGCAACATGTTGAATCAACGCTTTCCCTTGTTTGACAGCTGGGACAAACCGAACTCCGCCGAAACAATTTTTATCTCGGTGTCCCTCTCCTTTTCGGTGTCCCTATCTATCCTTTTCGGTGTCGGATGGGCCGGCATATGACCATATCATATTTACATAAAAACACCTGGTAATGCATGTTCATGTTTTCTTCGTTTCAAGCTCCTGGAATCAACATGGGCCTTTCACCAGATGAGCTCAATGGTATTCCTGAAGTAACTGCAACAATGACATATCGTAGAAAACCCGGATGAATATCAACTCTATGTGCGCCACTAAGCAGAGACACTATGTAGAGATAAGAAGGAAGCCGTCCGAGAATACTAGTGGTCCTGTGGCAGTTACAATTCAACATCCAAACAAGTCAGATGTTTTGATTTGACGTACTTTTAAAACTCGATGTACTGTCTTGTCATTTCTTTCGAGCTTGACCGATATGAAAAGCAGCGACACATAAAAACTCAATAGAAGACATTCAGAGTCTTGGGCTGTGCGTTATAACAACGAAAGGTTTTTGCTTACACTGTCATTGGTCATTGATTATCTTCATTCCTATATTGGATACTCGATACGTATAAGCTTTCAAGAAATAAAATCCCAGCGATTCCCAGTATACATCAGTCGTAAACGTGGAATCAAGATTGAACATTAGATCCTGAGAGACATATGGATTCTATTGTTTCGACCTGCGAACAGCGGCAGGTGATGCCAAACCTTCGATGCCATGGAAAAGCTCGGTGTCCGTGGAGGATGTTGGATTTTATGAGATAGCGTCAATGTACGTGCTGAATTGTAAAAGGTATAGGCAGGCTCCTCTGTAGGCGGGGTAAAGGAGGTATCGAACTAGAAATGTGGGAAACGAGACTGCTATCATTGAATCAAGATTTCAACTCGCAACGTTATGGCCAGCGGGAGCTTCATAACTGTGAGTAAGCTACCTACTTGTGGAAGTGTAACTCGCCTTCAACCGAATCCTAAAGCTTGATATCGTTCGTACAACCGATCTATTACCACATAAAGCACCCCTCAGAAAAGGAGATTAGGAGAAACCGGATTGAGAAGTATTTTCCTTGTCAATAGAGTTGGGGGCAGACGCCTTGCAGCCCAAGTGAAAATTTTGGAGTGAGAAAGAAGGAAAGAAGACAGTGAACCCCCGGTCAGTGGGGTCAAAGAATGGACAGGCAATGAAAATAAGAATTCGCGTGTCGTGACAAAGGGTGACTCAACAACTTCCATGCAGACTCATGACCACTTGTTGGCTTCCACTGCCGAGCCTTTGTCCCCTTTCGTTCTCTTCAAGCCGTCACTGAATATGGTAATGACATCTCTGAGTGGCACGTACCTCCTGATAGAAGCCCAAGTGTTTGGCCCAGTCCTTGGGTCTCAATCGATCGGCTGTTGGAATCTTTCCTGTTTTCAAGGTTTGTCCGAAAGTAAGGAAGACTATTGACTATGTAGTCTGATGTAGTCTGAAATATCACTCGCTGCGACACATAAAACATAAGGCACGAGGCATTGACGACGGGGCACATATTATCTTCGGCGGGGTTGAATGTCCATTTCGATTTCGTCAGTATATTCGAGCATACGTCTGAGAACACCGGAGTTGGATACTGAGACCACATGCACAACATTTGGCATAAACAGTCTCATGTCGAAACTGTCTAAGGATATTCGAACATGCTGCGGTGCATTTGAAAGCATACTCAATGCACGTCGGTCGTAGAAACAACGGCATGTTCATGTTCACCTTTCATTTACAAGGTCGGATCGATAGGCTGACAACCGCGTCAAGGCTGCTCGAGACGTGTTTCTGGCACCGGAACGTCCACCTTAAACCTGGAAGACATGCATCAGCCAGCGACAGCACGCTTCTTTCAAGGTTACCAATAATGAGACACTAGATATCGACGGCAGTGATATGTCGAAGACACGTCGTTCATCATTCACCTACAACGTCGACATCGAGTATCAATACTCTCAAGCAGAAGCTCAAAAGTCCATTATACAAATCTTGGCTTCGCCTGATGCAGCCTTGCACCGCTACAGTCTTTCCAGGAACCCATGACCTGAAGGAAGAGAAAGCTCGGCCCTAGAAGTATGCATCAGTCGCTGAAGTCATATTTCTGTAGTTACTCGGTCACTCATGAAGAGTGCTGCAAATGGAGAACCAAAACGTTGGTGCGTTCAATTTTGAAGCTGGGGTGCAAAAGAGTTCTCACTCTTGTCCTTTCAGCTTCTTAGCTAAAAAAGTCGGGATTTGGCTCTTGGCGCGTGATAACAGTATGCCCTCTAGCAAATGCTAAACAGGCTTTAGCTAGAACATCTGACGGACTTGCTCTGAGTGTTTGGCTATAACGAGAAATACTGTTATGTCAGTTCATCCATAATCCACCTACAACCTTGAGAACAATACCCTTAACTCCTACCTCGCTAGATATCTGATCCGATGTGGCAAACAAGACTTGGTAAACGGAGATATTGGCTGGTGACTGCGGCTCCTATTCGAGCTGTTCGAGGGTGTCCAAGGACGGCATGGTGGATGGGCCTGTGGTATCGGTGACGTGTCCAGCAATGACTTGAATTGTAAGGATTCATACTTTTCCCTATTCAGCTAGAAATTGAGGGCATAAACTTGGCCCTATAGCAGTGTCGAAATACCCATTTATCCCATAGGAAGTTTATGCGGAAGACGGCGAAAAGAATGGGTGTGTCCATACTTAGCATGTCCTTGACATTCTTAGCTTCTGACCCTTCTCTTACTGTTGGTTCTGGATGGAGACAATGCCGAGTCCTGAGAAACACACATCAGTTTGCAACAAATAGGTTCGGAAAAAAATGTTCATGCTTACCAACACCGCCCAAGGCTTCTGATATGTCGACAGCTCCACTTCATTATCGACAACCAAGAAGATGCATAAATTGATGGGAGAACGAGAATGTCAGTGTGTCCAATGGCAGCTCCGCTGGTAAGTCAAATTGAAGACTGGTGCTTTTGACCCAACCTAACCGATGAATTAAGCTTTTGGTTATGGGATGACAAATGAGTCACCGAGAGGAATCGTGCATTCGCGCATTAGTTGGAGACAATGAGCTTTTGTTGGAAGTAATTCAGGGAGTCCTAGGATGGTGGGGTGGATAACATCAGAGACAGTCCCATGGTTTGTCCACTGTTCATGATATCTTCAACCGACGACTTGCTGCTCTCAATTGGTGCCTATCAGAGACCATCACCATTCTTCCGACGATGGATTGTTATCAACTCCATGAACCCACTCCCAGCAATGGACTCGTTGGTCTGGGGGTCAAGAAAGCCGACGAAGGATAGGTTGAACTACAATCTTGGTTCATCGTCTTACACGAGTATCCAATCCCGAAACGAACCTTGTCACCGCTCCTTGGCCTCACCAACGGGATAACGATCATTGCCCAATCACCTTCAACGTGCAATTATGAGAGAACAAAGCATACCAGAGCAGGTCCACTATCCAGTTATCATCTCGAACTGAACAAAGAGTACTCTGTTTAGCTATGCAGTCGGGACTTCATTCTGCGCGACAAGAGGACCTTGGCCTAGCTGGCGACAATTGGCACTTGTTGAACAGGTCGAGAATTCCCGGGAACGGTAAAATGCATATGAAATGGGGATTCTGTGAATGACGGCATGGCCACTTTCCATTTACGCAAAGGCAGTCTTCATGCTCCTCCGTTCAACTAAAAACTCGCCACCTCTCATTCTACGATGAAACGAATTGAAGAAGTCGGCCAATATAGTCATCGGTCTTGGAGCTTCATACGACCGGAACGCTGAACCTTCGTGGTTAGCAAGGAGTTGCCAAAATCCAGTTTCCGGGAAGATTGTGCGACAATTCCAGAGTCCTCATAAGCAGAATTGGCGGTCTAAGCTCCGGGGCAGAGTAGCTTTTCAAGCACCTGTAAACACGGAGTGCAGTGTCGTATAATGCTTCACTTTCAATTGATTGGCAAACGCCTTTGACTGGAGCATTATCTTATTTGCACCAAGCGTGTCAACATGTCCTGGTATTGTATAATTCCGCGGCGAATACTAAACAAACCCTCGATGTAGCGTGGTGCGACTTGGTTCTGGCTGGATTCCCGTAAATGTGTTACGCAAGTGAAAGCGTAGCTCGAGGTGATCACATCGACTTCTCTCTGCATGTTTTCTGTACCGAGATATGATCACCTTATGAGATGAGTCCAAACTTCTGGGATGTGTTTAGAGGAAGGCATTGTGTACCCGCTGATCCCAAGGAGACATCTCTCGTCGCTTCCCGTAAGTGGAGTGTACCCTTTGCGTGGACGTTTTAATAGATCGAGGAAGCGCAAATTACGATAGCCAATGTTGGGGGACCTGTTAAGACAGATACCGATGATTATTTATGGGCCGATGGAAGTCAGCATAAATTTGTCAATTCCCAATAGGTTGTCCAACTTCCAATATCATTTTATCTATCCCACAGTAAAAATCTGGTCGCCCGCCAGCCAGACGAACAGCATTGCCTTTCATATATCATGCCCACACATTTTTTCGGGTGTCCTATTCAACCTGACTCGCTTTTGGTCGGCGCATTCTCCTTGTTCGCCCTACTTGCACAAGGGACGCCTCGCTGCCTGGAGGCTTGAAAGGTTTCTTTAACCAATTAAGCAATGTATCAATTGCAGATCCATCTACAAACTAAGCGAATACAGCTAGTCACGGCGGCCCGTTCACAATGCTGCGAAGAAAATCATGCATAGCCTGATGGCACCGATCATGCTGCTCGGCAATAATTCTACCTACTCAACAATTCTGTTACTTTACTTACAAAATCGCCGCTGGAGCCCTTATTTTCTAGCGTGACGATATTGTATAGATTGTTGTCCACCAAATCATCAGAATAATTGGTCTGCCGACTCGACGTCCTTAAAAAAAAGGAGGGTTGTCCAAATGCCAGGCGAAGTATTCTGTTTGAATCTGGCGAATAAGTACCTTGCAGATGGCTCCATCAATAAAACGTGTTCGGGCAATCGTACGTCACAGCTCCACTCGCTTTTTGATTCAGAGCAGTCACTTTGTCCCCCGTCGCCCTTTTGCACACGGCCGCGTTTGTGTTCGAATCCTTCCAATCCTAGTGGCGCTATCATCTATCCAAGCAATCTTTGCTGTTCTTCTCTGTCCTAGATCTGGACCGTTTTGCATTCGCGCTGTGAATTCCCACATGAATATTGACTTCTACATACTACCGTATGAAGTCGTGAAAACTCCTCGATTGTGAGGAGTTCGCCACATACAAGAATCAGTGATGGGTCAGTGATCTGCGCTGACCGTTTTTGGCTATGTCGACGTTTCGACTACCAAAGAGACTGCAAAAAACCGCCATTCTGCCGCGACACCTTCGCGACTGGAACCAGTCTTTTTTTCCATCCTTTCCTCTGAAAACGACCACCACGATTTTTACGAGAACGTGCCCCTCTTTTCTTTTTTCCCCCTTCCCGCCCCGCCCCTCATCGTCCTTGCCGGAGCTCGAGTCTATTTATTCCGGGGCAGGTCTAATTGCGTAATACAGATTATTTTACAAGACTCGCCCTTCGTATTTTCAACAATTTTATCCACAGGAGAGTGTTACTCAACCCTTCACTCAGGCTCAGACGCATCCATTCTTCCAATAGGTATCATTTAATAGATCTCGATCAAGGCTTACGATGACTGGTCTTTATAATCTCGTCATGTTGTCGGTGCCTACCTTATCAAACAACGCATCATGCATTTCAAGACGAAAAGTGCACGACAGCTTACAACTTGAACGTGGATCTTGATCCTCAAGAGGACGACTACTAAGTATGCTATGTAAGTCGTTACAATATCATAAGTTTCCAACCAGGGTTTTCACCAAACTCCAGTAGAAATACACTGGTCATTCAAGAATGCATGCGATGCGAAGTGCGTGGGTGCGTATGCATCTATCAGCTACAGAGAAGAGGACTATGCAGGGGAAAAATTAAATGTAATGTATACATCAATATCAAGTCCTTAATAATATTCATCATCATCAATGAATCGTGAACTCATACTTCGGCACCGTAACTAGCCAGTGAATGACAAGAGGGAAGGGATGCAGCCGTCAATGACACAATGCAGGGAAATCACACCGCGAGCTGCGGACCAAGGAACGGATTCGTTGGAATACTCTTGCGCGTTATTGCAGGCTGAGCGATCGTAACCTTGCATTCATCATCAAAAGGCGTGACGAACGGATCCGCCGAGGCAGACTGGCGCGCATTGATACTTGTAAGGAATCTCGTTATCGGGGTATTATCAGGTGGCGTAGAAGGCACGGCTAGGGAGGAGCGGGAGCGGTCAGGAGACGGCGGTTTGGGAGCGTTGTCTGGGACAGCGAAAGAGACACTGGGTGGCGGTGCCGGAGGG
Organism: Macrolepiota albuminosa; assembly: GCA_027475525.1. Classification (NCBI taxonomy): domain Eukaryota; kingdom Fungi; phylum Basidiomycota; class Agaricomycetes; order Agaricales; family Agaricaceae; genus Macrolepiota; species Macrolepiota albuminosa. Next base: position 1,024,173 of record JAMWFC010000055.1, on the reverse strand, counting down.
GGGTTGCGGAGATTTGGGTAGCGAGAATCTTCGAAGCCGGCGTGGATGGGTGGAGCGAAGGGCGTATGTTCCACTGGCGGGGTCGAAAGAGTCTCTGAGCGCCCAGCGTCCGTCGGGGACGGGGAATCATTAGGCCCCTGGCGAGCTGAAAACACAGCCGTCTGCATGGGAGGACTCTTAATCAAATTCTTCCACGGCGAACTGGATTCGACCGGGGACGAGGACCACCTGGAAGAAAGCACACGCGTAGTCGATACGCCCTTGTCCGAGTCGGGTGGCGAGATGGAAATATTCAGTTTCCGACGTGTCTCCGTCGCATCTGTCGACTTTTCCTTGTCGAGCATCGACGCCATGCGTTCGAACCAAGTGGTATTCTTTCCATTAGAACCTTCCCCGCCATTCTCGAACTTTGAAGCTGCCTTCCCGCCGGAAACAGACTGATCGGCAACTAACACTTCTTTACCCATGGACTTCTTGCCAATCGCCTTGAGTTTATTCGCAGGCGTGGCAACAAACTTTTGTTTCAACGCCCCACCCCACGAGGTTCCACTTCCGATCTGCTCAGCCTCATTAGGCCGAGGTGAAATCGTGGCTAAGTTCGTTCTCGAAGCTGCCGGCGAAGAGGACGCGTTCCGACTGAAGCTGAACGGCCAGAATGCACCGCCTCTAGGGGATGCCAAGGGCGTGAACGACGGCAAGTCCAAATGGCTCGCTGTAAGGGAAGGACTCGCGCCCTTCTCTCCAGGCGTGAGCGACATACGGAACGGCACGACAAGTCCATTGATACCCGACCGCTGCTCGCGTTCAAACCTTCTGCGTTTGCGCATCATAACCAAGCGTTTGCCGCAAGTATTCCAGAGAATAATGCACAACGCCATAATAACAACAAAGCCCCATATACCAAGGAAGATACCGAACATCACTCGTTCTTTTTCGAGTGACTCGGCGTAAGCATGGACGAGTTTCATTATGAGTCCTTCGTTGTCGTCGGTGCCGTCGCCGCTGCCGAGGGCTGCTGCGGCGATGGGCTGTGTAGCTTCGTTGATCGAAGCCTGGGAAAGGACAAGTGCTGAGTCGTTCATGCGTGGCATGTTGACGACGAGGTTATCGTGCAAGAACGTAAGGGCATTCTCAATGGCATCGACCTTGGTTCCAATGAAGCATCTAATAAAGTCATTTGCCGGTGTTTCGAGGATAGTGCCACCGAACACTGTGTTGACTGCTTTTTGGACATCCTCATAGAAATTATTAATGGTCGTGTTGAGGGACACAGTAGTCGTGTTGACCCAGCCGAACACGCCCTCGTTAATTGTCGTTTGGATAGAGTCAACGCGCGCATTGACTTCATTGGCATAAGTCGCGGACTGATTGTACATGCTCCCGTTCACGGCGGTGAAGATGGTGTTGGAAAAGTCAGCTGTCACGTCGGCGGAGCGCTGCTGGTACTTGTTTATCAGTGGACCCATCGCTGCAAGCTGAATTTGGATGGACAAAAGACCAATAAGACCAATTAAAAGACAAGCCAGCGCCGGAGGGTGGAAGACGTAGTGGAAGAACCACTGGAGGTGTGTGTGTTGGATTGGAGTAAGGCGAAAGAGTTTTGAAATGTTGTTTCCGATACGCGTCAGCAGTGGGTGTGCCGAACTGGCGTTAAGCATCATTAGGTTATGGTCGGTCAATGTGACGGTGGGTGATGAAGCGACTTTGTCATGAACCATGGTAGGGTCGGAAAGCCAAGCCTGACGGGTATATTCCAGATGTTTCTTCATGCAACACCATTTATACCACTCCAGCAGACAGTTGAGACCAATGAGAACAAGAGCAAGGACAATCAAGATAATTGTTCCAATTTTCGCGGTCTGGATTATATCGTGACCAACATCGTCAACGACTGACAAATCCATATCGTTGCAAAAAGTGAGCGCGTTCAGCTGAGGGACAGGGAGAACGGACGCGTCGAACGTGATGGCACCAAAAGTGTCATTGATGTCCTTCTTCAAAAGTTCAAAGGGCTGGTCCACGCTACAAGACTTGAATGAGTACACAAACAAGGAGGCGGAAACAACAGACAAACACACATGCTTTCGATCTCGTCCTTGATCTGAGCAACGGTCGGAATGGAGTTGTTGAGGTTAGTCAAGGCTTGAGTGAAACTGTCAGGCAGAGTGACATTGGCCAAAGCATCCAAGTTGGGAACCGGTATGGTCGGGACTTTGATATCACTAAATGGGTTGACCTTGTTAATTGCATCAATAGCTGACTGTATGACGCTATTGGCGGAAGAGATATCGTTCTGGATACTATCTCGAAGACCAGTCGCGGCGTTGTGCACAAGGTTGTTGAGCTTTACGAAAATTGAGTGACATCAAATATTTTACACGTAAAAAACTTGCCTCGTTCACTGCACCAATTAAAACTTCCAGTCCACCTCGGACAACCAATTCCAGGAAACAGAGAAAAGTCGAACGGTAGAGATCGATGATGAAATTGATAATGCCTTCCATCGCAGTCAATGCTAACACGAGTGTTGCGCGTGCAGCATTGAGTGAACCGTTGACGATATCCGCGAATTGATCGTTGGACGCAATGGCCATATACCGCGGCATGCTAGCTGCTGAAGTCGCGGCCTTTTCCGCGGCCTGGCAACTCGCGAGAAGATTGCTCTTTGCATTTGCTATATTATCCTGGGCTGAAGCCAGAGAGAGCTGGAGCCTAAAAGCCACGAAGATAAGAGAGAGAATAGGATATGCCAGCCATGCGAGGGAGAGAATATGAGAGAGTTGAAGGTAGGGCGTAAGGGTCGACGATGAGGGAGGGTCGTAAGTCGGGGGTGGAGTGTTCCATGCAGACATTGCCAGAGGTCGACCAGCGACGGCGAAACGGGAGAAATGCTAAGAAGTAGGACAAGAGAAGGGAAGCCAGTAACCAACTGCCATTGTGCTTTAAAGATTAATAGTACAATGACGGTTCACTATGGAATGGAAATTACGTCACAAAGGCGCATGCACGTCCCATTGACTTGATCAACGCCGCCATCAACGATTTGCTTATTGATATGTTCTCATTCTTTGTCTAGCACCATGTCGAAAGCCCCATGGAGATCTGCGTCAACTACAAAGAATACAATAAAGGAATACAATAACAGCAGGTCTGGCCGAATGCTGTACCTTACGTAATCCTGGGGGCTGTCATGTCCAATGCGCAGCTTCCCCTGAACTGAAGAAGAGAGCTTTCGAACCAGTATATCGCGAGTGCTCGATTGAGGTGCGCATAGGTCGCTAGTAAAGAAACGTTGAGATGACTTTTGTAAGCAAGTCGGTAAGAAGCAATCCACGTGACACACGCGACTCAACCCGCCCCCACATTGCCTTGAACCCTGATTCAATGTTATCGTCAGATGCAAAGACGTCGACATATGGCCTGCTCGATATAAATACATAGGCGCCCACCGGGTATATAATTCGGAAATCAACTTGAAGCATGCTATCTTTTACCACCACCATCGACCTTAGTTTCTTCGATGAGTCGCATACCCTTGGTCCAGACCCGTGCGGGGTCACTCCAAGTTTCGCAACGCAAGGTGTGACCTTCGTCTTGTCCCGCCACGACTGACCAAACCCCTCGAGAACTTGAAGCCACACGATACGTTTCGTCAATCCTCTTTACCCGTTGACTTGAGAAAGCGTGGTTCCGCCGGCACAACAGCTGAACCCATCTTCTCAACGGCACTCTCTTGCGAGCCAGACGACATCGCGGACAACGAGAGGTCTGTGGTTGACTCCAAGGTGCTCTTGACATCACAGGAATACTCGTTCAACGTTCAGCAGCCAGTCTGACGGGACCGGTTCACAGATCACGCGTGGCCCGTGTTACAATGCCCCGTTTATGAGCCCTTCGCAGATACCCGTCATCGTCCACGCTGATAGGCGTCGCCTTCGACTTCGTGGCGGTGCGGTAGAGTCTGAAAGTATCTGCTGTGTCAGTGTGCCATTATTCTTGTCACTTGCTCGCAAATTGCTCATGTGTCATTTGATATGCAGAGACTCTTTACATATTTGGGTCTGACGAACTGTTTCTTAGGGGTATGCAGTTGCCCCAACTCGATAGAGGGTCAAGATTGCTGCGACGGATGCAACTGGAGCAGGTGTGTCTAGAGAGGAACATGTTGTCCCCCTTCTCGTGATTGTCCATGGCCTTACTCACTATCTTATGTTATGTATCTGCACTATTCTGCTTTTATGCTGTAGTATGTTTGAGTAATATGTATGATCCATATGACATGCCATACAATCCATGTCAATTTACCATTTATAATTCATAGGAAACTTTTTATATATGTTCCGTTAAAATCCATGTGTCGCGTGATTCATGTGCATATATGGCTAGCGGTTAAGCTCAAAATAGACTCCTCAACAACGCACGTTCGTTCAGTATTTGAAACAAGAGACGAGTCGTCGTGAGACCCTTGGATCTCCTTCAGTCACCTCGTGAAAGGTCACACGACAATTATCATACAACCTTTTCCTCGAGAAACAAGGCTGAAATCAGGGGTTCGAAGGTATCCGTACTTGAACTGCTTGCGACATTGTCGAACACCCTCTTTCCATGTACTTTGGATATTCAAAAGCTCGCCTTCATTGCACAGTCTCCTTGAGAATTTAACACTGCGTGAGACATTATCAAGGCCTGAACTCGTTCCTTATCGACAGTAGAACCACAACACAAACACCACGGCGTAGCATGAGCTCTCACGACCTAGAATTTTTTACAACAAGGCACGAGCCTTCATCAAGCACCGCCTCCTGCAACTCTCTAGTTGGTGATTCCGGTATTTCTTTCCCATACATAATCAAGTCCCCTTTGACAACATCATCAAGGGTCTCTCCATTCGACAGCGCGCTGGGGAGGAAGTTTGTTAGCGACGTTTATGATACATAGAAGGAATGATAAATTTCCGTGCCTGTACAATGTTCTTCTCCATGGGCCAGTTACACAGCACCTAAAACGCGTCGCTTCTCTGCGAAGGCTGCGCTCGCAATCCATCTTTGTATAATCGGCCAGCCAATTCCACAAAGGAACACACAGCAAAGCGCTCAATCAACAACTGGTAAAAAGTCGGCAGTGCTTCAAATTCCACGCGCCGGGTGGTTCTCTTTCGGGAATTTCATTCAACTCGAGTCAAGCTAAATCGAAGAAAGGCAGTTTCTCTCCATTGTGTGTGAAGATGGCAGACGACGCTTTGGAAAACGTTGCTTGGAGAGCTAGTAGATACAAGCTTCACCACACTGCACACGAGTAGAAGGCAAAGCCCCGTGGGGTATAGGAGTAAATCAATCACGGAAAACTGTTGCTTGGATCAACCCCTATGCGACCTGGTGATTATCCATACCCGATATAGATTTGCGACAGAGCAACGTCCAGTCAACAAGGATAGGAAAAACACGTCCAGGTCTCCCTCGAATAGCACTGCTTGCCCGTACCTCTGTTTTTTGGATGGGCCTTGTGGCCATTCAAGACGATTGGCAGGCGTTACAGCTTTTGCAGACTGTGCACGAGACATACAATCATCAATGTTGGCAATCGAAAAGAGCATAGATGAAGCGCTCATGGATCCTGATAGCCGTAAACCCATATACTTCGGATATCCAGATATCATATTCCGTATGAACGTCATCTTGGCAGACTTATATTCGTCAGCACAGAGCACTTTATATGATTTTTCACAACTTAACAACTATAGTATTTTGATATCCAGAGCAAGCCAGGAGCAAAGAAGTTCCATTCAGGCTAAGCCGAAGTTGGGAACATATTGGGACACAACTCGATGTTTAAATACTTCCGTAAATATAGCGATGAGCTATTCCTTCGATGCCCGTGGGCCAGGATCTGTAACAGAGACAGCACGGATACGGCAATACCCTAGGTTTGAAGTACCATCGCCAGGACTGAACACTGGGGATCTCAAAGCATCTACTTACGAAGTCTTGGGGACGCCATTCTTTCTAAGCCGCTGCCTGAGCAAAAAGTCGAAGTTGGGAAGACCCGGCCAACGACATCGAAAGGCTCAAACCGAGACGAGATCGAAGGATCGGAGGTAAAGAGAAAGGACTTTAAGAACAGCCTCGGTGTCCAGACTCCAGCACGCTGCCCAAGGGCCGCGTCTACATGATGTTTCCGGCCCTTAAATTGATACGCTCTAGGGATATGGCAGACGCCAAGGCTAATAGCGAATTCGAAGTCTTGTTTTCAGTTGTTCAAGTGTCTAAATGAGAGAGAGATCCTCTAAAGTTCCCAACGCATTAATGGGGTAGTGGTAACCTGGGTCGTTGCCATGATCTCAACCAGACTTTCGTCGACCCGCCGGGGGTTCGATTCCCCCTTAATGCATATATGGCTTCGGGGGGGGGCAACTTGAACCCGAACCACCACTACGGTTCGCGGAAAAGCACGTGCGCAGGGCACTAGTGCCACCTGGTACATGGGGCAACTTGAACCCGAACCACCACTACGGTTCGCGGAAAAGCACGTGCGCAGGGCACTAGTGCCACCTGGTACATAGACCCAGACACATGGACACCAGGAACCCACATAGGGCAGCTAGCTACAGCAGCAGCAATTCAAGTTGGTTATACCTGAGTACAAAACTCTCCCCCCACATCGCGATCGATAGCTAAGCGTTAAAATAATGTACCAAACGCAAAAAGAAGCGATGAAGGGCAACATAGCCTAACATTCCAAAAATAGGAGTAACGAAGCTGTAACATTGTGCACACGTCGGAATTGCACTCGACGAACCAGTTGGACTACCTGTCCCATTAGAACAAACATCCGTTACGCAGAGTGGAGGAGGCTCTGGTACTGCCAGTCATTTCCATAGCGAGAACCCAAACCGCTACAGAAGCGGAGTCCGCAGTGCACGAAGTACATGACGTAAGACACCCTAGTGCACATAACCCTGGCTAGAACAAAATGAACCCACACCACATAGGTAGAAGCACTAGAGCTATATTTTTGCGTTTGTTCCGAGTGAAAGCTATTCCATCATTTCCTGTTAATCATGAGTTTTTCCTTTCTATTTTTCCGGCTCACCCAAGGGAAATGCCTGTGACGCACGGTGTGTGGGGCTCGGGTTGTTCTATCTGTTTTGCCCTGGGGGGCGTTCAACTCCCATACCCACTAAAACCATTATTTCATTAATTACACTGCTTTTTCTTTCTTTGCATTTTGTCCTGACATCCGGGGTCAGATTTCCCTCTGACTCGTGGATATATCCCAGTCCTTTTTACATGAATGTATCTCCAATGCGACCCCTATTGCGTGGTACCTGATACACAGAGAGGCTCTCGCCCATCGCGAGGACACCGTGCTTAGAAAGATTAAACCTTTTCGTAATAGTTTCATCTTAGGCAAAAATTTATCACGAAACGTTCTGTATTTGGGTCATTTCTGGCGCCTAGAGGCTAACAAATGTAGATAAGTCTAAGAACCTATGGAACCACTAAAAAAAATGAAGTCACTGTTAGGTGCACGTGGTATCAGCGCCGATTCAAATCATGAAGCAGCTTATTCATGATCAGTAACTTCAACCATTAACAACCAAAGTCCTTGATAGATCGTACGAAACTGGCGCTCAACGAATGATAGATCGGGCAAGTGTGTGAGGGGGTTGCCCAGGGTTGATTCGGGCAGAGGTAAGATCATTATCGCCACCCTTCGCATTTCACATCGTCACATTCCCTGCTCTTTGTCCGGCCTCACTTGGTTCTAATTTCTCATGAAATACTTGCGGGCGCGGTGTCGATGACCTCGTCGTCTCACACTGCGCTCGCAGGTAAGTCTTCCTATAAGTATTCAATGAGAAATTAGAACAAATCGAGGCCGGACAAAGAGCAGGGAATGTGACAATGTGAAATGTGAAGGGTGGTGATGATGATCTTATCTCTGCCCGAATTAACCCCGGGCAACCCTCTCACACACTTGCCCGATCTATTTATGATCGTTAACAGGTCATGATCAATCCGCCAGTTGAATTAAAACCCGGTGCTACCCTCTAATCCGAGACTGTATACGATAAGAAACATGAGAAATACCATCTCTTTGTGCGTGATGAATCGTATCGATGTCAAAGCTGTCGAGTCCTCAGCTCTTCATCAAGATCCTCGTTTTCAGGTGGTGCCGACTGTGTTCGTGCCCTGACAGGCTCTGCGAGTATAGGTTCTCTGAAGTGTTCCCGAAGGCGTGCAGTAGCTTGACGTTGGAGCTGGAGTGTTCGAGAAAAATGAACACTGATGTAAGCACATAGCAAGAAAAAACTGACCTCATTTGCCAGTGTCCGTGAGACCTGGTACAACGGACCGACCAAGCCGAGCTGTACGATTGCATATCTAGAAAAATCCGGAGGTGTAAGCAACAGGGAGACGACCCATAGACCTTGACAAGACTCACGCCGTAGCCAAACAAATCAACAGGAACGTGAAGTACAGCGGGTTGAACAACACCGCCATCGCCTCATTCCACCCCAACACAACAAGCATGCCATATACCCAGTAAGGAATCTGCGCAATGCTGGCCACTGTGCTGCGCTTTGCCTCCACATAATACGCATCGGCATCCTTCCTGAACTTATTGGTCAAATCAAGCACCTTCGTCTCCGTGAAAATGACAAGAGTGGAGGGGAAGTCGAACTCTTCCGTTGAGAGCGAGTCAGATTGCTCAGATGGTAGAGAGAATTCGACTGCAGGGTCGACAGGAGCAATCTTTGAATATAGAGGAACGAGCTCAAGAGTCTGTGCAGCCACGGTCAATGCCCAAGAAACCTCGAAAGATATGATGAACTCCGAACCTCGTCTTTGGCCTTCTTAAAAGCAGAATCAATGTCATCTTCGGGTTTCCATACGCGCGGAACACCCTCGTCGTCATAGCGGAACCGTTCTTCGAAGTGTGCGCGTAGCTTACTGAGTATAACAGGTTCCGCTGTTAACTCATCAATCTTGGCACGCAAAGCAATCCAGGCACGTTTCCGTAGAGCGGACAGAGAAGAAACGTTCTCTTCCTCGGTACAATTAAAGCCTAACAAAATCAGCAAGGCGATGGGAGGAGCAATATTGATAACCCACTTTTTGCTTTGGTAGAATACGTTGTCTCTGCTCTATCTAGGGATTCCCTAAACACCTTCAAGACGCTGTCCCACATGGTAGAATTGGCCTTGTTCAAAGCCAGCTCAACAGGCTCGGATATATGCTTCTTGAAGTTTTTCTGTTCAGCATAAGAACGTCAATGTGACTGTTTAGTTTAAGAGGAATGTTGAAATCTCTTGACCTCGATGAGATTGATCATTTTCTTCGTCTCATCCTTTCTACACTGATCAGCGACACCCCGGACCTCTTCTTTCAAGGACTCGAGCTCATCCTCCCACGCCCAATCTGTACCCTCTACGAGCGCTTCCTTGGCACCCGCAGAAAAAGTGTCCACACAACGTTCTTGCGCATTTGATACCACATCCGCAAAGTTATACGACTCCCCGCGCAGTCCATCGAGTATTTCCTTCTTGAAAGTAACCAGGCAGGTCTTATGAAGATTTTTGAGTTGGCCGAGGAAGAGTGGTGAAAGTGTGGCATCTATTGAGGCAATAAGGTCCATACGCTTGCGGCCATAAACACCTTTGTGATACCGTGACGCATCACGATCGTACCGTGCTACAGGAAAGAAACTTTAAGAAAAAGTCAGACATGTTGAATGACGGAGAAAACTCACTAAGCGCCTCGGTTCTCCAGTTCTTCATTAACGCACCAAGACCATCAACGATACGACCGGACTCCAGTGGCCGTTTTTGAGACTTCGCCTGCTCGCTGAATTCTGAAAACGCGACTGCTGAAATTTCGTCACATCTGAACTGCGCCAATAACTCCTGCTGCGTAGGTAGATCGAGGTCCTTGTTGGATTGGACTTGGTCCTGGACATGAGACGTTTAGATGTAACTTAAAAGAATAGAAGTTAATACAACTAACCCAGATGCCTTCCATGTAGAACGCCACACCGTCTGCAGGAATACGCTTGTGATATACAGGTTTAAAGAGATAATCTTCGCTAGTTTTGTTGACAAAACGGGTGCGTAATTTCTGTACTTCTTCCTCAAACTTATCAGCAGCAAGAATCTTGTGTGGGAGGGCAGTGAAGGCAAGGTCGAAATAATCGGAAAGTTGGCGGTCTGTGAATTCTGCTGGTTTAGCAAGACTTTCCCAAATACGTGTCAAGTCTGCTGTAAGAGTAGTTTGGAGGTTGGCAAGAGGTGTTACGCCAATGTGATCTCGAATGACGAAGAGAAGCAGAGTACGGCCTTGGGTACTGCAAATAGGTTTCAATAGGTTTACTCAAGAGATTAGAAAGTTTAACGTACCCGCCTTGAGTCTTCTTTCCAAATAAACCCAGGTTGACCTCGAAGACAGTCTTAAGAAGTCCCATGTTTGCTCCCTGATACAGACCAACTTGGTGCTCCCATAGGTTGACAATAAGAATTTCAGAGGAAGCAAGAGAGAATAGAGCGGATTTGCGTTCGAAATCCTGGTAAAATGAGTTAATGCCTTGGTCAAGCTGAGGAGGCCCGCACCTGATCCTCTCCACGCTCACGTCCGTCAGTTCCCTCGACATCCATAACCATGACGTTCATGTCCTTCCCTCTACACATCCAAATACCTATCACATTAATGTAACCGTCAGGTGCTTCATACCTGAGAGGAGATTGTCTACCTTTTGTGGTCTGCTGCCGTTTAGTCTCTTCCATGATATCGAAAGTCGTCCCAAAGAGTCTGTTGAGAAGGGTGCCTGTGCAAGGACTGAGAACTGTTATTTGAGAAGCTGGCAACCCTCCTACTCTTTCCGGTGGATTGTGAACCGAAAACTGCGACCAAATTGTAGTCGAAACCGGCATCCCGAAGACCCCAGCGCTCAATCTGAGCAGTCAGGTCAGGTCTATTGATATATAAGCGCCATGGCTTCAATCTGTTTAAAAGAAGAAACAAACGTGAATCGTTTCTCGTCGTCGATAATCTGAAGGCCTTCAGTGCTTCCTGACTTGATTCCATTGGTGAGGTGTCCGTTGACAGGGATTTTGGGAGCTGGCGCAGGCACAGTCGGGGGAAGAGTCTGCGCCATGCGTATATAGATGCGTGATGGTGGAAGGACAAGAAACTAAAACAACGAAGATATAGCCTGCAGAAACTGAGTACTGAGCCCAGGTGGCAAATGGCGGACCAGTGTGCTGTAGCCACGTGCTTTCAATTCTCGACGTCACTCTTGCTTGTCGTTGACTTCCCAAGCAGCTGCTCCAATAGGAACAGGCCAATTAATCTACTTATTATTATCAGGACAAGGGGTGTCCAGATCCCAGGTAGCTATACGTGAAGTTGAAGCCGCTTATGATTGCCAGTGCTCTGCCATGCAACGACAAGCCATGCTAAGTGATATTTGTAAATTACTTGTGTATATGTCGTCAGGATTTATCGAAGTTGTAGTCAATTTTCCCCAGCCGCAGAACCCCGCAGATAGAAATGCATTGACGGAGGGGCGAAAGGAGACGGGTTCCGGACCGGGTTGCCGTCGCACTCCATATAGAAAGAAATCGTCACCCACCCACTACTGCTGTTATTATAAAGACCATTAGATTATTGAGCAGTCCTCCACAAAGAACGCGTACGTGAACATTGCATCTCACAAGATTAATTTCACACGTCAACGTTACCTATGGCCTCGGCGGACTCCTACTTTGCACGATCAAGATTGCTTTGGAAACATCCTCAGCCTGATGCGACCCCTGTCGAAGCTTTTCGACGAATGATTAACCGCAAGCATGGGCTGAAACTAGGTGCCTCATTTATGCCAAGTCGTGTGCGCACGCTTGCAGGCAATTATTGATGTTCGCGTTATTCAGCAAACTACCATGAGTTACACAAGTACTCCGTGGAAGACTACACGTTCTGGCTGGACCTCTGGGAAGAATTGGGCATTATATCATCTATACGTCCGAATATTAACCAGGTTTGTTTATAACAAACCGCTATCTTGTTTGATCCCATTGCTTCATTACCACACTAGGTTATTGTACCTGGAAAGCTGCCTGAAATACCTGAATGGTTTCCAGGTGCTCGACTCAATTATGCAGAAAATCTTCTCTGGCACAACAACGACAGAGTAGCATGTACAGCTTCTGGTGAATCTGGCAAGGTAACAAACTATACTTTCCGTGAACTACGCGAACTTGTGAAGAACATGGCTGCAGCCCTGAGGGTCAACGGACTACAAGTAGGTGATAGGGTTGCAGGTTCGTTGCATCCATCATGATCTGCATTGATTTTATTGCCTTGGCTCAATACCTAAATCAGCCATTGTGACGAACTCAATAACTGCGGTGGTAATTGCACTGGCAACAGCCAGTATTGGTGGTATCTTTTCCAGTACTGCAACTGACATGGGTACCGAGGTAAGCCTGATGGACCCTCACTTTTGATTCTAACTGTACCTTGTGATCTAGGGTATTCTCGACAGATACCGCCAAATACGCCCCAGATTCGTATTTGCGGAAACGGAGGTCGTCTATTCTGGGAAAACTGTCGACCTATTACCCAAAGTTTCTGATGTCATCAATGACCTCGCGGATAAAGGCCTACAGCAAGCCATCCTACTCCCTAGTGCACGGACAGGGAATGAAATCTATCATGACATAAGCAAGGCGTATGTTCTGGCCCTCTTCAACCGATGTTGATGTTAACCACGGCGTAGCATTAACCTTTCGGTTTTTTTGAAGACTGGTGACGAGCGCGAGCTCACGTTTGAACAACTTCCGTTCGGCCAGCCGCTCTTCATTTTGTATAGCTCCGGAACGTCAGGGAAGCCCAAATGTATCGTCCATTCTGCTGGTGTGAGACCCTGTCATATACTTGCTGCAACGCCTGCATGTTGAAATGTGATTCAGGGTGTCTTGTTGCAGAACCAGAAAGACATTCGGATTGGAATGGGACTGACTCAGCAAGATACTTACTTCCAATTTACAACGGTAAGCTGTAGGATAGCCTGTCTAGACGTGATTCTGAGAGCTCACGTTTCAGATTAGACAGGATGGATGATGTGGACCTACATGCTTAGTGGCCTCGCATGTGGCGCTCGACTTATCTTATACGATGGCTCTCCCTTCTATCCTAGCCTTCGCACGTACCTCAAGTTCATCCACGATCAAGGGTTTGCCCCTTCTGCGGTGGCCTTTTCTCTCTACTAACTGATCTGCAGGGTTTCCTTCCTAGGCACTAGTCCTCGGTTCCTGGCAGAAATCGCGGGCCAAGGCATCAAACCTCGTACGTTCTGTGTTATCCTGACTGTTGGTGAAAACAATCCTGATAAGCACTAAATTTCCAGTCGACATAGGATCTTTCGAGGCGCTTCGCGTGATGAGTGTCACAGGAGCCGTTCTGACACCTCCTTTATTCGAATGGACACAGAAGGCGTTCGGCGAAAACAGGATACACCTAATCTCCACTAGTGGCGGAACTGATGTATGTTCTGCATGTGAGTCGTTATCTACTCACCGGTATTCCCGGGTTTTATCGAGGCATCGATTTAATTACGTATCCCAATGTCAGTCGTCACAGGGGCGTCTAACTTACCCGTGTACTCTGGAGGTATGTACATGGATTCCTGAGGCTGCGACCATCTTGATCGAGGTAAAGTTGACGGTGTTTTGCATTAGAGATCCAGTGCAAGTCGCTGGGAATGAAGGTAGAGGTGTTTGATCCCTCGGGGAAAAATATCGAATATACAGGGACCCCCGGTGAGCTTGTGTGTACCAGACCTCATCCTTCGTTACCACTATACTTCTGGGGTGATCCTACGGGAGAAAAGATACGCGATGCGTACTTCAGCATGTATCCTGGTAATGTTTTTTTTTGTCTCTAGTCTGCCCCACTAAATTCTAGCTGTCCATTTGCAGGAATCTGGAGACAAGGAGACTTCATTGTAAGCAACACTGTCACCAAAGGCATCATGATTTTGGGACGCAGGTAAGAAACTTTGTGCCCACAGTTGTGTTTTCATCACCATCATCATCCTGACACTCCCGTTCTCAGTGATGGCGTTTTGAATCCAAGTGGCGTCCGGTTTGGATCCGGCGAAATATATTCCGTCCTGGAGAAGTTTAACGGCAGCATTGATGACTCTCTGTGCGTGGGTCAACGGCGACCACAAGATCCAGATGAGCGTGTTCTCCTGTTCTTGAAGATGCGCCCTGGAATCCGATTTACCCCCAACCTTCAAACTGACATCAAGACCGAGATCCGTAAAGCACTTAGCGCGCGGCATGTCCCTAAATTTATCTTCGAAGTAGAAGATATCCCGGTTCGTCTTTTTTTCGTCCTTCCCTCCGGATTTGTTACGATGTCGCCTCAGTACACGGTCAATGGTAAAAAGATTGAAATCGCAGTCAAGCAAATCGTGTCAGGATCAAACCTTAAACCGAGTGGCACCGTGGCCAATCCCGACTCGCTGAAGCTCTATTACAAATTCAGGGACCTAGGGTTTGACGGAAGCAAAGCTAAACTGTGATCAAACGCGCTCGATGGGGCCTGTATTCATCCTCGATAATTTTCAATACCCGGAATATGTACGCTTAGTTATCCGACGAGCAGCAATGACGATCGAGTTTAAGAATTCGTCTTGGATTTGTTGTTTCTGTAAACTGTGAGCAGCTGCTCAAGAAACTACGACTATCTGAGTATTTTTTCCGTATTCGCAGGCCAAAAAGCATTCTGAAAGCTCGAGGAAGTACTGACTATATGGAAGTGCCGATTGTCATTCGCCCAACCTCACAAGACAGAATTTTGCTTCGTCATCTTGTAGGATGAACGTACTTCGGGATGGGGGCAACTGATATCTTTCCGGCTTTTGCCGAAGACCTCCAGTTGGACTAGCACCTCGTCTCTTAACCTTTGAAAACGAATAGTTTCTTGCTCAGACTTGAGACATTTCAAGTTAATCAAAGAGGAGTCTTCCTTTCCTGAGGCTTTGATGAATCCTTCCAGAACATTATTGGCTTACGATACACGCCGGCGTATCACGTATTCGTAGCAGATTCACTGCCTCCGGCATTCCGTAATACGCATAGCCTGACGGTTGCAGAACCGAGTCTTCAATACAGATAATGTCGGCCTATGCCTATCTCCGTCTCGTTGGGTTTGAGGCAAAAGTTGACTCCTGCTGAATATTACTTTGCTTTGCATGTACAAAGTGATTGTCTCATTCCTACTATGCGTTCAACGTTCAAGGCTTGGTACCGAGCTTACGAGGCAACCATTTTGATGTCCGCCTTCCTCGCCATTAGCTTCGGTGCTCACCAATATTCACGTGCCCTACAAGGGTACCCCTAATTGTGATGAAACCAGATATACTCTGGATTTCCGATTTAGTCTTCACTTTAATGAGGCGGGTGAGCTTTTCGTAAGTTCTGATTGAGCGAGCCGAACTATATATGAAGATGTCTTGGGACTCGAACCTGTACTAACGATCTGCATACATGGCACTCCCCCCAGTGTTTGAGTTGTGCGTAGGTCTTCAGTCTGGAATTGAATCAGTCTCAACTTGCCATAGTGCCTTTGCTTGCTGTAGTATCGCCTCGGTCGGTATGTCACTGCTCGTTCTATGGAGATCCCTTGTTCACATTTTGTAGCCCTTCTTATATGGGACCATGTTGTAACATTCGGCGCTGAGGTCTCCAAGATCTGGTCCAAAAAAATTTCCGGAGCGACAGTGCTATACGCACTACTTCGCTATGGAACCCTTCTCGAAAAGATATCAATATTATTCCTTGCGTCATGGTACATGTCACCTCGCGTATGTCTTAGTCCTCTATAATACAATGCTTTCTCACCTACTTCTTTCTTAGGGGTTTGTGTCCAGCCTACAAACGTGGATTCTACCTTTCTGATGACTTTGGCTCGCAGTTGTGACATCGCGGTCAGGTTCCAGATATTTCCCATGATACTGCGCAGTATCGCGTTTGGACGTACGCGTATGAAATCTCTATCTCTCTCTATTATTAATGCTTCGATTTATCAAGTGTTTTCATCTTTGAGAGTTTACGCTCTCCAAGGAGCTAAATGGCCACTCGCTGCGTTTGTTTTACTGCTATCTCTTCCTTCAAACATAGCACCGGCTGTACGTGCGACCTCCAGTTCAAAGTGATCCATATTTTCATCCTTAAGCCTCAGTACCTTTATGCTCACCAGTGGGCATCGGTTGACCGATTTGGGTGCCAGTTGACTTACCTTGCCTCGCCGTCAACCCATGACAAAAGTGTGAGGCTTGACAATGGATGCACATTTTTCGACCTCATCCACATTGTACAGGAGTGCCTGTCTGTTTGCTGTCAGAGAACAGGAGCTGACATTGCACGCTGAAACAGTTAGAATTACTGGCATCGTCGCAGATATACTTTCGGAGACCATTGTTATTATCGTGACCATCCGGAAGACATTTCGTCTCCGGAACAACATCAACTTGGCTGTCTCCAAGAAACCCGGAATGGGACGCTTGCTCCTCATTGATGGTAGCGTTCCAACCTTTCTATTTCTGATGAAACAGATAGTTGATGAATATGTTACCTTAGGGACGATATATTTTTGGTACGTGGATGTCGTCATCTCCTTTACCTTATTTACCCGGTACTCCAATCAAGTGCTCTCCTCGTCCTTTCCCTTGCTGACATGCTCGTTCTTATCGTAAGTTCACTGGTCTCACACTCATTCTCCACTGATCCTGATTCGTTGGCTATGTCAGTTCGATAACGTTGTACGTAGAGAATCTTAAATCTCATGCATAGAAGCGCCGGCTAACAAATAGATAGCCTCAGCCTGTCGTGGGATATGACTATTGGGTCGTACCTTTTTACATTCCGGTGTGCGTTATTACGATTTCATTGCCTCTTATGCTTCGTACAATGACTGAAATATACAGTTTTCGAACAATTATTATATGCAGATTCCTTCTCATGCTCAAATCCATCTATTTGGATGACAGTGATGAGGTGGATACACCACTTGGTTCACTTCATTTCGCTTCGAGGGTTATTGGACCGCTTGGTACGACAGTGAACAACGAATTCGATGACGACTGCGACGAAGAGTCCTTGTCGACAACAGAAGGGAATAGCGACGGTATTATATACTCTAAGGAGCCATTCTCTGCAGGTATGATTCTTGAAGAAACCTCATTAACAGCGGGGAACGGCAAAGCCAAAGAAGGGTCGCCGTCATAATCTATAAAGAGGGAGGGTGACTATCACTCGCTTTGAGTATCCTTGTTGATTGGTCCTATGCTGTTATGAACTGGCATAAGTTTCTGTAGTACTTGTGTGGATACTATGAAAATGTCTTCAATGACTGAAGTTCGCGATAATCAAACTTGCTCTAATTCTGGGTCTCGTAATCTTTGTCCCAAGAGGCCTCACTGCTACCCAATTGTGTTTCCTTAGGACAAAGGTGAAAGGCAAACCTGTTCTATCATTTTCAATGTGTCAATTCCTGATGGAGAAATTTGCCTTACTCTACAATGGAAAGCTGGCCAAGAAACAGATGGCAGGTTTCTTTGAACCTATTCCTGGTGGTACAATGGACAGCTGGCCAAGAAGCAGATGGCAGGTTTCTTTGACCCAGTTCCCACCAGGAACAGGTTATGGGGTGGTACAATGGACAGCTGGCCAAGAAGCAGATGGCAGGTTTCTTTGACCCAGTTCCCACCAGGAACAGGTTATGGCCCCAACTGTGAAGTTGAACTGACCTCATTTCTGCGGCCAGAATATGTTTCTATTGAAAAAAGGGGTCAAATAAACCTGCCATCTGTTTCTTGGCCAGCTTTGACTGTAGAAAGGGGCAATTTCCTTTGTACAAGGACATTTTCCATCAGAAAATGGTCCACGGGAAATGAAATAACATGCTTCTTTTGAGTAATTTTTGAGGGAACACTAATGGGTGCCAGCAGTGATTGATACATACAACGCGCTTTACCAACTCGATAGCTATGGCATTGACATCCACTGTCATGTCTCGTCTCCTTTAGGAAATTGTATCTCTGGACACTGGCCCTTGGAAAAACTTCTTTCGCTTCAACCGATCAAAGCGTCACAACGATTATCTCCCACTCAGCTTTGAAAAACATATAAAATGCACCCAGGTGAGAGTTAGTTCAACAACACAGCATCCCCAACTCAAGCAAACTCTCCATCTCTACCATGTCCAATTCCTATACTGCCCAGAACACCGGCAACTCCGGAAAAATTACGCTTCCACGACTTGGCCCGATAAATGAACGTCGTGCACCGGTGAAACTCTCTCGTGATGGTTGGACTGCTACGCATGCTTCAGCATCTGTGCCACCGGAAGTTGCCCTTCCTCGTAGCGCAAGAGATCAAAATAACAACGCCACAGCCCATAATGTTCACTTGCCACCCATCGCAGATTTGATTGCCGAAGTTGATGCGCGCGTCAACGCACAACAACGGACCATCCGCATATCCAGGACTCTCCTTCCCGGACCAGCCAGACGCATCGTCATTGAGTGTCAATCTCTCCTCTCCCGTGGTCTTCCTGGGTTTCCGTTGTATGAGATCAGAAACTGGGACACAATCCGCCCAGCATTCAATCTCCTCAACGGAATCACTGAATACGAGGTGCAGAGGCGCCTCGCTTCCGTACCACCCCCAGTCATTGGCTTTTATGTGAGTTTGAATGTAAATGACCTGCATTTCTTGCTTTTCTGATGCAACTTATAGATGGCGGGATATGATCACTTGAACCTATCTGTGCTCCTCAACAGCCACCATAGTTGTAGAACTGTTGCCGAACTAGTCCTTCACGTGGGTACTATTTGTGAGGGCTTCGTTGTGGTCAGTGTTCCAAATGTATATTTCTCATGGCGCCCTCTTACCCGCAATAATGTATCCAGGATCATTGTAATGATTATCGAGGACCAAGAGGTACACGGGTTGGACCTAGATATGCACCCTTTGAATGCGTTCGCATGACCCACGTAGTCCAGATAACGGACAGTTACTGGGTAGGTGTCCTGTCCGTCATGAGACACCTTAGAATGCAACCTCTCTCTTGAATGATTTAATAACGTATATGCACCATGTTATGTATGATTTTGACGCACTATGTACCATGCAATATAAACAACGCCGATCAACCGTTCACACTGTCCCACGCAAGATCTAGCACAAGTAATCAAGTGTTTCCATTAATAAAGATGATAGTATATATATAATTAAGTTGATGCCAAGCACTGCAGACCCATTCTAAGAGATGCGATCGCTGCTCGGTGCTGGCTGACCGCAAGCACAATGAAACAATGCCAGATGCAATGCGAGCCTGGAGAAGATCAATAAACGAGTACATGATAGTAACATGAAGACATACCGCCGCCGATACAATCGAGTTTGTGCTGAATATGTCGGGGAAGGATACGTTCGGGAAAGTGCATCACGTAGAACACGAGGCCTACGAGGTAAGAGACAAGCGAGGGCACAACAGGTTCTACATAGGTGAGGAGGAATCAGTGACTAATATGAAAATGAACGCATAAGAGATTACGAACCAACGTAGGCAAACATTTCCCGCCACGAGTGGATGACAGCGAGTCCTGTGAGGGGCGCGATAGCGGAGAACGCAAGACTTAGGAAGAACAGAACGCGCAAGTTCTGAGCAGCATGCATGAGCGCAGAGACTAGTTGCTAACAACAGACAATCGTACCCGATATTCCTGTTTATTGAACCAATCCATGAAGGGGAACACGTTGCCAGCAAGCCCGGTGAGGAAGCAGAACGTCAAGAAGACTTGACCCAGCATTGGATGACACGTGTAGCCATAGTAAACAATGGTGCCAACACTTGCACTGATCAACCTGTCCGCTTGTGAATCACGGGTGTAACATGGACGAAACAGGTGTTTTACCAGCCGATGCCAACGTAATCGATGCGGGCACAGAGTTCCATGCTCTTGCCGTGCGCACATCCAGACATCGTGTGCCATACGGCACTCGCAAAAAGGCAAAGGAGAGCGAAGAACATGAACATGCGCTCTGGTATGTCAACAATCGAGTTTTTATTTATAAATGGTATCGAGTTTAACCCCCATAGCAAGAAGGGGATGAGGTGGGTATGAATATTCACTAAGGCCGTGTTAGATAAAAGAAGATGTGGTAGATGGAAAACTGACATGTTTCGTTATGAAAAGCAAACAACGACAAAAGTATCATTGGCCATTTCTCTAAGGGTATAAATCTATAAAAAAAATGAATAAATGAACAGTAGGTTTGAGTAAAACCCACCGGTAGCCATAAGTTACGAAGGGATTACTTTGCCATTGTTCAGGTAGTTCTGAGTATTGAAGCAAGCGAACACCCTGTACTGAACGCTTAACGGCGTTGGCGACATCATTGGCAGCCTTGTGAATCATATCCTCTGTCTCTTCGACAAATTCCTTGGGACTAGCGCTAAGGATATCTGTGACAAGTTCAGAAGACAACAGTACTTCAAGCAAGTCAGAGATCAATGGGCTGAATGCGAGAGTTGGTATTTCGATCCGCGAAGGAAGCTCCAGAGACGCAAGGTGAGAGTGCAGGTTGTCTAGATGGCTAGATAGGATAGGGATATAATGTAACGGTTTCTTGAAATCTAGATCGTTGAATCTAGATCGAACATCGTCCAACTTGTGTTTCATATTAGAGATGCGGGCGCAGACTTCAGGCATGTCAGGTAGGTGGGGCATTTCTGGAAGATGAGACCGCATTTCATTGATACGAGAGGTGTCTAGAAGGTCGGGAATGTGGGATTTGAAGGCTGCCACTGATAGCTCTGCAAAATGTAGTTCCGGAAGATGAGAACATACATCTGCACGTATTCCCTCAAGCATCTCCAAAGCCGTCCTGGCCCATTGCCTGGCATCCTCGATAGTAAGCTCCCCCATTGTTTTCCATGCATCGAAATCTGGCGACTCAAAGTTGGACAGTCGTTGCTCGAGTTCTGCGAGATATGAAAGGACAAGGAACCGTAGGGAAGCTAGGGTTTGTGTCGGAGATGCTAGTGAAAGATCCAGAGCCTCAAGAGACAGAGGCATCTGTTGGCATAACAACTTCGCTGATGGCCTGGACGGGGGGCTTGACAACCGGCGACGTCTCAAGTAGATGTGAGATTGGGTATCAAGAGCAGATGCCGTCGATGAGCTCATCGTGGAAAAAGAACGGATAAAAGAGAGAGAAAGACAAAAATATCAGAGAGCGCTTAAGGCAAGACAGTTTGATTGTTTAGGGGCTTGTGATAGTTACGGACATCACGGAACAGTGCAAATGTTTCCAGATGCTTCCGCTTAATCTTTGGTGAGCTGACTAAGCACTGACAATCCGCTGACAATGTTTAAATCCCAATAATGACTATAACAAGTGCAATACCCCGCTCTAGAGCATAGAAATGGCCGTATCTCTTCCTAGAATTTTTCTTGTCGGTCTTGGAAACCTTCCTTATCCATTGACTCGGCATAGGTACTTATTTTTTGCGTTCAAATATCTTTTTTTTTTTACCTCATGCACGTTCCCAAGTGTTGGTCAACTGATTATCGACTCGCTCGCTACTCGTCTTGGTATTCCTTTGTCTGCGGATCGGGCTGGTTTCTCTGGGCAAGGCAATGTCTATGTTGGAGAAACGATGATTTCTCTTCATCTATACAAGTCTAGTATGCATCATTCTACCTCTACTACTCTTGATAGGGGCTCATTGACAATTGCAGAATCGCTTATGAATGTCTCTGGACCTTCTATTGCTGCTGCCTGTCGCAAGACTGTCCAATCACCCAGGTCCATGATTGTCATTTCAGACTCCCTATCGCACAAGGTCGAAACTATGCATGTTAGATTAGGAGGCTCAGCCAACGGCCACAACGGCCTAAAGAGCATCATTTCTGCATTGGGAAACGACATGAATTTTTACCGGTTCCGCATCGGTATAGGACGCGACGACACCGACGCAGCCGCATATGTGTTGAACAAATTACCCTCTCACGAACGCCGGTTCTGGGCGAACGAAGGACTCGACCTTATCCTGACAGAGATTGAAAAAGTTGCGCTCAAAGGCTAAACATGATCTATGTTAGCACGTGAGTACCCAAATCAAACTTAATTGAATATTATCGTGACTCCATGCTCCTTCGACCTTAGTTTAACTGCAAGATCTTTCGGAAGGTGCCTTTGTCGTCGTTGTCGCCTGACCACCTGCTCGGTGCACGAGGCACCGCTGACGCACGACGTCTGGGGCGGGACATTCGTTCCTCTCGGGGCTGAAGACCCATGACCCTTTTTGGAACAACCTTCTTTCCTCCCCACATATCCCCGCTTGGGCAATTTCGTACATGCTAGCCTTCTCGCAGGTATATTCTCTGGTTCATCGAGCACATGTAGATATACCTTGAAATACTATGCAAGTGATCACGAGATACCATACGTGGACTTGTCAACCGCACATCTATTTTTTGGTCCCAGCTTCGGGTGGCTGACTTGCAACCTCGCTCGCTGAAACATGAGGTGGAATTTGGCTCAGTATGCATCTTCCATGTGCTTCTTGCCGGGGTTCTTTCGAAGACATTGATAAGGGGCTGACGAGAAGAGACACGATTTCAGCCCCTACTCGTCATGTTCTTATCTCGCACTTCTGCAGCATTGGTACTCTCTTTAGCGTTGTGGGCCTCGGCTCAACCTTCGCCTGACGTGCAAAAGAGAATTTCGGCGGCTATTAAGGAAGCTGCTCAGCAATCTAATCCTGATTACACCGCATTCGTTAACCCCTTCATTGGGACAGGTAAGCAGTCTCTCCGGATTTCATAGCTCGCTTTGAGTAAGATTCGAATTGGCACTCAGACAACGATGGAGATGTGTGGTATGTTATCCCATTCCTAATCCGTATGAAGAAGTTCACTATCATTACAGTCCTGGCGCGTCTCTGCCGTTTGGAATGGTGAGAATTTTGTCGAAGTTTTCGACACTTACAGAACCGAATTTCTAGGTGAAATTCTCAACGGACCTTACTGGATATGCACCTGCGGGTACTTTTACTCTTTTTGCGACCCCTTGCAAAGACTCATCAAGGCTGCATAGGATATGTCGCTGATCCAACTCGGTTCATCCGTGGCATCAGCCCTCTTCATGATAGTGGTACTGGGTCTTCGCTTGGTGAGCACCGCCGGACACATCCACTACTAAATTTCACGGAGCATCGCAGGCACATACGGAAACTTTGAGGTAATGCCAGTTTTATGCCCCAACGGATTCAACACGTGCACAACAAGACTCGCTGCCCGACAGCGACTTCGTAAACTCAACACAGATGGTGAGACGCGTCTTGATGATAGAAATTTCTTGATAGTTTAATTCGTCTTTATCGATAGATGCAACTCCTGGGTACTTTGCACAAACGCTGGACAACGACATCCTGATGGAGGCAACACCAACGCGACGCGCCGGGTTGGAGAGGTTCACGTTCCCAGTTGGCTCCAAGCCGTACTTCGTGCTTGACCTTGCGAACGACCTTCCTGTGTCTTTTGCTGGTGGCACTATGGATATCGATCCGGACAAGGGCAGAATTACGATTGGTGGACGATGGGGATCAAGGTCCGCCGTCATATGCCAAATGACTCCAATCTCTTTGTAGACGTTTGTGTGACAGTTTCGGCCCCACGAGATTCACATATCAGGCCTTCGCGTGCTACGACCTCTTGAACGGAGGTCAACAGAAACTAGATGAATTTGGCGTTTGGACAGGAGACAAGTATGGCATATTCCGTGATTGATTCGCGCTATTACAACTCAACACTGGAGCCAACAGTTTCGGTTTGGACGCGAAAGGGCTTGGCCAGACTCACCTAAATCTCAGCATCAACCTTTTTGGCGGTGTCTATGAATCAGGCGCTCTTTTCTCTTACAATGTTGACCAGTCAGCAAAGCCGGAAATAATCCTCCGCGTAGGAGTTTCATTCGTATCTGTTGACCAGGCCTGCGCCAATGCGGAGAATGAAGTTGGAGATGCGACGTTTGAACAGATCCAGGCTAATGCGAAGACACAGTGGCAAGAGAAGCTCAGCAAAGTTGAGATCGATATCGCGAATACGCCGGAGAACATCACAGAGTTGCTGTATTCGTCGCTCTATCGCTCATCGTTGACTCCGGCATGTTGTCAATCTTTTGAATTAGAAGCTATAGCTAATCGTCCATGCACAGAACAATGCTACCGGAGAAACGCAAGGTGTATTTGAAAACACCACCTCGTTTTACTTTGACTCGTTGTATTGCAGGTGCGCACATCTGCCGTCTTGATACATTAGGTTGCATTTATTCAACTGTGTGTGCTTGTTGCCAGTTGGGACACAGTAAGCAATGTATTCTGGGGGTCCACGTCCTACATCTGACTGAATATGGGTCCTTGTAGTTCAGAACTTTCTACCCATTGATGACTCTTCACTCACCCGTCGAGTATGCACAAATCGTTGACAGCTATATCGATGGTTGGCGGAAGAACGGATGGATGCCGGAATGCCGTGCCAATAACTTGCCAGGCTGGACGCAAGGAGGTCAGCATTCAATGATTTTTTCCGAGACTGATTTTGAGAAATGTTCAGGCTCGAGTGGTGATATCATTGTCTCTCATTTTGCTGTGAACTATCACAACGAAGCGCAACGTTTAGGCATTGATTTGAACGAACTATATTCCGCGTTGTTGACTGATGGCGATCTCAATCCACCTGAATGGAATGCCGAAGGGAGACAAGTCAATGTTTACAAGTAACGTCTCTTGTGCTATTTGTTTTGGAAAAGCCTGCTCACAGTGGCACGGTCGCCCAGGCAATTTGGTTATGTACCATTTGGAGTCCTTGATGTCTCCAGCACAGGTCGACAAACGAGAGAGGGAAGCCGAACACTCGAGGCGAGTGCATTCCAGCTTTCATACAGTCTTAAGTGATGTGAAACTCTTCACAGTATGCTTTCGAAGATTTCGGAATTCGCCAGGTGTCTCAGCTCCTCGGAAAAACCGATGATATGGAGAGGTACACCAATCGTTCTCTGGTGCGCCTTACTTCATGATTTTCAAGATCATTGATGATTCTGTGCTTAGTTCTATCGTAATGTTTGGGATCCCAGTGTCGAAAGTGACGGTTTCAAAGGTACTCCCATTTGGATCTGACAAGCCTATTTTACTAATTGTCCCAATAGGCTTCATGCAGAAACGATTCTCAAATGGCTCATTTGCGTTCACCGATCCCATTGATTGTTCACCCAATGATAAAAATTCGTCGCGTGCTTGTTCTTTGCAGAGTAATAACGTGGTTGGATTCTACGAGTTGATTGTTCACCCAATGATAAAAATTCGTCGCGTGCTTGTTCTTTGCAGAGTAATAACGTGGTTGGATTCTACGAGTCGTCTTCTTGGGAATACAGCTGGTGTGTACATCGGTAGACCCATCATTCCTGCTGATGCTGAAACTTGCGCGAGGTTTGCTCCTCACGACACTGCGCACTTGATTGACCTTATGGGCGGCAATGTGGGCAGAGTTATTTCACTCGTTTGACATGCCTTTATTTAACATGCTCACAGGACACTTTTATAAATCGCCTCGATCATTTTTTCAATGTAGGTGAACAAGAACTATAATACTCACCCTCGAGGCTTACTTCGTGTCAGGCTGGATATTATCTTGCTGGAAATGAACCGTCTTTCCAAGTTAGCACCATCGTTTTGGTCCTTAGGATTAATGTCAGGCTGGATATTATCTTGCTGGAAATGAACCGTCTTTCCAAGTTAGCACCATCGTTTTGGTCCTTAGGATTAATTCTCAATAATTTTATCGCCATCTAGACCCCGATTGGATATCACTATGCCAATCACCCCGCTTTATCGGTTGATCGTGTTCGAGACGTCGTTTTCAAAAACTTTGATATAAGTCAGTATCTCTCTTTTGTAACATTATATACAATCGCTCATGAACATAGCTCCTGCCGGACTGCCTGGAAATGACGATCAAGCTGCTATGGCGTCTCTTCTTACTTTCCACCTTCTTGGACTTTACCCAGGTATCTGCGCAATTCTGAATACTCGTGCCTCCCTCATATAACTCATTTTCCGCTAGTTCCTTCGACTACGGAATTCCTCGTCCTTTCCCCCTTCATTCCAAAGTACACGATCCATAATGCCTTCCTCAATGTCAGCACCACTATCACCACGCTGAATTTCGACGCCAAGTCCGTGCAAAGAACTATCCCATCTGGTACGAGCGCGTATGTACAGAACGTGACTATCAATGGCGTGCCAACGGCATCTCGCTGCCACTTTGATTTCTTCGATACTTTCCGCGTGGGTGGAGAGATTGTCATCACGCTCACTGCGGACAAATCTGCTGCGGACAATTGTCTTGGTGATCTCCCAGCAAGTTTATCCACCGGCGGATTTTCACAGGCACGTTGAGTGAGGGTGAAAGCAGGGACAAACGATTGTAACTAAACTACTAGAAAACCGTATGGTGGGTATATCAGCAGTATTTTCAAAGGAACCAAAAAGGTCAAGCACTACATGTGTACATTGCACAAAGTATAGTATAGATTTACTGTACATTCCAAAAAAAAACAAGATTTTGAGTCTGTTCGAGGTCAGTCCGGTCGTAAGTGAAGGGGGCTTGCAGGGGGTGTCGCTTTAAAAAAAAACAAGATTTTGAGTCTGTTCGAGGTCAGTCCGGTCGTAAGTGAAGGGGGCTTGCAGGGGGTGTCGCTTTGATTGAGAAACATGAGGAATCGTTCAGGACCTGGAAGTTGGGAGAGTGATGGTAACCTCCTTGCTACCGACGAGATATCCACGATTGACTAGATTCAATCTACATGCAGGATGGTAAGCAATGGGGAAAGTACATTCAGTACAATCTTTCCGGGGACTCACTTATCAAGTCTTACAGTAAGTGCGTTTTTGCGAGCCTTGCCTAGCTTTCCAGTAACAGGTCCAGTAATAATAACCAATTCCCGAATATTCCTTAGAAGGCAGGAAATAATGGCAGTCTGAGCCTGAGTCATGAACACTGTTGCTGGCAATTGGGACAAGTCGACCTGAGTAGACGGTGGTTCACTCGATTCAGATACTAGAACGCGACACGAGCATCAGATAGGTTCAGAACATTCTCGAATCACGCACCAATACTATACCACTTCTCAGCTCTTGCTTTCAAGGATTTCAAGGATTCCTCTTCCTTATCTGATTGAGCCAAAAGCTCAGCTCTGGAGGGAGCAGAAGACGGCCATGACAGCTTGCCTTTCATTGTGACAAGAGATTTTTCGATTCGCACAATTTCCATCCTTAATTCGAGCGCTTTGTCGAGCCGCTCGCTATTACTCTCCGGGAAAGGTTCTTCATCGATGACAGGAGCAGTCAAGGTGACAGCTTCGTTACTCTCTCCTGGGGTAATGGGTTGACTATTCCCGTTCCCACTCGTTTCGTTTTCGGAGTTGAAGATGGTTGCTCTGCAACTTCTTTGACTGCAGGGCTAAGATCTTGTTGATTATTCGAAGGTTCGTTTTCGGAGTTGAAGATGGTTGCTCTGCAACTTCTTTGACTGCAGGGCTAAGATCTTGTTGATTATTCGAAGGTCCTGTTCCCGTTGGGTCGTTCGAGTCAGAAACCATGCCTAGCTTGGACTGAGACGTTGTAGCTTTTGGTCGAGGTACGGACGTGGGATCTCGGTCCTTTTGGTCAGTTGTTGATGGCCGAGATGGTGTATTGTCTTGGTCAGGTGGTGTCTTGGTCGTAGGAGATTCTGTGGTGCGCGCAGGAGTAGATGCATCCTCTGGAGCTGGGCTGGAGTGCGGCCCTTGGCTAGTCTCAGCGGTATCGTGAGGCGTATCGTCATGTTTTTTGGGTCCTGTTGCGTGTGCGTTTCTTCTAGTAACTCCCTGTCCATCCTTCACGTCACCCCACATAGCCCAATCAACTCCAGAGCCAGTTGCGACTGGATCTGAGCTCCATATCGACCCCAAAGCGCCAGAACCATCGAATGCGAGCTGCGACCGAACGGCGTTTGAGCGCCGCTAGTTGTGCAATGGCGGGATAGGCGGGGGAGGCGTTGAAGTCTCTAAGTAGATCGAAGTCATTCTCATTGTTGATGGCAGGTGACGGCTTGGGGCCAGTGGTTTCTAGTTCCCTGTCTACAGGAGTAGATCGAAGTCATTCTCATTGTTGATGGCAGGTGACGGCTTGGGGCCAGTGGTTTCTAGTTCCCTGTCTACAGGGGTTTGTGACAGTCGTTTTGGAGAAGTATCGAGCTGAGGCGTTTCAAGTTGTTGTTTGTCGCCCAAGGGATTATCCGCAAGCTGTGGCTCGACTACTCGAGGTGTGCTTGCCGTCGTCTGGTTACCAGATGAAGAGACTTGTGGATCGACAGGCAAAGGGCTTGGTGATTTGTCCGCGGGGGTGGTTAGAGATGGAGATGTAGTTTGGGCTTCACGCCGACTAATGTTCTCCCAGTCTTCCTCATCATCGGGAATATGTGGGAGGTTGGCTGGCGGAGGCAGGACCTCGCGAGGCTTGGCGGCATGACGCCGTAATGGGAATGTGGTATCTGAAGGCGTGGGTAAGTTTCCGGGTGGTGGTCGAGGTGTATCTTCGATCTTATGGTCTTCCAGTAAAATCTCACGTGGAACATACTCGTCCTCGATGTTTGGCAAATTTGGTAGGTCGGCTTCACTCAATATGGGAGTGGTTGTTCCTGAGCCAGAAGAAGACCGGTTGCCTTCATCAGGGTCGTAGGAGGGCTCTGATTCTGTCTGTACAGTCGGAAGGCGGTCGCGTGTGAGACCGGTAAAAGTGGAGTAGCCTGAACCTGGGCTTCGAACGCTCGAGTCAGTTTCGGTTTCGGACATACTATCTGGAAAATATCCCGGAACCGGGCGCTTGCGTGGAAGGGGTAACCTGGGCGCTTGGGGAGTGGCCGTGATTATAGACGGAGACGGAGGCGTAGTAATGATCGAAGGTGCTTGAGAAGGCGAGAAGCGTACGGTGCGAGGACGATCAAAATAGGGAACTGAGGGTACTGAATGGACGAAAACATATAGATCCCGACGTAAATGTCTCCAGAAGCGCCTCAGACCGGTATCAACCCAGACTCTGGGCGCGATGTCCGCAAGTACGATGCCCATCCCCGTGAACAGGAAGGTCAGGACAAGCCGTATCAGGCTTTCGTTGAAGAGGAAGTCAATGAAGACGCGGAAAGCATAGGCAACGAATGGATCAAGGGATTTAGGGGACTTTTTGATGAAATGCTGCACGACGACTCCTTCCCATAGCCCAACGAGCGAACCTGTGAGCCTCTGGTTCTCGTGGCCTACCACGTCAATAACAATGCGAACGCCGAAACCAGCGACGATGGCAAGGACGTGGTCCAAGAAGATAGAAGCCTGTGCATTGACTTTGAAGACAGGCGCGCGCGACGAAATGTACGAGGAAACGATACTCATACTTACGTCTGATGGTGGTCAAAACCAAGGCTCATGTCCAAATTTATTTGTACCGCTCAAATAATTGTTTATAATCCCTCCACTTCTTTGAACTCGAACAATACCGGCTCTAGGCTATGTCTGGAAATTTCCACGTTTACGATACATGCTTGGTTGCTGCTTCTCTGAACATTCAATAACAGAATCCGCGTTCCGTCTCTTGCTGATCGATCGATCAGTTTTGCACTTTTATAGATCACGAGACCTCGTAACACTTGTAGTTAGGCACACATAGATACTTTCAAGTTGCCCAAGGTCATGGCCTCGAGCTCGAGCTCGAGTTGAACAATAAATTTTGAGGGACTGACAGCTTGCACGACGATTACGTAATCATAATAGTTTCTGTTATGCTTTCGCCTCGTGGCGCTACTTTTGAGGGACTGACAGCTTGCACGACGATTACGTAATCATAATAGTTTCTGTTATGCTTTCGCCTCGTGGCGCTACACAAATACAATTTTAGCTTGTTCTCATTATTATGTTTGCCACATCTCCATCTCATCAGGCTCGCGTATTGCGCCTGCTGCCAGCGTGGTGTAGTTCTCGCGAAGACTGGCCAGAGCCAGGATGACCCGCGCCAGCGTGAACTTCGGATGATGTGGCGCCATTGAGTGTGTCTCGAGCACTCGTGCGGCCAGTACCAAGGCCGCTAGAGGCTCTTTATCAATGACAGTATCTGTGATGATGGGAACTTCCTGAGGCGTCTGGCCTACAATGGGATTGTTAGCCTTTTTTCTTTATCAATGACAGTATCTGTGATGATGGGAACTTCCTGAGGCGTCTGGCCTACAATGGGATTGTTAGCCTTTTTTAGAAATTGCCATGAATCTGCCGGACCTCCTGCCTGCCCTTGCCAGATTCCTTGATTAGACTGTTTGTTTGCTTCAGCGGCTGCCCGTTCAGCAGCGAGAATGTCGTGAGTACCAGACATTGTATGCGATGACTTTCCTTGTATCAAGTTTTTGAATTGACTTGATGAAACCCAAGATATAATATATATCCCTCTGAAACCCTACGTCATTTGTTAGCTCAGAGTGGCGCACAAGGTACACATGCAGCCTTTAGCAGCCTCACCTATCCATAACTTCAATCGCATGAAGAGGCTGGGTTGGATTTCCGAAGAGCCAATTCCAATTCTTTTATGTCGCGTCCACCAGAATCGTTGAATCATTGGAAAACCGTAATTTACTCCGTTTGCTCCATCACGAAACTACACTTAGGTCGCCTTTCTAAAAGGCTCCGGGAAAATATGCCAACGCAAACTGGACCA
This sequence comes from Macrolepiota albuminosa, assembly GCA_027475525.1. NCBI lineage: Eukaryota > Fungi > Basidiomycota > Agaricomycetes > Agaricales > Agaricaceae > Macrolepiota > Macrolepiota albuminosa. Next base: position 993,301 of record JAMWFC010000055.1, on the reverse strand, counting down.
TATTACAGCCACTTTGTTTCTTTAACCCACATGACGGAAACCAGCATAAGTTTTCAGTTTAAGAATAAATCATGACTCAGTTCTGGTCAAGGAGCACGTACTTCAGTTCGGATGTACCATGTCAGTCCTGAGGTGACGATTATGTGTCGCGCGTCATCATCAAGTACAATGGAACAATGCAGTCTTGCAACAATACAATCTTTCTTTCTCTTATACAGGTTGCAGCGTAGGGCCCTCGTGGATGTTGTGGCTCATAGTGACTGTTTTCCATTATGAATATGTAGTGAATGACTATTTGAGCGCGAAAACAATGAATATGTGCGACGAAACTCGACGAATCCGGTGGTTGCCATAATCGAGCCACAGTTTTCGGGTACCTTGATTCACAGACTCAGCACCTACAACCGTGTTGATTCCATGTGAATGAGGGGAGATATTTGAATATTGTGAGACGTAATTGATAATAGTGGCTACAATGATGATTTATACAGCAAGCAAACTTCCGTACGATGTGTTGAATATTGTGAGACGTAATTGATAATAGTGGCTACAATGATGATTTATACAGCAAGCAAACTTCCGTACGATGTGACAGCAGCAAATGGAACGACGTGTGGGGGGGTATCGTAAATGCATAGGATGCAAAGATATAGTTGATAGGCAGGCGATATACTGTAGGATTTCAGACTAAGTGTCCACATCCATACTCACTGAGGGTGGTTGAAGCATGTCCTCTTTCTTTAGCCTCCTCCTGCCCTCGGTACACTTCCTCAAATACTCTTTCGCTCGTTGCTCAAACAGCACGCACCCATTGAAGAAGCCTAGAGGAAGCTGATCCGCGCGCTGCTCCCATGGCTTCACGTCCACGCTCTCGCACCGATCAAGACATATCAAGATCATACCAAAACTATACGCGTCGGCAAGACGTGCGTCCTGGCATTCCCCGCGCAAGATCTCAGGTGCCGAGAAAGGGCGCGTACCAGGATGAATCTGCTCGACCTTAGGCGCAGGGAATTTGTTGGGGGTAACAGACGCAGACGCTTTGCGATGGAGCTCGTCAAACGGGTCTACCGGCTCGTCATCTGGAGCGCGATATACGGAGTCTGCAGAGCAGACGCTTTGCGATGGAGCTCGTCAAACGGGTCTACCGGCTCGTCATCTGGAGCGCGATATACGGAGTCTGCAGACACAGAGCGCCCAAAGTCGAATAATTTGATCGTGTCCCCCGGAGAAATAACCTGAACATTCAGGAGCGATAGATCACCATGCGATAGACCGTATGAGTGGAGGTGGGTAAGGCCATCCAGGAGCTGATTATGGTAGTCGATTTTCTGGACTTCAGTTAGAGGCGGGCGGGAAACAATAACGTCATACAGAGTACGACCGTCGAGATATTCGAGGACCATGCCAACATTCTCCAGCGAACCTAGAAAAGCACAGATATTTCGGTGGTGTGATAGAGTCGTGTACACGCGAAGCTCAGCCAGAAACTGGACCGTCACGTCCGAGGCGTTCGAGTGCATCTCGCCGTTGATCTCAAGTTGGACAACATCAGGCTTTTTAACGACGCATTTGAAGAGTTCAGATGCCGAGCCACGTGCACACGGGGTGATGCTTGCTGTCGAGTTCGGGGCTTTTTAACGACGCATTTGAAGAGTTCAGATGCCGAGCCACGTGCACACGGGGTGATGCTTGCTGTCGAGTTCGGTGGCGCGCTGTATGCTGTGGGAGTGGGAAAAGAGAAGATGGATGTGGGATGTCGTGGCGGATTGTAGATCGGCGACGGCGGTGGTGATTCTGCGCGTTTGGTATCATGGTTCTGTTCGTCGGCTCCATGCATATAGTGCATTTTTCGATCCACACTTCCAATCTCTTCATTGACAAGTATTTTGTTCTTTTCTTCCTCCTCGTCCATCTCCACTGCGTCGTCACTCAAAACTACTGCATATGTAAAGGATATGAGCACATAAAACTCACCCATCCACCAGTTTTTCTTTGACGTTAACGTTATACGTTTAACATGCATGGTTGTCGTCTTTGGCCGAGAAACTCACCCATCCACCAGTTTTTCTTTGACGTTAACGTTATACGTTTAACATGCATGGTTGTCGTCTTTGGCCGAGGCACAGGAGCTGCGACCGTTGGCGTCAAGGGTTCTGTTGGGGTAACTACAGCATTGGTAAAGTCCCTGTTGAATGCTGGTCGGCCAATCTCGACGGAATTCAATACTGGTGGCATCGCAAGGCGCCAGAGCACGACGATAAGGATTGTGGTCAAATGGTCTATCAGTGACGCCTTCCGAGGTTAAGTAAACACCGGTTATTTGATCGGAGCGGTCCAGCTCTTCTGAAGCAGTCATGGTTCATGGAGTTATACATGCTTGGCAATCCTGATTATTCTACTTTAGCTGAGCATAGTAACTTTATAATAATGTCCCCTAAGAAGTCTGATAAAATAAAAAGCAAACAATCCATAAAAAGTAGTAGGTGTTCATGTCCCATCCATAAAAAACGAAAGGAAGCGGTAGCGTTTGAAACCCGAGAATTGATCGACGCGCCTATCACATTCCAATGGCCCAACCGAGCAAAACGACCACGCACAAGACGGATTGCAGTCGCTGCCCTATTCTATGTGCCGCACTAATAGGCGTCTTCGCATGCGCAACGTCTGCCGGCGCCACATTCGATTCAGGAAGGTCCCCGATAGGTAAGATCTCCTGTTTTCCAAGATTTCCTGAACCAATCATAACCTCTACACCTACGGATGGCACCCCGCTGACGACGACAAAGACGAGTGCGGGACCCGGGGCTAAAATGGCAGGGTTCGGTGGAAGCTGACTCACATGTAGAACAGCTGTGTTGTTTGAAGCATAGCCTATGTATGTATTCTCGAGTTGCACGAACCGTTGGCCCATGTTCTGAACAAATGTTAGAAGGCGATGGCCTTCACATCACATGAATAAATGAACCTCACCATTGCATGGGTGGAAAACCCGGGCCGGACGACAACCACGGTCGCGTTCCTAACATTGTTCACATCCTCGAAGAGATCATCCGAGTCAAGGGAGATAGTGAAACTTGGACCTCCATAACTCAGCTGAGAAAGGATACCAACAGGCTGGGGGCGCCGCGAGTTATAGTATGAAGGGTAGAACCGTTCCGTGCGGTACTCGGTTGGGTACTTGATGTCCGGACCAACGTTGTAATCGGAATTTGGGTTGGATCCCGACACAAACACCGAACCTACGTCGCCATCTACGTCAGAACAGATAAACGCGGAAACGACTGGGACGCTCACCATCAGGCAGAAGCACAGCGGAGGAGTGGTACATCCGTGGTATCGTGCTAGGACCAAGACCATCGCGCGACCAGCGTTGTCCAGCAGGCGCTGCTGGGTCATATATCGCAGGCTCTAGCACCGGAGAATCGCATATGACATGTCAATAGCCCACGACTGGTTTCCGTATCCTGCCGTACCCATCTTCGCGCCGTTCAAGCACAAAATTTTACCATCGGGGCAATAGCCCACGACTGGTTTCCGTATCCTGCCGTACCCATCTTCGCGCCGTTCAAGCACAAAATTTTACCATCGGGGAGAAAGACAAGGTTTCCCATCGACCGTTGCTCAGGGAGCGGGTCGTCATGTACATACGACCCGGAGATATCAGGCGTGATGCGAACGCATGACGTCGACGCTGGGTGTTTAGGATAATCCAGTCAGGATCGAGCCATCTGTAAGTGAGCATCACAACTCTCGTCAGCTTACGTCCCGACCTGTAAAACGAGACCGAGAGTTTACTGATTTGTTTTCACATTTGAACCGCCACAAATAATATTGTCGCTGTCCAATTGTTCGCTGGGGTAAGTGGCAGCATCGCCGTTCCGCACTTGCTGGGTAGACGCGCACGGCGTCGGGTATGTCGTCTAGAGGTGTCTCTTTTTGCTTCTTGTAGTCATATAGGCACTTGCTGGGTAGACGCGCACGGCGTCGGGTATGTCGTCTAGAGGTGTCTCTTTTTGCTTCTTGTAGTCATATAGTACTGTTTCCCAATTGCTCTGAATAAAAAGGCGGCCAGAGGGAAGAAGCCATGTTAGTGGGAATAATTGGCAGGTAGTGTGCGTTGGAGGATGGGCAATGTGATAGGTGCACCTTTCGGTGGGAAGAATTCGTAGGTGGATTGTCTTGATTAGCGCTGTTGACGTATCCTCCATTTCTGCAGCCACCGAGCTGGGAATAAGAGTGAGTATGACGGGATTGTCTTGATTAGCGCTGTTGACGTATCCTCCATTTCTGCAGCCACCGAGCTGGGAATAAGAGTGAGTATGACGTCAGATGTGATCAAGTCCAACTTTACAATGATGAGGGTGCCGTCTTCTAGCGTTTCTCTGCATGGGTAAGAATCACTACAGGGTTCTTGAAGATAGAACACTCACACGGTGGGATACCAACGTTGTCAGTTGAGGGGTGACAATGACCAATCGCATTTGCCATCGTCACAAGGTTTTAGCAGGCTGTTGTGAAGTAGGTGAGATGAAACATCGCGATTATTGTAATTGTAATCAGTACCGGATTCTGATGAGAAGAGGAGTTTAATGTCTATTAATCGGACGCGTCATCGCGATTATTGTAATTGTAATCAGTACCGGATTCTGATGAGAAGAGGAGTTTAATGTCTATTAATCGGACGCGTGATAAAAATTCTATTGAGAACTCACGACTGCCTGCCGTCTGGATCGTCATATGGCCCTCCGCCATTCTGGCTCGCGGCAGGGTCACCTCCATATGTGACGGCCTGGTTCCCACCGACGTTAACCCATGTCCCGTTGCCCATGACATTTCCTCCCTAAGTCGAGATCAGTCAAATACAAGAGATCAAAGCAAGCCATCGTACAGCACAAAACGAATTTGTTTTGGCGTCCATTGGCCGTTGGGCATTCGAGTCGAGAGACCATCCTTTGCACTATGAGTAGAGGCGATCTAGCAAATTTAAGCGCAACACACCTGATGCCCATGTGGGATGCCCATCGATTCTTGTTGGGTTGTTCTCGACCTTGTCCACAAGAAAGACGTTGTTTTCCGTGCCTAGGAATAGCTGCGGCGTGCGCATATGAGTGCCCGCCTAAAACCTTGACGATCCCGCTTACTTGTTGTGCGCTGACTAGACTCTCACCGATGATTTCGAATTGACCAAGAACGCCAATGCGTGTTGGCTGTCCTGGTGTGGGTATAAAAGATACTGTCTGTCCCGAAACCAAAACGGCTAGTAAGGGTATAGCGAGGGAGAGTAGAGATGTCAGTGTGGCCATGGGGAAGGCCAGGCGATAATGAGTCAAGCGACGAGAGTTTTATGTTACGGCCGGGGCAAATTTGCCGCACAAGGTGTTTTCAGGGCGAGATCAATGCGGGGAAGGCGGAACCTGCGCCAACTGATGGGGAGCGAGGGAAGAGAGAAAAAGAAACGCCAAGGTGCATCTGCAAAGCACGTAGATAAAATAGTCTGATGATCGGGAACAGAGTCTGCTTGCCCAGACTTGCTTTGACCCATACATGCATGAGCGTGCATTTTCCACACCAGTCCTGAATGATATGGAGTCTACATTATCAAAGGACCCACAGAGGCCTATACGGGCTATGTTTCCCGCAATATTCTGTGTTTTGTGTTAACGCGCAGCCACTGATTTGCAAAAGCTCGGCAAAAAAAGGACAACCGGTTGCAAAGCACATGTGACATCTATTTGTGGCACAAACGCGTCGAACACGTGCCGCGATCTGTTTTTCGAGAATGGCTTAGCGCCCACAATTACGCGGCTCCATCCCCAAACGCTCGGTAGTCTCCACTTGTCTCACTGTTTCCCCACCGAACGATGTTTTCGGGACCAAAAGAAGCGAGCTCACCGCATAAATAGTCCTCCCTCGCAGATTGTCCATATTTATTTGTCAGTGCATTCTTGAACATTCTGAGACTCCGGAAGATCCTCTGCATGTTCGCCCACAAGGTTGACGAGCGCAAGCATGTTTCTGTTCTCAGCCCATTTGTCTGCAGGCACCGATGCTGTCACGTATCGATATCGATGATTCGAGTCTGTACAGAATCGGACCGGAGTGACTGACTTTTGGACCTCTTTGGGCAGCGAAACAGCCGACATCTCCCTGCTAATGGACTTGCCCTCTGTTTTTTAATTGCTTTCTTTCAAGAAATAAGAAATCCATTTTCGTAACTTTGTTCAAATCGACTTGTCTCGTCTTCCGTCGATTTCGATATTGTTATAGTGGTTATCTTCTGACTCAATCGAGGCTCTTCTACTTGACTTAATGCCATCCAACATGCTAATTCAAAAATTCTGTCAAGGAGCACAGACATATCGCATTCATGTATCCGCCACGTTTATATATCCTTCATTCAGCTGTTGCTGATCTCAATTCAGAATTTCAGGCATACCTGCAAACGTCAACTGGGTCAGCCCAAGGTAAAACTGCCACTACTCCTTGGTGCACGGCACAATACGATATTGCCCAAGGGGTCTCTCAACAACTCGGGAAACTAGGAAACCCATCCTCGATTCTTATACAAATCTTTGGCAGATCTAATATATATATTAGTTCCAACCGATGATCCCTTCATATCTTCATCTTATCACGCGCAATCTCCCTTGGTCGCAGGCACACATCCGCGAATGCGGACGAGCGACTCTCCGAATCGCTAAGGCTTCAACTTGCATCGTGTGTGCACCCTCGCCATCCTCGTGGTTGACTCGCCTGGAGACGCAACCACATGTTAAACGTCAGCAGCACAACCCGCCTTGCGCGATTCGTCTGGTGCTGAATGCCAATGGCCATTACATATTATATCCATCCAATAAACCTCTCGTTCTGGACCGCCTTCGATTGCCAGCAAACTATTCTTGTCTTTAGACTTTAGACTTGCGGAAAAACTATACTGCGCTTGACGATGACTTATGTATGATAGTGCTTCACTGTCCGACCACGCAACTGGATTCAACGACGTAAGGAGCACGGTTGTCCGTTGCACTTCACTAAGCTTAAGACAGGAGACGCGCAACGGAATATCAAGGAGACCAGATTTCGTACCCTCAAAATAAGCTTCGCTCCAATGTACATCCCGGTATCGGGTTATATATGTCTCGAGTTTAAGGTTTAAACTTGTCATCGGCACACGATCGGTCAATTGGTCCCTCCAATGCATATGACACGTCTACCCCCCTCCACCGCGCTCACCCACTCTATTTCGCGCCTGTTCGCTTCTGGCACCTGTTACTTGTAAACGACAAGCTTACATATTAACTGGTGAGGCGGGAGGCAATAGCATGGGGAAGGACGAAGTGGTAGTGTTATTTTCGGTATTCGTCTTCAATTCCTTTTTTATCTCCTACTAATCGATCCCAAGTCTTTAAGCTCAAGTAAGATGACCCAACTTATTCTCATATACACTCGGGATCCATCTCTCTCGCATCATACCAAGACCAAACAGTTTTAACCAATTATAAAGAGCTTATTCTCATATACACTCGGGATCCATCTCTCTCGCATCATACCAAGACCAAACAGTTTTAACCAATTATAAAGAGGACAATTGACAACCTGCCTTAACTAGGAGGGTCGTCTTGGCAGCAGCCCAATGCGTGCTACCACCTTTTCGCCAACGACGCCCACTGCTCTATAAGCATATGTCCAACACCCGGCTCCAACTCCGTCCCGTCTCTCGACACCTTGACTTCCCTACCACGATTCCACGGATTGCGTATATTCCTAGTCTTCTGAAACGAAACTCTCTCCGTGGAAAGCCATTGAATCTTGAAGGACCCGCCCCACCCACCAACTTGCTCACCTTCCTGTGTACCGCCGCCCGAAGTCTTGACCTCGGGCCGCCCCCTAGGTACATCGCAAGTCATGACCGCAACCGTCGATACCTCACTATCTCTTGACACTTCAACCGCTGTTACCTCAGCATCTCCTGGCTTAGATCGTATAGCCCGCACCGGGGCCAGAGGATCCAATTCAAACCTCTCAGGCGCGTGATCAATTAATTGAAGAGCGAATTGGTCGGTGCCATGTCTTTCAACTGGGGACCACAAAGCAGTCTTCTGGTGAACTGTACCAAGCTCTGCGGGGGCCGAAAGTACGTTTGGAACATGAGGTAAAAGACCCGTAAGACCTGTCTTATTTTTCGGGTCCATGTCATCGGAAGGGGAGACAGGTCTACTAGACGGTTTGGGCTAGGCGAGAAGAAAACATTGTGCTGGTTGCCTTGGTCGTCATCGGAAGGGGAGACAGGTCTACTAGACGGTTTGGGCTAGGCGAGAAGAAAACATTGTGCTGGTTGCCTTGGTCGACCGGTTTGAAGCCAGGGTTTTTGTCGTCCTTACCCGAAAAAGGTGACGATCCAGTCATCCTACGGCAGTGTTAGTTTGGATAGTAATAACTGGCAGAACTATGTTCTACTTGGCATATCCGTAAAACTCTCCGCTCTTATTTACACTGAAGATCAGATAAACGTCCCTGCTGGTGCGGAATGCCTGGTTTAGGATCCCCTCATTGTGTTTCTGCGTTGCCCATAAACCGTCTTCCTTGCTCAGATCTAGGTCAAACTAAATAAACCATCAGATGATGTCTGAGAAAGCAATAAAACCAAAAGATTACTTGGCTTGACGACTTGAGGATAAAGTAACGTTGAGGGAAAAAGCGTGACAACAAGCTTGAAGTCGTGGATGTGGTGGAACTTGATTGTAACATGGACGCATTAGGGTTCTCACTATCGGAGATGGATATTTCCGGCACAGTATCTGAAGATGCCTGTGATGATGCAGCGCCTTGCCCTTCTGCTTTTCGCTCCTTAACCCAACGTATATGCATGCCCATACCTCTCTGCCCGCCAACGCCGGCTTTTAGATCGTCGTCGGTTCTCCGGATCCGACACACAAGGTTTGGGCATCGCGGGTCTCCTGGACGCAGTGGATGCCCGTTGAAATGCTTGAGAGCCGCATTAAGGTCGATTTCTGCCTCATAATTGACGAACGCGCAACTTGAACGAGAAATAAGGAATATAGACTTCACACCGCTCTGTGCGACGACATCCGGATCATCTTCTGAAAACTTCGTAAAAAAGCGCCACAACTCGTCATGTGTGGCGTCCGCTGGTATGTTTCCAACCCACATACCCATTGCAAGCGATATGCCGGAGGATTGGGATGGTAAGAGCGGCGTACCAGCGGCCACTTATCACTTCGACCAGGACCCATTGCAAGCGATATGCCGGAGGATTGGGATGGTAAGAGCGGCGTACCAGCGGCCACTTATCACTTCGACCAGGTGCCACATCAAGGCGTCGTTCAGGCGATGCTGGACGTTGTGGTTTCGGTGAATGGGTTCCGGGTGGCGAGGGAGCAGATGTGGGATGAGTGTCAATCTGGGGATAGTTTGGATATGGAGCCGGATAGTTACTTTGAAATCCCGCAGTCACGTCAGAATGCTGGGTCGCATGGTAAGACCAGCTTGCTTGCCTGTCATATTCTGGAGATTGCAGCTGGTGATACGGCGTAGCAGAATATGGTGTAAACATCAAAGGTGACGGGAAGCCTCCTTCCGAGGTGGGTAAGGTGTCATAAATGGAAAAGAGCCGGTAGAGTTTGGAATGAATGGTTGCGAGAATCGATAAGGTGGATTGGCATGCGGGAAGTCATAAATGGAAAAGAGCCGGTAGAGTTTGGAATGAATGGTTGCGAGAATCGATAAGGTGGATTGGCATGCGGGAAGGGTACATTGACGGGAGGGCCCTCGGTGGCAGGTTCTGTGAGTTGAAAAGACCCTGGATTTTGTACAGCAGTGGGAATATTTGGGGGACGATATGAATAAGGGTAGGGTCCCGGAATTGTGGATTGCCGAGGATATTGCATGTACACGTTACGATCATAAGGCGACAGAGGACTGCTAAAGGGAAGAGACGATGCTGCAGCAGGATATCCTGGATTTTGCCTAGCATCATCACGGGGTGGTGAAAGCTGCATTTGTTGTGTCGTCAAAGGTCTATTAAACGGCGGGGACTCAGAGTAGACGTTGGACATAGCTGAACGCGAGCTTCCAGGCTGGTTTTGTTCAACATCGCCGAGGGTAAGGCTAGATGGGTAACTCGAGCCTCGAGGGTCTGGTGAGACACCAACAGCGAAAACCGCACATGGTCAGAATGGCGTAAAAAAAAACTTCAATCGTACCTCTTTCACGCAAAGTGGAAGCTGCAGGATGAGATATCTCTGATAGATGAAATCAGCATTATCTGAGAGAATACAGAAAGAATGGTTCCTCATGCATAAACCAACAACGGAAACCACATTCCTGTCAAGTGACGGATAGATCTAGACTTGCCTTCTTCATCGAGACTACCGAGCTCACCTCTGACGGGATTGTGGTGGATAGATGACGGTACGGACATACTGTGGACTTGAGACAGACCTTGCGGAACGGCTCACCTCTGACGGGATTGTGGTGGATAGATGACGGTACGGACATACTGTGGACTTGAGACAGACCTTGCGGAACGGAGAGGTGGGGAGTGATGTCATTGGGATCGAACTCCGCCGACGGGTGTGCGGAGAGATCCGAGGGTGTCGCACGTTGCCAACAAACTGTTGGATGACGACATTGAAACCAGAGTGGAGGTGACATCATGTGCTTTGTCCAAGGACTTGCCATGTCCTCGTCCAACTTTGCACAGCGCCACATATCCTTGGACTCGCCGTGTCACATTCCTCTGCCTGCGTGCGCCACAGTTCCCATGCCCTGCAGCTGCCTCTCGTCCTCCACCAACCTCTCCGACTGCTCACCAAGTCTCCAGTTCCCCTCTGACTTCCCCGTCCACCTCCTTCCACGCCCACCAGCAGACCCCGCAGGCCACGCTGCACACATTCGCCAGGCCCATCGCTCCGAAGTAGGCGACATCTCTCGTCCTCCGTCCAGCAGCTCCCTGCCTGATGCGTCTGCGTCTTCACTTGCCTCATATCCCGCCCCAGACCCTCCCACCGTCCTCTCAGCCGCAGCCTCACCAGCCCCGTTTCTAAGTCATGCTCCTCCTCCACCAGACACCTCAATTGAGGTCGAGACCAGTGCCTCAGCGTACAGGCTCAATGTCAGGCTACCCGCTTTCAAGAGAGACGCCATCACCCTCGCAACGAAAAAGAGAAGGATACTGCATATCGTAGCCGATCGTTGGGAAAGTGGAGGCGGTCAGTACCGGAGAGCTCTTGTTTATGGTGCTTTAGTAATATTCTGCTCTTCAGGCCACTTTGAACGACGCATATCATTCGGATACGATGCAGACCTCGTCCATGTGCGTGCAGAGTTTGATGGTGAAGTGTTGAGGATTACTGTACCGAGGCACTTGCCCCTCTGTTGATTTATGTTGGAGGCCTCAAAACCGGGCAAGGCGTTGACCCGCAATGCAATGTGTATATACCTCTCATGTTCCTTTCTCTTCCCTCTTTGCTGTTTATACGTCTATATCCCAGTTGTTTTCTCCTGCATGATCACTAATCTTACTCTACTCACATGCTCGCTCATACAGCCATTATGATACATATACTATCTTCACACATATCTACCTACTTACTCTGTCAGCATGGTTACCATAACTTTATCATCATCGTCGCCGCTCCACGTACTCCCTGCCAACATCATGATGTTGATTTAGTCACGATCATCACGCATAGTTACACCCAAACATGTCTCGTGTTTCGCTGTTTCGCTGTTTCGTTGCATGATACGTCGCGGTCATCCCTTGCAATTCCACGTCATGTCAGATCGCTAAATCCCATTGTTTCGCTGTTTCGTTGCATGATACGTCGCGGTCATCCCTTGCAATTCCACGTCATGTCAGATCGCTAAATCCCATTTCTCTCACAAGCCGTCAATACTTTCCCCAGGCCAAAAACACCTGAAACCTTTGCCCACGGGGCATCATCGAATCATCTTTAGTCAGGGTCCTTGATCGGCGTGGCGTCCTTTTTCCACGGCGGGGCGCGGGGACGTCATTACCCTAACCCTTGCGTTATCTTGTCAATCACCATGGAAGAGTCCCCAAGGTCGACCAGAGCTTCTGGCTCAGCCATAATACCCATGATACCCATGAGCGTCAGTGACTCGCCGGCCCGCGGTGCAGTACACTGTCTTGATGGAGAGGCCAGGTTTGGTCATAGCTCGATACACGTTTGGTGTTTAAAGTTGCTGTAGTGGTTTGATTGACTGATTGAGGAGAGGCCAGGTTTGGTCATAGCTCGATACACGTTTGGTGTTTAAAGTTGCTGTAGTGGTTTGATTGACTGATTGATTGAGGAACTCATTACTTCTTTTAGACTATCATGTTCCCAACTACAGATGTTCTCAGGTGTTGATATCATCTTATTCGACGCTGAGCTTTGCGGAATGAGTAAAGGAAAACCATGCGTGAGGTCAAAATGCCGTTGCTCTATAGTCAGCCGATTTGCACTATTGTACTCGAGCTTCTAGACCCGTCGCGGTTCATCGATCATCTTTGACCACACACTCTGACCAGCCGATTTGCACTATTGTACTCGAGCTTCTAGACCCGTCGCGGTTCATCGATCATCTTTGACCACACACTCTGACAAATCCGTCAGTCGCACACTTCCCTCGAAAGTAATATATTCAGGGATCTACATGCCTTTATAATCTCGGACAACCAGCAGCGCCGTTCCGACCAATGCGCAGAAGCGGACGCTGCCATACGATACACCTGCCTCTGAAAATTGTCACGCGCATTGCCGATCGCGAGCGTCACCCCGCGATTATTGGAAATTACTCTCCGTACGGCCTCGTGTGCAGGGGCTGGCCAGTGGCTGGCTACACGTGTTCTATTTCCGGCTCAAGAAACTTGAAGCACGCATCGTGGTTGGGCGCTGCATGAAGGTCCGCCCGCAGCGTGGAATTTCTGATTCGTAGTTTCAGGAGCAGCCATCGAGGCTACCCTTGACGAGGGCTTTGTGGCTCTTGAGTGCGCCGGACTTGTACAGGTATGGTTTTGGGCTGTGTGGCGGCCTCCCTCCATTGTGCATGCACGCGCTTGCAGGTGACCCGCGAATTTGTGGACGGCCACTCAGCGGCCAACGGTGGTATGTTTACGTCAAGCGGCTATGTATCAGCGATATAGGCACTCGCAACTTGATGAATTGGGCATGACCCTGTCGAGGTGTGATGAACATGACGAGTCGTCAGTTCGGAGAGCTGAGTGCATCAACTGACGTGACTGATGTGTTTCCGTAAAAGCGTACATGAGTTTAATTCGTCTCTTGCAGTGTTAAAGAGCTCCATCTGGTTGTGGTTTCCTTAACGCTTCCCAGTTGGTCTACTGGATCGAAGGCCTCTCATATTCCTGACTTGTTTCGTTCCTGTCCCTCGTCGCCCAGTTTCTAGCCACTCCTAAGATCTCCCACTATCACTTATGAGGAACTGCAGTAGACTCGCTCATGCCTCACCTCAATGAACTTTTGCGGCTAGTGTGATTAAATCTCACATTGTCACCTCTCTCTTTCTTTCATGAAAATTGTGGTTCATGATCCTCAACAACCCCGCAGACCTTGCGGGGAAGATGCGTTGGAGTGCGCTTGCAGGCGATCGAGGTGACGGGAGTGGGCTTGGTCTCAATTCATCGTAAGAGATTCATACGCATTCATGTGTGCAGCACACACTCGACATGGATGTACATTGACAAGTCGGGTTTATTGTAGCACTATAAAGCTTCAATTTTCTCAGCTGACACAGCCCGTGTCTCGCGTCAGATTCCATGCATTGTACAGAATTTGCAGGGAGCACCAAAGTCTGTTGAGTTGAACCTCATCCTTCATAGAAATGGTCCCATTCTCACTCTTTACAGAATTTGCAGGGAGCACCAAAGTCTGTTGAGTTGAACCTCATCCTTCATAGAAATGGTCCCATTCTCACTCTTTTTGGCGAGCCATGAAGCTTTAAAATGGGATAGTCTAAAAAGATGGAAGGCTAGACTATACATCTAGAAATCTTTCTCAAGAACTTAAAAAATTAGACCTTTCCTCAAATTTTGTCACGCAAAATATAGGTATTTTAAGGGCCCAAAAACAACTGGTATTCCGTTATACACGCTGCAATAAAGATATAATTTCGCTGTACACAAAAGGAAGTTGTGCTCGATCTTTCATACCATATGGGGTAAAAGAAAAGTTACTGCTGACTTGAGCCACTAATAATTATTCAAACGATTTCATGAACTTCCTGCATCGTGAGTCCCTAAGTTGGCGGAGGCATCTCCATCTGTCAAAGCCACTTTGCCATCGAGCTCGTCTTATCAGGAGTTCTAGGCGACCAGGCAGTCAGACCACCAGAACCTTATCGAGCAGCGCATGGACGTCGACGATACCCGTATCTCTATTACTACTAGGGGGTGCAGGCTGGGTCGCATACGGTACCTCGCAGCCGTTCAGACATACTGTGCTTGCTGTTGTAAGATGCTCTAGGGTCGGAGGTAGGTGAACACCTTGTATCTCGTGGAGGTAGACTTGACAAGAGATCGAGCAGTTGCGGCGATCCTTGGCGCAGTGGATTACAAGGCAACTTTCGCATGTAGTTATGCTACTGATGCAGATTATGATCAAGCACTGTCAGAGTGTCATACTCGTAGTGCTCGAAGAGTGCTTCGTGCTCTACTGGCTAACGGAGGTTGGGATTGTATTTCTGTGACACGTCTGAAGACTCGATTCTCACTGGACTTCGACGGCTGCAGGTGTTTTCATAAAGATGGGACAACATATAGCTTCTTTGTATGTTCTTCCGGTCGAATGGACCAGCACCATGCGACCATTACAGGACCAATGCGAGCCAACTCCATACGAATCTGTTGATGCACTGTTCCAGACAGATATGGGAATGTCACTCAAAGAAGTCTTCGATGAGTTTGACCCGGCTCCAATCGGGGTTGCGAGCCTGGCTCAAGTTCACATAGCTCGACATCGGGAAACAGGGAAGAAGGTGGCCGTCAAGGTGTGTTCATTCTGTAACTGTACTAGAAAGGTATCTTGATTATCTACAGCTGCAACACCCGCACCTCGCAGAATTCTGCGATATGACATGAAAATGGTGGAGGTTACTCTGGGTTTGACACCAGTCTAGATCGTGGAAGACTGTTATCTCATACCGCCATCACGCAGGTTGGGTCAAATACTGGTTTCCGGAATTTGAGTTTACATGGCTCGGAGTGCGCACCATTCATGCCTGGGTCACGCAGGTTGGGTCAAATACTGGTTTCCGGAATTTGAGTTTACATGGCTCGGAGTGCGCACCATTCATGCCTGGGAAAACCAACTGATTTCATGCTTGCTTTCCAGGAGGAAATGCGAACTAATCTACCAAGAGAGATGGATTTTAGACTTGAAGCTGACAATGCTGAACGGACAATTGAAGACTTTCGACCTATTCAGACATCTTTATATATACCCGAGGTTATAGGGGCAACAAAAAGAGTCCTTATTATGGAATACATCCAGGGAGCACGTGTAGACGATTTAAAATACCTAGCAGACGCTCACATCGATCGTAACAAGGTGGCGTTGGAATTGTCGAGAATATTCAATCAAATGGTGTTCGTTAACGGATGGTTTCACGCTGTACGTGTTTTTCTCTCGATAAACATTCGTTTTAAGCTCCATAATCAATCACCCTTAGGACCCTCATCCTGGTAACTCCCAGTATCGAAGTTGAAATTGATTGTTTTTAATTTATGCCGTAACCAGGAAATCTGCTCATCCGCCTCGCTCCCAGAGGATCACGCTCTCCATTCAATTTTGAAATTGTCTTGCTTGATCATGGACTGTATTTCGACCTTGATCCTACACTTCGTGTCAACTATGCGAAACTCTGGCTTTCTCTTATCGCTCCCGCTTCCCCTACCACCGCATTTGATCGACGAAAGTACGCGGAGCTCGTTGGAAATGTTGGACCGGATCTCGTCAGTATGTTTCTGTCATTATAATCTCATGTTGCTGACGGATTTCTATCTAGTACCCTGTTTTTGAAGCAGCCCTCACTGGACGTGCAGCGCTTCAGGGCTCGGTTGACTTGGACAGTGAGAAAGAAGACAGCAGCTCTTTCCGCCGCGCATCTAGTATGATCGATTTGCAACCCATCTAAAGCAGAGTTAGACGCGATCAGGGATGCAGTCGTTTCTACAGAAGGCCTGCTCACATCAGTATTCGACGTTTTGCGCCGAGTCCCGAGGAGGTACTTATGGTTCTCAAGCTGAATGACTTGACTCGGTATCACACATTTTGTGGTTATGATAATTTGCTCACAAGTAATCAGGAGTTTGGACTATGCGCTAATGACGACACATTCTAATGTACGAGGGTTGTTATGATAATTTGCTCACAAGTAATCAGGAGTTTGGACTATGCGCTAATGACGACACATTCTAATGTACGAGGGTTTATGACAAATTTTTTTTGTTGCGGCTGATGAGCTGGTTCGCGCTGTAGATCCGAATATTCTTGATCACTGCGAAGTATTGCACATACGCTGTGTGGCAGGACGAGCGCAGCATCTTATTGATGCCATGCAAAGGAGTAACCTTGACTTATCCCTAATCAGCGGATATTTTGCGCGCTGGTGGTGTGTATTTTTCTCGCCTGACTTCAATTCATTATTACCTCAAACTCATCTGCGCAGGAAATTCAGACGAGAATATGCCAAACTAGTATCGGAGAAATATTTATGGATATCCAGGCCTATACCATCATCACGAAAGCATGGATCAAAGGATTGTGGAAGAAGGGATCGGAGAAATATTTATGGATATCCAGGCCTATACCATCATCACGAAAGCATGGATCAAAGGATTGTGGAAGAAGGGCTTTGAGGGTGCCCACCAGGCGGCCGCAGGTTTGGCCTACTAGATCGCTCGATCACTTCCCACTTCACGCGGCTCAAATGGTCCTATACCTGGAGGGTTGACCAGTAAATACATACAGTACATAATTATACCTATACATAATGCTTCGTATATACAGATGTCAAGAAGGAAATGGTGTCATGCTTCACTTTTTCTTAATCGCTGTTAACAGCTCATCCAAGATCTCTGTATTCTTTTTCAAGGTCTCCCACTGTAGATAGTATAATGGATGATGATACATATATAGTGATTGGACATACCTGTTCCAATGTCAACGATATCCCTTTCTTTCCTGGCTTCTCGTCTCCGTCATTACCATAGAATTCGCGAATGTCGATCAATGGTGTCCCCTTGAAGTTTCGAACTGTTGCCCGCTTTTTCTTTCCCAAATCTACGTATTTGTCACCATCAGGTGTGGTTTTGACGGTAATTTCGTCAGTCTGTAAATTCAAACAGCATGTAACGATAAAAAACAAGTGGCACATACTTCGATCACTTTCATTTTACTTTTGGGTTTCTTAGACACAGGTTCGTCTTGCTCCAATTCGTCTGTTTCATCCGCTTCTTCTTTTACAAAGTAGTCTGAATCAGACTCATCTTTAAGAGCCGTGTTTTTCTGCTTTCGTCTGTTTCATCCGCTTCTTCTTTTACAAAGTAGTCTGAATCAGACTCATCTTTAAGAGCCGTGTTTTTCTGCTTTTGAGAATTGACGCGTTAGCCAAGTGGAAATGTAAGAGGCGTCTAAGATGAACCTGAATACGTTTCGAGGGTTTTGTGCCTTCATCTTCTTCGACAAAGTCTTCCAATTGAGCCTTTCTCTTTGCCATAGGTGAAATCTCGACAAAAGATCTTAGCCAAAATGGTCGAGAGATGGCTAGAACGGCCGCAACGCGATCGTGCCAAGCCCAACCAACTAAATCACCCAACAAATTGTCACGTGATAAAAAATCCACTTGAAAGTGGTGCTCAAAAACTTGTTTTGGTCTTGTCAATTTTTATAAATTGTAGAGGGTCGCACGGCCTTTCTTCGTCCTTACCGTGATGTCCTTCAACAGTACATCGGGTGCTAGTCTTTACTCCGCCACCGATTTCTCCTCCCTCAGCTGGTTCGAGCAAAAGTGGGCTGCCTGGTATGTTATGATTGGCAATCCCGTCATTGCGACGGGTTTAATGAGCTTCCTACTCCATGAGGTGCGTGCTTTATTGCAATCTCTTAGGAACGTTATTAATTAGTTTCTCTTCCTGTCAAAGATTGTTTACTTCGGACGTGCTATCCCTTGGATTATAATTGATGCTATACCCTATTTCCGCAAGTGGAAACTACAGCCTAGCAAAGTCCCTACACCTGAACAGCAGTGGGAATGTACTAAGCTCGTACTCTTCTCTCACTTTACTGTTGAACTGCCCACGGTAGATATTCATCTTTGTCAACCCTGACGGCCATTAACACACGATTTCTTCAAAGATATGGTTGTTCCATCCTTTGGCCGAATCCATTGGCATGTCAACGTATCAGGTTCCTTTCCCGACTTTGAAGACAATGGTCCCTCAAATAGCGTTCTTCTTTTTCTTTGAAGATTTCTTCCATTTCTTGGGTTAGTCATCTTGTGGTTGAATGACATCGTATTATTCTTATTCTCGTCCAGCCCATCAAGCACTTCATACAGGTGTCTTGTATAAGCATATCCACAAGATTCACCACAAGTATTCCGCACCTTTCGGTCTTGCAGCCGAGTACGCCCACCCTGCTGAAGTTATGATACTCGGGACGGGAACTATCCTCGGTCCTCTGTTGTACTGCTACTTCACACAAAATTTCCACATTGTCACCATGTATATTTGGATTACGCTTCGCCTTTTTCAAGCCATTGACGCACACAGTGGCTATGGTACGCCATTGTCAGTTAACTGAAATATGAAGCTGATACAATTGTCTTAGATTTCCCTTGGTCATTGCAGCACATTCTTCCTTTCTGGTCTGGTGCTGAGCACCACGACTTCCACCATATGGCTTTCACAAATAACTTCTCCACTTCTTTCCGCTGGTGGGACCGCATCTTTGGCACTGATGACAAGTACCGTCAATATCGAAACCGTGTTGCGGCAACGAAAAACGCAATGAAGAATGCCTCTACAGAAGCTCGAGCAGCCATTGAGAAGAAACTTTTGGAGGAAGTCGAGGCTGAAGGAATTAGAGCCGAAGCTGAGGCTGAAGGCAGTGCGCCCAAAACAGTCAAAGTACAGTAGATATACCCTTAATATATATACCTACGCATGGGAAGGACATAATGTTAATACACATGCTCAAATCATTCTTGAGAACAAGGAACTTGTTGTTTATATGTCTCAATTTGGTTTGCTGACGCAATAAGGTGTGGCCCTGAAATTCCTTTCTTCCTCAGCAAACTCAGACAGGCGTTTGGATCTCCCACATCTCCAGTTCTACGCAGCGACCGGGATTTCATTATCCTGCCAATCTGTAAAGGACAATGAAGATCTTACGCTCATCCAAGAAAGTGGTCCCTCCGGTGAGTGTTGTTCACGCGCCTGTATCTTCACATCTTGGAACGCGATTTGACATGTTTTCTGACAACTACAGCCGCCACAAATCGCGGAACTCATCAACAAACTTCTCAATACCTCAACAGATGACCTACATGATGTCCTTTCTCAGATCGACGTGTGGATATGGCCTCGAACAGACCTCAATGCTTGGATAAAAGTCCTAAACAAGCTCGACGTCGTCCTGGAAGACGTTATTCGTGAATACCACGTGGAGGACCTCCAACTGACTGAATTCACACCATCGACAAAAAGGACGGTGACCGCGGTACTCAAGTTCGAGCGCCTTTTACTCGAGAACTCTACCAACCGAAAAATGTTAATTCTTATGATGTGAGTCTGTTGCTGGTTGCCATTCCTTTCCTCTCAAGTATTCAAATCTACTTTCTTTTCTTTCAGCGCATAAACGCGCTGTTATTTGCGAGGATCTCGATGTGATCATTCTCGCCCTCAATGTCCTACTGCGTCCCGCACAGCAGTACTCTCTCAAACAGCAGTCAGTCATGCCCTTGGCATTTCAACACCCAAATTATTGTCCCTCGTCAAGAGATGGCCTCACCTTCTCAAACAGCAGTCAGTCATGCCCTTGGCATTTCAACACCCAAATTATTGTCCCTCGTCAAGAGATGGCCTCACCTTCGTGAATATGGCATCGGCCTCGTCGATCTCGCTAAGACGAAAGGGAGTCCTGAAGTAGATCGACTTCCAGTAGAAGCCCGCGAGGTACATTTTAGCTTCTACAAGACAGAAACAGATGGAGAGAAGAAAGAAAAGGAGAAAGAAAAGGAGAAGATGGAGGCGGATCCCTTTGAGGCGTCACAAAGCTCTACTCGCAAGCCTGCGGCATCGGGTTCGGGAGCAATCACGATACATATTAGCGAAGACAATTGGTTTCAAAACCCGTAATGGTTCTGCTCTCTGATTTAGTCAATGCGCACAAAGTCCCAGACGACGAGAAGTTTGAGCTACTGACAAACCCGTAATGGTTCTGCTCTCTGATTTAGTCAATGCGCACAAAGTCCCAGACGACGAGAAGTTTGAGCTACTGACTCGTATTCGTGCCGCCAAAGCATTGGCGCCTGGCCAGGAAGCAGATCGTGTCAAGCTGGTTATTATTCGTCTACTTGCGATCGCTATCTATGGCCATACCCACCCCGAGGCTCAAGCTTCGACTTCTCTCTTTCTTTATGAGCCCGACGTGATTGCGCATATTTCGGAACTCCTTCAGATTGATCAAGACATCCATGTGCATCTCCAGACTACAGCTGTAGCGGCACTCGATTCCCTTGCGCGCTATCGGCAGCGTAACCAGGAAGTCTTGACGGCTGTCAATGCTGGCGTAAATCACGGAATTCTTATGGCGCTTGTGCGCAAGACTTTGGCCGATGCAGCATCTCCGGAATCAACGCTTCCTCAATCGTTCATCGACGCTCTTCTGAATTTTGTAGCTTATATTTCATCCCATTCAACGGGTGGTAATATGGTCGTTGGTGCTGGGCTTATACCGGTTCTTATCGAAGTTATCAACAACCGAATCCCGAGTCGCCTTCCTGTTCTGTCCAAGACTATGCAGCTCATTGACAGCATTCTATATGGATACACTAATGCCTTCAACATCTTTTGTGCCTCACGTGGAATCGAGACATTAGTAGAAAGGATTGAGGTGCGCTCCATGTCACTAATTTCGTATAGTCTCGATACGACTCGATCTTACAGTACGAAGTTGATATCAACATCAAGGAACACGGCTCACTAGACGAGGCCCGCGACATCGTTGGTTCACAAGGTTTGTTGAAGTATACAACATATAAAATCCGTACTTAAAGTTTGTCTCCATGATCAGGGGAGTTACCCATCGCACGTAGTGCTGCTCTGAAGCATATTCTTCGTTCAATGCACCGTATGATGCAGTCCTCTGGTACAGCCGAGGGCCTTCGGGGTCTGATCGATCTGTCTCTTCTCCAGTCCATAAAAAAGGTTATGGAGTATCGAGCTATCTTTGGCCCCACTATCCTTCCGCTGTGTGAGTTCATATGTTCTATGGATTGCTTACAGCACATCTGATGTGATACAGCAATCAACATCATGGCGACCTTTGTGCACAACGAGCCGACGTCATTGGTCATTATTCAGGAGGCTGGACTGCCCGAGACATTCTACAAAGCCATTGAAACTGGTCTGGAACCTTCAATTGAGGTAAGGTCAAATAGTGTCGTTGCATTCTATGTTACGCAGATTGAGTCGAATTTTACAATTCAGGTAATCCAAAGTGTAGCAAATGCGATTGGTGCGCTCTGTCTGAATGAGGCCGGGCAGGCTCAACTCGTTCGCCGTCCCAGCATCATTCCAGGCATTATGACTGTTTTCACATCAGAGCGTCACCTCAAGGTCCTGCTTGAGAAGGAAAACGCAGTTCTTGTTGGAACTTCTATCGACGAGCTGATTCGCCATCATCCGTCTCTTAAGCCCGCCGTGTTCGACGCGATCAAGGCAACCATCACAAGGATTGAAGAGCTCGGTGAGGTATACAAGGTTCCAGATGACTTGAAACACTGGTATCAGTTAGTTCCTTCAAGTCCTACCTCATCATGCGGTGATGAAGATGTTGTAATGGAGGATGTGGAAGGAGCTCCTACCGTCACAGCGCCAGAAGTGACTGCTAGCGGCGTTGAAACAGCTGATGAAGACCAATTTTCAGAACCCAAATCACATGACAATACTGTTGTCCTGTTCATCGATGCCTTAGGTCGGGTAAGAAGGTCGTTGTTACATGAATGTAAATATTGTTAACTGCTTCGTATAGTTCTTGGAAGGCCTCTTCCAGCATACCCCTCATTGTAGAGATTTCATAACTGCCGACGGTTTGGAACTTCTTGGAAGGCTTTCGAGCTTGCCTTGTCTCCCCTATGACTATGCCAACAGCGTCGCCTCTGACTCAATGGTTCAAGTGATGCGTACGTTGACAGAAGTGGCGAGTGACGAAACACTTCAGCATCTTGTGCAACTTGTAAAGCAGTCTCTGACCGAGACTGGATCCTTCTGGAACGCAATCACGGAGCCTTCAAAGCTACTACCTCTTGTTGACATTCAAGGTCTGTCATTCGCTGTACCTATGCTTTGACCATACAGTAATTCTTCCCATATTAGCTGAGGAGTGCGAGACTGCCAACCGTCGCTTCCGAGACCTTGTCACCCTCATATCCGCGTAACTCTCCTCTCAGACGTCTTCTCGACTGCTGGATATGCACACGGGCGTGCCGCAATTGGGTTGCTCATATCCGCGTAACTCTCCTCTCAGACGTCTTCTCGACTGCTGGATATGCACACGGGCGTGCCGCAATTGGGTTGCTCCTTACTTTGATGCACAATATGTCCTCGGAGGTCTTGGGTAACCTTGGGTCCCTTCACAGAGCAACTATTTGGGAGAATATCACTCTCAATGTTGGACTTGTGTCGCGTGGTATTGCTGTCAAGGTCACACCTCCGCCGTCTCCACTGGGAACAACGCCAAACCCTTCGACCGCCCACCTTCTAGATGTTGATCATTCGCACAATGCCTGGCTGAAGCCAGCGGTGATCAGAGTGCTGCGCCTTCATCCTCAGGGATTGGAATGGAAAAGAAGAGAGACGGACCCTGGCTGAAGCCAGCGGTGATCAGAGTGCTGCGCCTTCATCCTCAGGGATTGGAATGGAAAAGAAGAGAGACGGACCTCAAGATCAAAACGCTGCTGCTCTCAAGCATCTGACGCATGGATTGCCTGCTGCTCTTGCGCCCCTGTTCCAATGCACGTCATCCTATCTTACAGTGGAAGCTCATTCTCATGCTATTTTCTGAATTCTAGCAATGGTCAAGATGTTCCATGCCAGGCGCAATCCAGAACTTGTTCAAAGAAAGCAAGTCAACGATACATCGGCAACCATTGCAGATGTAATGGTCAAGTATCTTGAAGTTAATGGTTTCGGTGGGTCCTTATCAATGACTGGTCGAGGTTTAACCTGACGTTTCGTTGACAGACGATGTGCCTTCTTTGTTCGCATATTACAGCGTCGTGTTCGGTGTTTATAGCGTGTTGCTTGTAGATGGTGAGTGCTTTTTGCGTGCTTGTTCTGGTCCTCTCTGACAGCTCGATTTCCCTATCAGAGAGAACCACTCAAATGCTGAACACGATTGAATTGCTTGCTTTCTTCAAAGCAGGAGGGTTTGAGGCTATCATGAATGTTTGTCGGACATTGATGGGTTCAATTGAAAGGATTATGAAATTGGGCGAGGAAGAGCGAACGAAGCCTGACACTGTTGAGCTCAACGCTGCATTCACCGCGCTCAAAGTGGCTCTCCATCTTATCCGACCGATCATCTCCTCGAAACCCCTCATTGAGTCAGGCCAGACATCTCTTCTCTTTACTCGCGACAAGAAGGACACCGATCCAGAATATTTTGAACCACACAACTTTCTGGTCAGGCTTCGAACAGCAGTTCTTCCCCTTGTGCAAGCGCTTTGGAGTGCACCTTGGCTAATTTCCGCTCCCCTGGATGTCAGCAAGCCGATTGTCAAAACAGTTCTCGAACTCGTGAACGGAGAAGGTGAAGAGATGAAGAGTGACCCTTCACTTGAAGCTGGATCCGGGGTCTTCCTCCTACAATCATCCATACTCGTCCTCCTGGAGCTGACGAAAGCCGCGTTACATTATTGATGGATATGGGATTCTTCCTCCTACAATCATCCATACTCGTCCTCCTGGAGCTGACGAAAGCCGCGTTACATTATTGATGGATATGGGATTCCCGCGGTCTGCTGTTGAGCGTGCTCTAATACGTACCAATAATAGCCTCAACGCAGCCACTGAAATCTTGCTTTCGCAGCCATTTCCTTTACCCCCGGACCCAGAACCAGAAATTGAGGCAGAACAGCCAATTACCAATCCTTTTGAGGCAGCACCTTCTGAGAGGGAGACACGCACAGCAACTGAAGGCTCCAGTGAAATTTCGGAGGCTCCCGTCGAGGCTGCATTACCAGTGGGGAAGAGTGCAGAGAGTGGCGGAAGGATTTGGACGAAGCACGCGAGCCTTTGCGTGCTGGATTCAGTCGGCAAGCACTGCTCTTGATTGAGAGTGGCGGAAGGATTTGGACGAAGCACGCGAGCCTTTGCGTGCTGGATTCAGTCGGCAAGCACTGCTCTTGATTGATGAACATGTCTCTTTGCTTTTCGAGCTCCATGTCATCTTTGTTCGCCCCAATAATGCCCATCGTGGACAAGCAATTCAAGATCTCGTGGACGACGTCAAGGCATTTTCTCCCTTCGCTTATGATGTGCAGGAGCAGCCTCTTGCTAATAGATGCCGCCTCCTGGCCTTAGTACTTTCAGAATCACCATCCCTCCTCAGTCAAGAAGTCCGAGAGATGCTTCTAGAGAGCCTTCTCGCCCTTTTGTTGTCTTGTGTTGATCGCCCCGACCATCCTCCTCGATGGCTTGCAACACATCTCTGGTCACGGAAGCATTATTCACTCTTGCAGCTGAGCCTCGTACCATAACCCTACCAAAGGAAGGCGAACCCATATTTTGGTCACGGAAGCATTATTCACTCTTGCAGCTGAGCCTCGTACCATAACCCTACCAAAGGAAGGCGAACCCATATTTTCAGAGGTCATTGCCGTTGGTCCTCCGCTTGCTGAGGCCAAGGCAATAGTCTTTGATTTCTGCCTGCGACTCCTGGATACTCCTGGATTGCCTGGTGATGATTTTCTTTCGGTGCTCCGACTTCTCGTCTTCCTCACGCGGGACCATGATCTTGCTTTGCAGTTCTTGAAATCTGGTGGCGTTGCCAACTTACTCAAACGTGTCAAGGAAGCGTCTGTCGTTGGCAGTTCCGCGTACATTGCCACTATTCTGCGTCACATTGTGGAAGACCCGCGACAGTTCGTCAAATCATGCAGCACACTATCAAGCGTTATTTTGGGCTGCCTAGAAATCGTGTCGTTGACGTTGCGCGACAGTTCGTCAAATCATGCAGCACACTATCAAGCGTTATTTTGGGCTGCCTAGAAATCGTGTCGTTGACGTTGCTAACTACATGCGGAATTGTAGCTCCCTTGCCCTCCGCAACCCAGAAACTTTTTTGGAAGTCACTCAGTCGCTCTGCTTGCTTGGTTCCCCTTATTCTAGTCCAACTGTTAGTCTAAAACCTGAACAACCAATAATGGAGGATAAGAGAGGTGATGCAAAAGTCAGCACGGAGATGCAGGTGGATCAGCCAGCAGTAACCTCGTCTACCGCGGCTTCCTCTGGTTGGGTTGAGGGTGTTATTCATGCATTGATCAGTGAACTCGTGTCCACGACGAAGTCGATCGTTACATCTCACCCACCTGCTGTTTCTTCAGAACGAGATGTCCCGGAAGCATCGCCCGGAGCTGAGGCTACAGTCATATCATCGACGACTGAAGTGGGACATGGCTCTTCTCCTCCAAAATCTAAAGTTGAAACTTTTGATTATGTTTCCTTCATCATGCAATGCCTCAGCGAACTACTTTTCTCGTACGACTCGTGCAAGGTTGCATTCCTCTCCTATTCTCTCAAAAAGAGGACACAAACGCCTGCAAAGGAATTGAATAGGTTCAAGGCTGGAACCCTTAACTTCCTCCTCAATGACCTCATCACTTTCGGGACAATCGTCCCTCAAGCTCGACCTGAACAAAGCCCAAATCGTAACACTCTTTGTACTTGGGCTATGTCAGTCATTGTTGCCCTTTGTGTCGACAGTGTTCCCAACCATGAAGTCAAAGAACTTTCTGCCGATTTGGTGTCTGTCCGCAAATTCGTTCTGGAAGCCGTCAGTCGTGCAATCAAAGATCCCCCTTCAAGCGAAAGCACTGACGCGCATTACGGCCGCCTCCTTGCCCTGGCTGAATTGTGTTATCGCCTCTTGACGGTCAGATCTCACGCGACACATCGAAAACAGGTTGACGATAACCTTACACACATTGCAAAAGTCATGCTGGAAAAGAATTTCGTCGCCACCCTCACCACAGCTCTGTCGGAGATTGATCTCAATTATCCGAATATTCGTCGCCTTGTTCCCGCTATGTTGAAACCATTGGAATATCTGTATGGGCGTCTCTTCTAGTTTTGACTTGCTACTGATGTGTTCGCAGGACTAAACTCGCAATCAAGATGAGTAGGTTGTCCGGCAAGAACAAAGATAATACGGGCAGCTTCAAGTCAGAAAGCGACTCTTCTGTCTCGTCAACTGACGGAGAAAATGAATCAGACATTGAAGAGGAGGTTCGTGAGGAAACACCCGATCTCTATCGCAATTCTGCTCTTGGCATGTATGGAGGGGTAAGTCTTTTCTACTTTATGAACAGACAGGTTTTTACTGAAAACTTTTAGGAGATGGATGATGTACATTATGTTGGAGAAGATGAGATGGATGAAGATGAAGAAGATGAGGAGGATGTCGAAATGGATTTTGGTGAAGAAACTGGCAGTGAACACACATCAAACACTGAAGACGAAGAGGATGAGGGTGTAGATGATGAAACGCATGGCACCGGGGAGGTTTGGGGTGATGGTGAAGAGGATGAGGACCTTGTCGAAAATGATGAAGATGAAGACGATACAGGTGATGAAGATGAAGATCCACAGGATGAAGATGCGGAAGATGAAGAGGAGAATGTCATGTGGCAGGTGTGTTAAGATGTATCATTCTCATTCAACTAGATTGACAAAGTCAGGACATCCACGGTAACGTTGATGGCATTCGCATTGGAAGGAGTGATTTGGATGAAGAGGATGAGCATGGCAACATGGGTCGGTTATCACAGTTGTCTATCTCTACCACCATTGACCAATCTCCTAGTTCCTATACAAATCATTCACGAAGAGGGTCAGGAGGGTGATGACATCGGTTCTGATGAAGAAGAGTATGCACTCGAAAATGCTGGTGGTGGTAGTATTGAACAAGCATTTGATTTTGCGGACGCTTTTATCAACGGTGCTAATCGCAATGGCGGTATATTTGTGCATCGTCGACGGGACACTAGTATGTGTAGAACCCCTTTGACAGCGTCTGCTAAACTAACAACAATAATAAGTGGATGATGCCAACATATTTGGCCGTTCAAGAAGTGGTTCTGCTATCCAGCCAGACATAACAATACATCCTCTACTGCTCAATACTTCATCTGGTGGAAATCATACCCCCTCAAATCAACCGCGCATTTCTCGCCATCCTCAACGTCTACTGGCAGGTGGGCCTCAGCTTCGCCAAACTATTGATGATCTCATCAGTGGGGGGGCTGTACAACTCTTTCAACAAATTATGCATGCTCGAGGTGGTACAGAGACTATTCGTCTTGAAGTCCCTGCAGGGGCTGTTGTCAATTTTGATCGAGAGTATCTCCAGCATCGGAGGGTCACACAAGGAGGGTTCTCCGCCGCCATTCGAGTTGAACCTCCACCTGGTTCCAGTGATCGGATCAGTCGTGAGCTGGACCCGCTCCTCACTGGTCAAAGGTGGGCACAAGAGGTCAAGATTTTGAACGGAGACTTCGTGGCAGAAAGGTTGACCAAGCTCTCAAAGCATGTTGTTTTGGCGTTGTTACCTGCGGCTGTCGAAGCAATCAGACAGAACAAGGAACGTGAGGAGAAGGAGAGGGTCGAAAGAGAGGAGACTGAAGCACGGGCGAAGGCTGGACTCGAGGAACAGGCGGTTGCTGAAACTTCGGCTAAAGCGGAAGAGAGAGCTTTGCCTGAAGCGGATGCGGCCACAGACACTCTGGTTACCACAGACTCTGGTCCTCCAGGTACTGGTACTCCTGTTGTCACAATGCAGATGACTCAAGATGAATTGATGGAACATGCGATAGTTCCAGAATCGATTGATACTGACACTGATATGGTTGACGTTGGGACTCCTGCCGATGCTGATACAAGTCCTTCGGTGCAGCCAGCTGAATCCTCTTCTGCTCCAGCAGCGTCCGAACGCATCACAGTCTTAATTCATGGTAGTTCAGTCGATATCACGGATACTGGTATCGACCCCACCTTCTTGGAAGCTTTGCCCGATGACATGAGGGAAGAGGTTTTGAATCAGCATGTCCGTGATCAACGTGCCGCCAGAGTAGAACGCCCTGCCGATTCTCAAATCAGCTCAGAATTCCTTGATGCGTTGCCTCCAGAGATTCGTGCCGAGATAATACAGCAAGAAGCTGCACAGAGGGCTCGGGCGCCTGCCATCGGTGGGCCTGCAGAGATCGACAATGCGACTTTCTTTGCCAGCCTTGATCCAACCCTGCGCCAAACTGTCCTCATGGAACAGGATGAAGGATTCATACAAACTCTTCCGTCTCATATTCTCGCAGAAGTTGGCGCTTACCGTGAAGATCATGAACATTCGCATCGACTTGCTGCACGAGACGCGACGATTCGGGGTCCACCACCTATTCCCCTACATGCCAATCGGAAGCCTGTACACCAGCATGATGCCATTCAGCTGCTTGATAAAGCTGGAATTGCTGTACTTGTCCGGCTTCTGTTCTTTCCTCAGGTCCTGAAGAAGACACTCCTGTATAGAGTACTTGTAAATCTCTGTGAAAACGCCAGGAGTCGAACCGAATTGTTCAACCTCCTTCTAAGCATATTGCAAGATGGAACTGGAGATCTTGCTGCTGTCGATAAAAGTTTCGCGCAGATGTCCGTGCGGAACACGAAAGGTGCTACGGCCAAGGTTCTAGGAAAGCAAAAGGCAACATTGGACTATCTTTCCGCATTGGCGTTGAACCCGCAAAGTGAAGTTATACCGGACCTCGTCGTGCAACGCTGTCTTGAGGCATTGACATTCATTGTCAGCTCGAACGAAATGTCTTCTCTTTTCTTCTTGACTGAGCATGAACTTCCTGCTGGCCTACGTCGATCCGCCTCGAAAAAAGGCAAAGGCAAAGAAAAACAGGTACCGCAAACACACTATCCAATCGTATTGTTGCTTGGACTATTGGACCGCCAATCCCTTCTCAAAACACCCGCAATAATGGAATCTGTTGTCGGCCTCCTTGCTACAGTCACTCGACCTCTTGCAAGCCTCAAAGACCAAGGTTCAGATGCAGATCCTCGTACCTCCACTTCTAATGGTCCCGCAGCCGCCGAGACAGAGCGAATGCAAATAACGGAGGGCGAAACTACCGTAGCACCTCAAACAACACCCATAGTTGAGCAGCCGACGGCCGGTGCTTTAACAACTGGTGAGTAATGCTCTAATTGTGTGGGTTCATGACTCATATCTGAAAAGGCGAGGCTAATCCCGAGACGGCTACTCAACCTCCTCCCTCCATCGAAGCAATGGAAGAAAAAATTCTCTTGGCCAATCCACCGCAAATACCTCATGCGGTTCTACGTTTCATCGTCAATATCTTGACCGTCGGTGAATGTTCAGGTCGAACGTTCCAACAAAGTCTCGCCCTAATTCAGCACCTCTCCTATGTTCCCGATGCTCGCGATGTCATTGCCCAGGAACTCAAAGCCAAAGCACAAGAAGCAGGGCAAATCCTCTCTTCTGACCTCGATGAGCTCTTGATTGCATTACACGGATCTCAAGGCGATTTGACGTCTTCCGTTGCCTCAAAATTTTCATCTGCCTCATCTGTTCAAGCCAAACTTTTGCGCGTCCTCAAAACTATAGACTACATGTACACGCCAAAATCGACGGGGTCTTTGGAATCTGTCAGCAGTGACGATATAGAAAAGGTCCAAGTCATTTATGAATCCTTCCAATTCTCTGGCCTTTGGCAGAGACTGGGCAACTGCTTGTCGGTCATTGAGGAAAAACCAGCCACAGAACACATTGCCACAGTCCTTCTACCTCTCATCGAAGCATTGATGGTTGTTTGCAAATATGTTGGTACCAAAGGCTTAGCAAGCGCGGCTCGAGCATTGCGTGCATCATCGTCACCCAAGTCACCTTCAACATCTGCAGAATCTATGGAGGATTTGTTTGTTTCATTCACCGACAATCACCGGAAAGTCCTGAACCTAATGGTTCGCAACAATCCTTCGCTCATGAGTGGTTCTTTCTGTCTTTTGGTCCACAATCCACGCGTGCTTGACTTCGATAACAAGCGGAACTATTTCAACCAACAGCTACACCGACGACCTCATTCCCGCGAGCATCACGGCACGCTTCAACTCAACGTCCGTAGGGCACGAGTCTTCGAAGACAGCTTCCAGCATCTGCAGCGGAAAACTGGCGAGCAAATTAAATATGGCAAGCTCAGCGTGCGATTCTACGACGAAGAAGGTGTGGATGCGGGTGGTGTTACGCGTGAATGGTTCCAAATCCTAGCAAGGCAAATGTTTGATCCCAACAATGCGCTGTTCCAGCCTTGCGCCGCCGACAAACTCACATACCAGCCGAATAAAAATTCCTGGGTTAACCCTGAACACCTATCTTTCTTCAAATTTGTGGGACGTGTGATCGGAAAGGCCATCTACGATGGTCGCCTTCTCGATGCGTACTTCGCGCGTAGCTTGTATCGACAATTACTGGGCAAACCCGTCGACTACAAAGATGTTGAATGGGTTGACCCGGAGTATTATAAATCCTTATGCTGGATCCTTGAGAACGACCCCACTGTACTCGATTTGACTTTCAGCGTTGAAGCTGATGAGGTTCGTGCTTGTTTCGAAGTCAAAGCTGTCATTCTTGACTGAGCATTCTTTTAGTTCGGCGTGAGCCGCATCGTGCCTCTGAAAGAGGGTGGTGAATCAACTTCTGTAACGCAAGAGAACAAGCGAGAGTTTGTGCAACTGTCTGCTCAGTACCGACTCTATTCGTCTATTGAGAAACAAATCGAGAGTCTATCCAGTGGCTTCTATGAGATCATCCCCAAGGATCTCATTACCATCGTACGCATTTCTTGTTCTCACTGGGGACCCCTTTGACTGAGCTATCCGTACAGTTCAACGAAAAGGAACTCGAACTTCTCATTTCTGGCACACCCGATATTGACGTGGACGAATGGCGAGCTGCTACGGAATACAATGGATACAGCAGCTCTGATCCGAACATCGTCTGGTGGTGGCGTGCTCTGAAGTCATTCAATCGCGACGAGCGTGCCAAAGTCCTCAGTTTTGCGACGGGGACTTCCCGCGTGCCCCTTGGTGGTTTCGTCGAATTACAGGGTGTCCAAGGTGTCCAGAGGTTTTCGATACACAAAGCATACGGAGAGTCGGATCGTCTGCCACAAGCCCATACTTGTTTGTGATAATTCATGCTCCCATTAGAATAATATGCTGACCCTACGGTATAGGCTTCAACCAGATTGACCTTCCGCAATACACATCATACGAGATGCTCCGCCAGCAGCTATTATTGTCAATTAACGAGGGCGGCGAAGGTTTTGCCTTCAGCTAGATGATGGATGGGAATGATATGCATTTATTTCAAGGATGATGGAGAAATTCGCATAATGACTGATACCAAACACCCAAAAAAATGAAACGAGAAAACGTGTAGAACAGCATCTCATTTTTCGTGTATATACAAACGCATTGATACTATTGTATTGTTGTTTTGTCAAATGGATTCACACAAATCACTTTCTCCCTTTCAAAACGTCTTGACGACTGACTCTTGGACATTCCTTGGGACTCTGTCCGGAGGAAGATATATTTTCTTCGAAAGACTGAGAAGTATTCCGTAAGAAATCACTTACGACTCTGACTATATATGGCATAACACGAGCAACAATTTGCACGAGATTCTTGGGTATCCGGTGCATAATAAATTATTTCGTCTTATCTGCCAGTGATTTTGGTATCTTCCGGAAAAGACGACGCGCCACCAACATCCAAATGGCGGATAACAAGGAGACAAAAGGAAGGAGGTATCCAATCCACCAGAGCGAGCCGATCTCCTTGTCCAACTTCTCAACAAACGCGTCGACTTGCGCGACGAGTTCCTGGGGGGTGCCAGAGTTGTCAATGACATAGTCTGCATAAGCCACCTTGTCGGCGATGTGCATCTGTGCGTCGATCCGTGACATTGCTTCTTCGCGAGTACAGTTGTCACGGTCCATAAGGCGCTGAAGCTGGATGTCGGCTGAGCTGGAGAAGACAGAAGTATTAAAACTCGGTGCCGGTTGAAGTGGATCGAACAAATCTCACCAATACACAACGACGACCTGACCAACCCATTTCCACAACCCTCCTTCTATCAGTAGAGGAACATCAAGTACACAATACTTTTCGCTGCCAGTGTAGTGCTCGATGATCTTGCGGAACATGGCCCACCTCACAGCTGGGTGTACAATGGCGTTCAACTTCTTCCGCTTCGCCTCATCGTTGAAAACGATTGCCCCAAGCTTCTTGCGATCGAGGCTTCCGTCCGCGAGCAGTATATCTTGTCCAAACTCCTTGACTATCTTCTTGAGGGCTTTGGTACCCGGCAAGACGACCACACGTGCCAAAAGGTCGGCATCAACGATTTGGATTTTCTTCTCCTTGAGGAGCTTGGATACGGAGGACTTTCCTGTGGCTATGCCACCGGTGAGACCAATGACTGGCAGCTTTTAGAGATTTTAGAGAAAAGAAAAGACCTGAGGGACGTACCCAACATACTGCAGGAATCTGAAGACCTCGGCAGTCCGCGGAGTTATGATGCGACACGTGGGTTTGCTTGGGTCTTAAGCGCCTCTTCAAACTATTACCACAGCACAATGCGAGGCTTCGTCGTATCAGATCTCAAGCACCACTCCAAAATACCCTTGTCCACCAACGTACCAGAGCCCAAGCCAGGTCCTGGTCAGGTGCTCGTCGACGTCTACAGTGCTGGCCTCAATTTCTTCGATGTATGGTTTCTTGCAGCTTGTGAAAGGTTGCGTCGTAATCTTTACATTCGCATAGACCCTACAAACCCAAGGAAAGCATCAGTCGAAGCCTGCCCTGCCGTTCGTGCTTGGTTCAGAATTTGCAGGGAGGATATCCAAGGACTCTCCGATTCCCACAGGCTGTCCATACAAACCAGGAGACCGAGTCTTTGGTGCGGCACAGGGAGCTTATGCAGACAAAGTTGCAGCCGATTTTGAGCAACTACTGCCTCTTCCGGATAATATAACATATGACCAAGGTGCTGGTGCGTGAATCAACCTGCTTGAGCGTGACAACGCGACCGAAGAAGGTTGTAGGTCTGTTCGTCACTTGGCCCACAAGTTACGAAGCTTTGGTCGGTCGAGCTGAGCTGAAACCAGGTGAATAGGGCATTCAGTTTGCCTCTTCGTCGAAATCAAAGTACATCAACGTCTAGGGGAATGGGTTTTGGTAACAGCCGCCGCAGGCGGTGTTGGCATCGCTGCCGTACAGCTTGCTAAAGGTACTTTCCCGCTCCTTTCTGGACAACTTTGGGTGTACGACTGACAACTCACCAATAGTTCTGGGTGCTAAAGTAATAGCGGCGGCAGGCTCAGACTCGAAAGTTGAAATCGCAAAGCGTTACGGCGGCGCTGACTTCGGTGTAAACTACTCAAAGCCTGGATGGCAGAAGGAAGTGATGAAATTGACCGGCGGAAAGGGTGCGGATGTGATATACGATCCAGTTGGCCTTATAAATGGTATGCGGTGTCGATTGATTGAAATTTATGTTAATCCCACTTGCACCCCTAGATTCTTTGAAATGTATTGCATGGAAAGGACGTGCATTGGTCATTGGATTTGCTGCTGGGACGATTGAAAAGGTCAGTATATTTTTATTATAGGACAATTGACCTCGTGAACCCGAGAATGTAGGTACCCATGAACCTTGTACTTCTCAAAAACATTTCTCTTGTCGGATTACATTGGGGCCCATATTCCAGTGCGTTTAATGTTTTCTTGATATGTCTGAGACTTAGCTTGGAAATCCAGAATTTGATAAAGTCCGAATTTCTGTCGTATGGAAAGCCCTTCTCGAGTGAGTCCCGTTTGTAGGTTTTGACGTGCACTTAATCTTTTCTTCCCAGTCTCTTTGCATCTAACAAGATATCTCCTGTAATATATAACCGTGTCTATACCCTGGAAACGCTTTCGGAGGGCTTGGCTGCCATTGAACAACGCGAAACTTGGGGTAAAGCCATCGTACGGATCCGAGATGAGTCCAAGGCAAAGCTATAGTTAACAATTGTTTTTATCGATACAGCTACTATGTATATATATATATATAACCGTCTATTTCCGTGCGTACAGTATGCAACAGTAGATATCCG
The DNA here is from genome assembly GCA_027475525.1 of Macrolepiota albuminosa. Classification (NCBI taxonomy): domain Eukaryota; kingdom Fungi; phylum Basidiomycota; class Agaricomycetes; order Agaricales; family Agaricaceae; genus Macrolepiota; species Macrolepiota albuminosa. The sequence goes on along the minus strand of JAMWFC010000055.1, from coordinate 958,573 downwards.
TCATGCACAATTACCGCCCACCCAAAAGTTCCCAAAGGTTAGTCTCGTACTCATGCGCAAGCACCTGATCTGCATTTTCTATGTCCATTTCGTCTCTGAGTTCTTCTGATAACTCTTCCTCGTCTGTTTCTTCAGGCATTAAGTGATCATCAGCAGGGGTGACAGACCTTGGACGAGCTTGAGCACGAGGTAGTAAGGACTTTGGCAGGGTAACGAGAGAGGGGCGAAGTTCACGTTGAAGTGGAAGAAGGAGGGGGAAGACGGTTGATTCTTCGAGGAGAGGTGGATCGTTGTCATAATCGTCCATATCTTCCCCGTTATACTCACTACCGCCCTCATCGTCAGCTTCCACCTCGTCCTCTGCTTGTTCTGTTTCCGGTAGTGCTCTTGCATCGTCTCCTAATAGCCGCGCAAAATATTGTTCTCTGTTCAACGCCATCCCCATCATTTCCAAAACATGTGTTACGTTTCTAAATGTGACCTATCGTCACACCACAGTCAGAATCAGAAACGATCCAAAGAGCTGAACTAGCGCGTACGTCGTTGCCACGCTGATGATAGACTTTAATATCAGCTTTCATAGATTTTTCTTGCTCGCGCAAGGTGATAGACCGATGTACAACCTCAGTCACGAATTCCACGAGAATGGCGGAGAACAGTCGTATGGTATCTGCCGATATCGATGAAGCTGCATCAGATTCCTTACTATCATATCCAGATTTGTAGATTCTGTACAAACGAGATTAATACCTTTCTATGGAAGCTTGTGAAACCTCACGTCATTAGTCTACTCAGTGTCGATAAATGGAAAAATCCCAAGTTTCCGTCAATCAAGGTTTTGTAGTCGATGCCTTTAGTTTCAAAATCCATCTTAATTCTGTAAGGTTTTGTAATGCCGCCGTTACTGCGACGACGTCCTTGTGACCCCTCATTATGATCCTCTTCATTGCTATCGTCAATCTCTGCCTTCTTGGGTCCATCTTCGCGCGGTACTAAGTTGGCCGACATGACAGCCCCTCCATCACCTTGATCAACCTCCATCAAAGCATCTTCGTCTCTGTCGTCCACATTCGGCTCAGTAGGCTGCTTTCCACGCGACCTGGAAGCCTTGGCTTTCCTGCCCGGTTTAAGTTTTGTAATAGCAACAACCACGTCCTCTCCACGTAGGGAAGCGCGCTTGCGCCGCATGTGAAGCCGTTTTTGGATACGTCTACGTGACACTGCACTAAGAGTTGAACGATCGACTCCGGTTTCCCTGTCGCCGTCAGAGCTGGGCAATCGGGGATAACCTAGAGGCTGAGCGGCGATGAGAGAGTCCGGCGACGATGGTTGCGGGGAAGAAGCGAAGCTGGGCCCAGAGAGCGGGTCGCGAGGTATTTCGACATGTAGCGAAGTTTCAAGATCCCGTTTTGAGGCAGAGCCTTTGATCAAAGGGTTGATCAGGGACTAGGGATTCTTAAAGCCGGAGAAGAAACTGACCTATCGTCCCGTTACTGGCGACCAAGCTTTGGGAGTCCCGGTCCGAAGGTTTGATGTCTGGAGGTGTCTGGTCCACAGGCTCAACCTCCTGATCCTCGGGACGAGGGTCCTCCACGTTTGCATCATCAGGCACTGCATCGTTCAGAATACGCTCCATAATCTTGAGACGATGACATTCCAGCTTGCTAAGTGTATCTTCTATGTTCCAGCATCTCCTCCTGTCACGTTCCCAAGTTTCCAAAGTTTCAACAACAGGCCCCTGCTCTATGGGCGGAGCATCGACTTGCAAACTTTTCTTAATAGAAATTTCTTCTTCCCGTTGAAGCAGTAGCTTTTCTCGCTCCCAGCTAGTTTCAAGAGGAATTAGATCCTCGGCCAAGCTTTCCTCCCTCAAAACCCAGGCATTAGAAACTTCCATAGCACTCGGTAGAACAGATCTTGGTAGAAGAAAATGACCATCGCGAGCAATAGCCTCGTCCAGGATGTCGATGTAAGCGCAAACATCTAGAATAGATTTTGTACCGATGGATGCAGCTACCAAGTCAGGTCTGAAACGAGAACAGACACCGAGAGAGTGAAAGAAAGCGTTCTTTTCTGATGGCGTCCAGTAGCCCGTGGGCGGGATGAACGAAGGTGGAGGTTCGTCACCAACGACACCAGCTAGATGTGCCCGGACCTCAGCAAGGTGAGCACGAAACTGGGAGACGTAGGAGACATCCGAGGCGCCTTGATGCTGTTTCTGGAGCCCTGCATCGCTCATGTTATGCGCACATGTGTCCCAACGCAACCATAAAAAACCATTTGACTAAAGAAACAAGTCCTCGAGCTAAAGCTAATGATCGAAAAAAAATAGACCGATTACGTAATTGTCCAAAAATAGACCACAGAAAACGGCGCCTCAGTTATTCCGAGTGCCTCTACAAACGATGCACGAATTTCATCAAGTCATGAAGGTATAGTACATTATAACTGTGCATAAATGAATTGAAACGCCTGGGAAGTTTACCTGCAAATAAATATCGATTACTCCCTGTCCCAGCAACCACCCTGTTGACATTTGGTCCACCAAATTTTTCGTCATCATAGATTTGCCAAGGGTTCACGAGCAGTGCCATTACGGCGCCGGGCTTCCCAATGCCGGTGAGCAATCTTACGAAGCTCTCCTTTTATGATCTTTCCTGATGGTGTATGCTCTAGTATTCGAGGTCATTAATTGTCTTTTTTGGAACACAGCGCGACGCACCGAGCGGTTCGTTGAAAATCACGATCATCACGGGCACTGCAAACCTAGGAAGGCTATAGGATTATGCGTCAACGTGGATCCATGTGACACACTGAAGAATCATACTGTTTCCGTGCCAGTCCTATCAAGCTAGCCTCGTTCACGCTTCCTTGGTACGCAGACTTGACAGAAACCACGGCCGCTACAAGTTCTCCCAGACGTTCGTCCGGAATACCTACTGCCGCGGCTTCTAAGATCCGAGGATCCCGGTAGAGGGCATTCTCCACCGATACGGAGTCCTGAAATGCTCGCCATTCGTATGTTTCGAACCTCTTACATAAACCACGCGACTCACAATGTTTTCTCCGCCTCGTATAATGATATCTTTCACTGCCGGAAAAGATGATGTCAGCTATGGCTTCGTCGCGGGGAAAAAGTTCTGCAGAACTAACACCTATCCTTGATATATAGGAAGCCCTCCTCATCCAAAAAGCCCAAGTCGCCGGTTTTCAGCCAGCCATCGAGAGTGATGACTTTCTCAGTGGCCTCTGTTGATGCCAGGCGAAGGTCAACTTGTCAATAATAGATCAAAAAATATTAACTCGCCTGGCTCACGCCAATAACACTTCATAACGTTAGGACCACGCCTATCAATGCGTCGGTTACATTGCTGAAGTGACGAAGAGAATCACGTACAGCCAAACTTCGCCGACATTACCGGGTGGCATCACAACCCCATTGTGGACAATCGTTATCTCATTAACGGGAGATGCTCGACCACTAAAAGGTACAAATTCAGCCAGTTCCGGGTGTGCAAAAAAAACGGAGAAGTCAACTTACGTGCTAGTGGGTCTGGCAGTGTAATCCTCACCAGCAAACTCGAACAATTTCAGTCATGAGCAATGCGAGACTTTGGATGTCATCTTACTGAGACTGCAATGGAATTTGTCTCCGTTAAGCCATAGCCTTGGATCCTGAGGAGCGGTTGTCAATCTAACTTGTAAAGCAAGATGCAAGGCTAATCGCACATGACTGCTGAGGGGAACGCGGCACGGGCTCTGGGAACGAGACTGTCAGGCGCAGGAGAGCCTCCAAACAGGAGGCCATCTAAGGCATTCCCGGCCAACGAACTTTCCGTGAGATCTGCAACCATGGCAGGTACACTTTGAAAGACGTCTTCAATGGGATAGCGGTTGTCCCAAGTGTCCAAAATCACTCACCCCCCTGCCACGCGGACGTTCTCCTTTTTAATCAGCCTATTTATGGGTTTAACCGTCGTCTGAGGTGGCAAAAGTGGGTGTCAATCACCTTACAGCTGATGTGGCGGCTCGCGATCAGGAATCAAGGTCTCAGGTATCACGCAAGGAGCGACCTACCGTCTTCTACAACCCATTTCGACATCAAAACTATTTTCATACCCGTTGCGGTCGCCATCATCTGGCGAGGAGTCAAGCAGCCAACAATGGATGAGGAAACTCTGGTCTAACCGAGAAGCTGGTAGTGCCTGTAACGTGGAACAATGGCACTGGAACCAGTATACCTTTCTGGGGTTCTTCGTTCTTGTCAGAATCTGGGTAATCTTCGCCTCTGCGCAAACTTGCTCTTAACCCTCCAGCCGTTACCTTCGACATGTCACTATATGTACGACTGAAAAGGGGCTGTAGTCTTACGTTGAGAATATTGGACAGGAATTGGCGTTGCGTGCTTAAGACGCCCTTCGGCATGCCAGTGGTACCTAAGAGGAAAAATAGTCAACAGGAGCAATCGTATCAGCTACTGAGAAAGTATACCCGAGGTGAACATGATGACAGCATTATCTTCTGGCGTGATATTTGGATCTACTGCCAAAACATCCGCGATACCTCCACGATAATTTTGAAGGGCGGTATGGAAAGAACTCATGCCTTGCCATACGCGTCCATTGTTTTGGTCATCGAAAACCAGGAAACCCGTGACTGGTGTGTCTCGAAGGAGATGGGAGACGGCAGGGGCTAGCCTGTCAGCGCGTTCAGAGTCAAGAAGTATCAACTTGCAGTCCGTGTGCAATAGACAGTGGCGAAGAGGTTCGAGAGGAAGCCATCTGGTTTGTGTATGGTAAACGACGCTGGTAGACGGCATTGTTTTTTTTGGAACATACGCGTTTGTCAAAACTGGAACAGCGCCGAGCAAGTCTGAGAGCACCATTTACAAGTTGCATTAGAGATGATTACACGCAAAACCTACGAGAAGCCCAAAAAGAGATCAGGTATTCAGGATTGTTGCGCGAACAGATTCCAATCCGGTCGCCTAAAGATCGAACGATAGAGCCATTTGATTCAGGAGATACAAGTATTATAACAGAAAAAGCACCTTTTTTTATGTCATATACATGGCGGAAGAGCGCGGCAACCTTAATGGCACGTTGGTGGACCTCATTGTAGGTGAATCGTCTGTCTCCAGAGACTATGTGTGTCTTGTGCATATATTTTTGGACAGAAGACAGCCAGAGTGATCGCACTGATGACCAAAGGTTTTTGTATGTACGTTGCGGCCGTCCGTCGAGAAAGATGGTTTCAACTTCATGGATATGTCCAGGCGCGCAGAGGATAGCTTCGGCTGCCAGGGGAGGTCATTGATTCGTCGACGATGAAGACAGTTATGAGCGAGAGCCACTCACTCTCCTCGAGCGTCCGTACTGGAGTCCAGGCCATGAGCTAGTAGTTGAATGATTATATGCGGATTCACTTTTGGATCACGTTTATATGCACTTGGCTCACAAAGGGAATGGCTGTCAGTCCACGGAACTCTCCAATACTACTTACTTATCACGGTCAGGGCTATTACAGAACAAATGATGTTGAGGGACGGACCTTTCACATTTCCGCGGCAGGAGGTGTTCCCGCGGTTTCTACTCTTTCTTACCGCATGCAGACTTTCTCACCCGAGATCCTCGTCTTGCATGTTCGCTTTGCTTCCTTCGGCATACACTATGGGCGCCGGACTCTAACCTTCATTTAAACCCTCTGTCCACGAAGCTATTGCAACTCGGATAACAAAGCTTCAGGTTACCCACCGGGTCAACATGAACGTTTACAAAGGTTCTGTGAGGCCAGAGTGCACTGACACAGAAGTACTTCCTTAAGTAGATGTCATCCTCGGATGCGAAAATGACGGGTAGCCCTGACCCCGGACCGAGAGATGATCTCATTTCGATCAGACTGAACAGAAGTTAGAAGCGATTGCCCCGCTTCGTTGGTCTTCCGCATCGAACGCTTCAAGGAGCGGTCAAAGCACGACATTACATTCTGTAATTTACAACATCTTCAAGTCGTTCGTGTTGTATGAATCTCCCAAGATCTTATTTTCGGCCATGGCGCCAGTGGAAGTATGTATGACATCATCTGACGCAGAAAGAAAAGTACCTTTGAGCCAGGCCTAAGATAATTATAACTCTTGTCGTATGTATGTAAATTTCTTCAATTACGCGCAGGACCGGTTGGCTTTTCATTCTTTGGAATTTTCCATAGAGCCAACATACTTGAAGTTGATCCATAACGTATAGAGCGTGTCCGCTCACTCATATGTCATCAGAGCAGTAAACAACTCGGACTAATCGCGATTGACTTTCTAGGCGTAGATGTTCCATTTCTCGTCGGTTTAATAATAACTAGGCTGCAGACCGTCCAAACCTTGTATTTATACTTGTTAGGAACCAGGGCTATAGGCGGGATTCTGTCAAACAATTCTCTGCTCATTCACTGTATTTACACAATGCAGGGACACGAAGACCTCGAGCCCACAGTGCACATACGTGAACTCAAGAAAGATAAAGTCAACTTTGTATTGAAAAATGTCGATCTCGCGTGGGCCCAACCTCACTTTCTCTCTACACAGACCATGTGTTGAGGCGGACCATTGTTTTATAGTTTCGCGAATTCGCTGCGCAGAGTAATGATGGCAGACATACCAACAGTTGGTACGGAATCCATCGCGTTTGTTTACCCTCTCTGAAGACGAAATCAGCAATTGACATGGTTGAAATTGAAATTAATACTACTGTTCTTCCCGATGAATTTATTGCACATCGGCTGGGAATGGTGCCTCTAATTAGCACAAACTGTGATGAAGCAATACGGAATACGAGGGCAAGCAATCTAGTCTCGTATATCTCATCCGACCTGAATAATCTCGTGTTAGGATTGCACATGCCTTGCCGGTTGCGACTCATGTTCTCTCATGCTGAACCTGAATGTTCAATGCAATGACGACTCCACCATGGATGTGACGAGCCATCATTTGGATCTTGTTCCCGCAGGAGCTCGTAATACCTGGGCGGAGAATGCGGACCCTGGAGACGAAATCGCAGTACGCAGTGAGAACTTTGGGAAACCTGTTGGAAAAGGTGTGTTTGTCTTGGACTGAGAACACGGAGACTACGCCGCTACAACTCTGTCTCAAAGATGATGGTTCCCCTCCCATTTTGATTTGCAAAATACGCAAAGGCCAACAATTAAAGTTGAGATGCGTGGCGAAGAAGGCATGTTACTTCGAAAATCTTCATACCAGGTCTTGAACGTCATATTACAGGGCATCGCCAAAGAACATGCTAAATGGTCACCATGTTCTGCCGTCGCTTTTGAGTACGACCCTTACAACAAAATGCGACATACGACACATTGGTTTGAACAAGATGAAAGGGCAGAATGGCCGCTGAGTGCAAATGCTCAGGAAGAGGAAGCACCGCGTGATAACGAGCCTTTCGATTTTAATGCGCAACCACGGCGATTTTATTTTGAGGTGGAGACAGATGGAAGCTTGGGCCCTCAAGAGGTTGTGATGAAGGTCTGAATCATGCCAAAGTAGCATCCAGCTACGTATCGTTCATCTCTGCTTTTTTAGGGTCTGGCCGAGCTGCAAACTAAATTAGCCAACTTGATACTTGGTCTCAAGTCTCAGCCCGAATTGGATATGCTCACAGGAGCTGAACAACAAACCAATGGACAAGCTGCTCCCAATGGATGGGGAGCTGGTGCTGGAGGTGGAGGATGGGGAGCTGGTGGTGGTGGCGGCTGGGGAGGAGTTACAAGTCCATCTCGTACAAGTGCTCCCACCAATGCATGGTCTTCTGGCAGTCCTGCCAACAGTGGGGGTGCGACAAGCGCATGGAGTGGAGGCGCTACTAGCGCTGGATGGGGCAGCCCTGAACAACAAGCTAATGGCTGGAACGTGTAGCATCAATTTTAAGCATCTATGATGATTGTATTGACATTTCTTGATCTCCTTCACTCTGTCTGAACTTTGAAGAATTTCAACAGTACAATGACCTCTCACAATTGCTTAGATTGATGATGGCAATGATTTACGTGAACAATAGACATTGGAATAATAAAGCATAGTATAGAAGACGTCCGTAGTGTGCTGCGTAGTATATGTGCCGGTGATTACAAATGACCAACCAGGGCCTAACCAGCGATAGTAAATAATGCCTCCCAAAGCCATAGTCTTTCATTGGAAACCAGGCCTTCATGAGACAGGTGACAATGCGGGAATACTGTTACTTCCATTCCAACAGAGTGTCTGCTAACGCCTGGTCGACATTTCAATATCGTCTACCCTATTAGTTGAAGACGAAGACGACGCAGCTGCCGAAAAGGGCGTCTGGGGTGCTGATGATTTCTGTCTCAGATTATCACCTGGACTCTCTGAAAGATTTCTTGAGTTTGTCATGTAGAGCTTAATGAAAAATGTGAAAACATCCTTTGTTATCGGAACGGACACGAACCTCATTGGCTTCTCCAAAAACGTTCATGGATTGATCAACTGGAAAGTATTGCGTCTAGGTTTGTCTCGAGAACCCATGCATATCACATACCAATCACAGCATGTTTGTCTGCGAGTTGCCACCCATCAGGTGGCGTCTTTGAGAACTTTGAAGCTTCTTCTTGACATTCTTTGGCCTCGATTTCCTCGTAAGGAACCTTCATGTATCGTGTTGGAGCAGGAGGTACATCAGGGTTGCCAGCGGGACCGTAAATCTTGAGCTCTACCAATGCTGTTTTCAGAGCACATATCCACTTGTTTCGCCGGCTTGCTGCAATTGGGATGAGTAATACATTTATCAAGAGCCAAATTGGTTAAACCTTTTAGAGCACCCTGTTGCCAATTACTCTTATATTTTATATCAGCTGACAGCGTCAGCTTTTCTTGGTCCGGGAAGTCTGTGTATATGATCAGCATTAATCCAGTTGAACAAATGAAACTTATTTTGACCCTTTACAGTGACATCGAAGGCAGGTTGATAATCACGTCGCTCTGTTTCGACGAAGGCGAGCATCTTCTCCCGGAGTTTTTCCAGATCTTCAAAGCTGGTGGCGTAACTCACGTCAAACGTGAACGTCTCCGACATCTTCATTTAAGATAAGGATAGGAATTGAGCGGCGTGTTTGAAACTTACTTGTGGGCTACGGCGAATGTTCTGAATGAACTGGAATGGGGGATGAATAATGACGTGTTCTGAAAAAAAAGGAAGTTTTATACCAATGTATTCAACACTGTGTTAGGAGCTTGAACAGAAGTGTTGTTCGAATCAAGGAACACAGTGCTGAGGAGACGAATATCTTTGACAGTATAATACTCTTTGTTGATGTAGACGCGATCGCCAACGTCGAATGGATGTTTGACGAAAAGAAAAATGATGCTTGCCAGGACCTCCTGTAGACTGCCACCGATGAGCCAGCTCAAACCTAAAAGAAATTAAATGAGATGGCATGATCCAAGATCCCTTGAAAATACAGGCACCAACCAAGAATAAGCGTCCCGGTCCCCGTGACCATGGTAGCCAATTGGGCTTCCTAAAAAGTGATAACCTTGAATCAGGACCAACTTGGGGGACCCAACTAAATGTACAAGCAGACACACCAATGCAACGGCAATGATGATGATAGCAACCACAGTATAAACAGTCATCAATATATTGTCCAAACGTCCCACAGCGCTGTCGAGGTTTTGCATAGACTTCTCGATAGATAACTGTTCGCGATGAATCTCCCTAGAGCAAATATGATGAGCTCGGAGCGCTTTTCGACACCGGAAAGCCGCTGTCTAAGCCGCTGTCCAGCATCAAGGGATGTCCAAAAGGCTTTTACTCACATGCAAGCCATTTCGACTTCATCATGAGATGCATCTCCGTTCATATCCTTGTCAAAAATTGAGAAGACGTGGTCTGCTTCCTCGGAAGTTGTGAAATAAGGGGCGATGTCATCTACGAGGAGATATTTTGCATCGGGTTTTGCAAAGGAGCAGAAAAGTCGGCGGGCAAGCTAAAGTGAATTTGTCAGCTTGATTCGAAGCAATGATAGAGTATCTGACGACGGCTCTTTGAACTAACCAGTCTCGATTTATTGGCGGACTCCAAGGCGGTCTTCACCATCGCCTGAGGAGAGTTAGGTTGGAGGACAGAACTGTACCCTCGCGTGAGTACATGTTTATTGAGAAAAATAATTTTGGGGATTATTACCTTCCTGCTATTTCCGAAGCAACATTTCCTAACGCCGTGGTGGTAGTAGTGGCGGCCATACGTACGCCCTGTCTGAACTTCTTGAAGAATCGTTTGGCATCAACGGACCCTCTGTTCGACGGCCCATCATGGAGGCCATCCGATCGTCCTGGAATATCTTTGGAGTTGCGATATAAAGTCACTAGGGACTTTACAGCAAACTTTTGATCGGTGATGCGCTCTGTCATGCGCCAAATCTTAGTTTTCGTGCCGTGTAATAGGACAGGACAAACGAACCAGCATAAGAACGTTCATGGAACTTCGTAGCAATCCATTGGATAGAGAATTTCTCAAACAAGAGGGCTGCAGAGCAGAGAAAAAATGCAAAAAGCAAACGCGCAGCAGTATCAGAAGCCTGAATACTCTTTTTACCAGCTTTGTCAGTTTGCTTGTCATCGATGAGGGGGCCCCATGAAATCCATATAGTGAGTGTCCACGCGAAGAGTGCAATATATCTGCGAATATGTTTGGAATCAACAACCATCACCTGTTTTGACATGAAGTAACTGACCTGTGTAGGACTGCTATCCAGTCGATGTATCTCCGTGTTCCCACCGCCACAATGCCGATGGTAAATCTTAATATAGGTGGAATCATGAGGCTGCAGAACAGCAACATCATGCCATGAATATCGCATACGGCTCTAAAGTTGGCAACTTACGAGAAGGCAAGTACTACCCACCACCCTATCCGGTTGATCATCAACACAGGTTCTCTCCACGAGGACTATAAAGGCAACGAACCTCCCCATGCTACGGTGAGCCACACACTCCACCATAACAATCGTACATCCCATATCTAGCAAAACCAATGGTTATTATTTAATGAATCACTGGAATAAGCTGCGACTCACAGTGGTTTGCGGAAAGACAGTAAGTGAGAGTATACCAGGTATCCAAAGCAAAGCCAGTACAGGAACAATGAATAGGATCCAGCGCGTCACAATTGACACGTTCAACAGATAATTATAGAATTTCAGAAACTGACAATGTTTGCAATTTTCTTAATCATCCACGTGTACACTCGGTGCGATATCTCGATAGATTCTTACCTTGCCCTTGGGCATATCTCCATCCGCATAGATAAGATGGGCTTGGCTCGAATTTCGTGTGTCAAATTCTTCGTACGATTGCTCGAGTTTCTTGATGCCTGCTAAGAGGTCCCAGCTTGAGTTGCGGCTTTTAGAATGATAGGGAAGTTCCGATGAGTTGGGTGGATATGACATTGAGAGGTATAAATCGTATGGCAGTGAAGATTTCCGCCTTTAGGACCGTTGGAAGGAGTGTTAGGAATGTCCGTTGTGAGCTCGAAGACGAGCAACCCGATGATAAGGAATGAAAGGAGCAGTAGATGTGAGTTGCAAGCTCAGGCTCAGGAAAGATAGTATGTTTAGAAATGGCAATTTTGACGCGCTGTTACGAAGAGAAAGAAAGGACTACGGAAAATTTTTAAAAACAAATCCGATATAGGAAAACAAGGCTCCATGGAACAGTGACAACCATCAATCCAGCAGATCTGTCCGGCATCCAAAAAAAGCCAACGCGACAACTCTTTTCTCACTCGATACGCAGTGCCTTTCCGTAAGCTGAGGCTACGTGCCTTGCCGGCTAGCCCAGCGTGAGGTAAGGCGGGTTGACTTACAAGGACATTCTCTTTTTTCTCTTTTTTCTCTTTTTTTTTTTTTTTTTGAGTAACGTTATTAGTGAGAATGTCGACGCCCACCCGCTTTGCTGCATACCTGGGATTAAAACCAGGTTTAAATAGACTATCCTCCGCCTTTACGCACTAGTGTGTAGTGTGGGGCTAAGAGTGTGACGTGAGCCAGCCGGATTAGGTCAGAGTCTGTGGTTCAAGTACCACAGATTTCGGTCACAACTTCGGTGAACGCCGATCGCGCCGCACATCATGACCCGTGTATCACTTCCCTGGTGCTTGCACAATGTGCAATGTCATGGGTCATAGAAGTTGCGCAGTGTAATTCAAAGCACGCCAAGCGTTGGCCCTTGGCTCTCATCAGAGCAGGAGTCCAATAGTGGCAAGTGGGCCTTGGTGTAATCCGTACTGTACTGCACACAACAGAACAGGACCACGTTCTATTTTCTGTAGCGATAAGTAATGTAGACAGAACAGTAAGATCGAAAAAGGGCAAGAAACCATAAGGAGAGTGTTAGAGAAGAAGAGAAGAAAAAACATGTCAGTAGTTCAGCTGTTGATGGCTTATATCTGCTCCTCAAAGGTCTGATGTAGTCTATGATGTCATCATTATACTGATTGTGGTAATCATAAGTAGACGGGATTCTGTCTGGCCATCTGTTTGCAGATAAAAGGACATCGACATTAGCAACTTTGCTCCGAGCATCTTGTGCAGCTCCTTCCACCATTTGGAGGTGAACTTAGCATCTTGATTGCTTATGATCGAACTTGGCAATCCATGGAGGCGTACTATCTCCTTGAAATAGATCCAAGACAAGTCTGAAGCTGTCATGGTAGTCCGCAATGGAATGAGATGGACTATACTGGTCATTCTGCAGATTACTACCCATAGGTAGTTACAGTGGCTCAAAAAACTGTCCCAATGTTTCATACTTTTTGAAAGATGACATTGGCATGAAGGATGGGAACTACATAAAATTCTGATTAAATCATGTAAAATACTATGGCATCGTAGCTACAAAATGAATCTATGTTTATATAATCAAGATCAAAACTGATGGAGCAATAGCCATTTTAAAATATTCACTCATTGGGACAGTTTTTTGAGCATCTCTAATTTTTCAGGTTTATCCCTATTTTACTCAGAAATAAAGAGTAAGTTGCATGTGAAAATATAAATAAAGTCATGTGACCATGTTTAGATATATTTGGAAGTAGTTCAAGCTGGTTGAACCACATCTTGACCTTCAACCACTATCATGAAACCTATTCCTTCTGCACAACACTCTACTGTTGCTTCTCTTCTTGATCAAGGGTATTCTCTGGTCAGATTGGGGCTCAAACTGGTCTAGGGAAGTCTACTACTAGGAGGATTGGTAGAGAGTTGGAGATGGACAAGGAAAACCATCCTGGAGGCTGTCCTGCTAAGCTTACTCTATGTGATAAACAGGCTATTGTTTGACAAATCTCAACTGGGAGACTTGATACAGCTGTCCAGGCCACTAATTTTATCAACAACATCATTTCCAACCCTGTCTCTTCCAAGACTGTCTGGAATGTGTTGAAGGAGGAGGGGTATTGGTCTGCTACCAAGAGAAAAGTTCATATGCTCAAAGCTAAACATTGACAACTACAGCTTAAATGGGCTCAGAAGCATCAGAACTGGACTATAGAGGACTGTAAGAGGGTGTTGTGGACAGATGAGACAAAGATTAACAGGATTGGGTCAGATGGGAAGCAGTATGTGTGGAAGCTACAAGGAGAAGACATTTCAGACTGAACAACTACACCTACTGTGAAGCATGGAGGAGGGAATAATCTCATGATATGGGGCTGTATGAGTTGGAATGGGGTAGAAAAGCTTGTAGAGGTAGTGGGAATCATGAATGCAGAGCAGTACTGTGAAATTTTAGATAATGGAGCAAAGGAGAACTTTGAGAAGTTGGAGATGGAGGAGGGTGCCCACTACTTTCAACAGGACAATGACTCCAAACACAACTCCAAGAGGGCTGACAAGTGGTTTGAAGACAACAACTTTAATGTCCTTTGGTGGCCAGCCCAATCCCCTGATCTCAACCCTATTGAACATCTCTGGGAGTACCTCAAAGAGCAACTTAGGCAATATGAAACACCTCCTTATGGTGTGCATGAATTATGGGAGAGGGTTGCAAAGGAGTGGGATGAAATACCACCAGAGGTATGCCAAAGACTAATAGAAAGCATGTCTAGAAGGATTCAAGCAGTTATCAAGGCAAATGGAGGACATACAAAGTACTAGATACTAAAATTAGAGATGCTCAAAAAACTGTCCCAATGAGTGAATATATTAAAATGGCTATTGCTCCATCAGTTTTGATCTTGATTACATAAACCTAGATTCATTTTGTAGCTACGATGCCATAGTATTTTACATGATTTAATCAGAATTTTATATAGTTCCCATCCTTCATGCCAATGTCATCTTTAAAAAAGTATGAAACATTGGGACAGTTTTTTGAGCCACTGTACAACCCTTTGACTCTGGGAACAGACCTATAAAGTCCATCCTGATTGAGTCCCAGAGTTTGACTGGTATAGGAAGCGAATGAAGCTTCCCCGGTGGCTTCAATGTCAATACTTTCAACTGTTGACATAGCTCGCACGTCAAGCAGAATTGACTTATTTTCTTGGCCATTTGTGGCCACCAGTACTAGCGTCGCACATAGTCCAGCATTTTCTGAGTTCCAAAGTGGCCCACTACTCTGTGGGCCTGGTCCAGGATAGTCATGATCAACTACCTCTCCCAGGGAATGCAGATGACTTTGGACCCAGTGGTTCTGGTAAGATAGACGAGTTGCTCCTCCACCTTGAAGCATGGATGCACTTGGATATTGTTTATAATCTCTATGAAGAGATTGTCATCCTTGTATCCTTGCTGGATATATGCATGAAATTGCACATTGCCTAGGTCAATTGGCATGAGATGACAGTCATGCAAGTCCAATGCCTGTTGAAGAGTCATCTCCGCTGATGATGCCCAAAGTTTGGTCAGTAACAAATATAACAATAGTGTTACTGTACCAAAAGCTTGCATTGGGCGCGCTATAAGTGATGAGAGGAGTCCCGGGCAGGTCCCAGAGAATGCGTCTATGAGAATAAAGTAAAGTCGGAAGAAGGTCGGCAAGTGTCAAGCGCTAAGACAAAGCGCCTCTGAAAGAAGCGGTAAGTGAACACGGCAATGGGAGCGGCAAAGAACACGGTAAGCTTAGCGAGGTCTAAGCATTGATGAGCCTGCATCATGGCTGGCTACAGATAGCACCAATACCTGCACCTCATATTGGCCCACTAGTACCACCAGAAGCGCCATGCTCTAGCGCTTCCAGCCCTATTTTTCTCATATATTTACACTAATAACTCGCAGCTACAAACTCCAATTACTCTCAGACCACTTTTTATGGCACCATTTATTCTTTGCACCACTATTGACACTTCGCCGCACCTTGCCACTTGTACTCCAAGGCTATACATTTACACAGACACTTGGCATCAGTCAATCCAGCATAATGCTCTTAGCCAGTGGCAGCGCTTACACCAAGGCTATACATTTACACAGACACTTGGCATCAGTCAATCCAGCATAATGCTCTTAGCCAGTGGCAGCGCTTACAAGGGGAAATGATGAAGTATTTCCGTGACAGCATCATTATGGACCTTTTTACTATACAATTCAATTCACCGCATTTACTTACATTTTTATCAGTTCACCACCCTCTAGCGGCGCTTAACCTCTTAGCGTTGGCTAACTTTCTTTACTATAAATACCTACTTTTTGTTAGTAGTACAGGGAATCAATTTGGCAGTAGGGATCGTATCCTAACATTTTGGTCTCCATATGCAACAGACTACCTCTTGTTAACCATGTCAAGCAAGGGGACTCTGCTCTAGTTTTCTATATCTCTTTCTCTCTAGTGCCTTGCAACTACGGCTTGGCTTTTGTGCTTAGATCCGCTAAGCAATCTCATCCTTTTATTATCACGTTCTAGGTGCTAATTGCAACTACGGCTTGGCTTTTGTGCTTAGATCCGCTAAGCAATCTCATCCTTTTATTATCACGTTCTAGGTGCTAACACTTAGTGCCACTTAGCGACCCTTTCCTGCACTTCTTAGCGCCTTCCTTAGCGACTTTCCCACGCTCTTAGCACTTCTTCTTAGCGACCTTTAGCGCCCTGTAGCCACATTTTGGAGCCTTACGCAAGTGCCTCCAATCACCCACTTTCCTTGCCACCAACCTCTTGCCTACCGTGTGTTCTCTGGGACCTGTCCAGGACTCTCTTATACACTTAGCATGCCCAAAGCTATATCAGCTAAGTAGCTGCACTAGTGATAGTCCATGCAGCGCCCAGCTCGATTTGGGCGTCATCAGTGTCATTAATGCCTGCTGTATCTGCAAGGCGTGAGGGTGTCGAGTATTAGCGAGAGTCTGCAACTGCCGATAACTTCGACGTTGCCGACCATAAATGAGATTTGGACCATAAGGGAGACTGGAGTAAAGGGAGCAGGAAACTCTGTTCTTTGCTGCGTATGTACAAGTCGGTAAGTACTTTTTATACTACAAGGAGTTCACCGTCGCCAGTGACTAACCATTGTCAAAGTGCAGTAACTAGAAAATTTTATAGAAGTAGCTCCAACAGTTTCAGATCCCTACCGTCCATTCAAGACCCTTAGCAATGCCAGGCGTCAGATCGCAATGCTAAACCATCAACCCATCACCCTTCTGTCTGTCCAAAATGCTTAGCAATGTCAGGCGCCAAATTAAGGCGCTAAGCAATGTCAGATGCCAAGGTCAAACGCCAAGCTGTCCGTCAGTTTTTGATAGATCATCAGTCTTCTTTCCCAAGCGCTGTTGTCAGTGACTGATGCCATCTGTCAGTTGTCATTCTGTCTGCCGTCGGTGCTATCATTGATTGGATCTGCTTCTTGCTGTGCACGGCTGTCAAATATTGCCAAAATTGGTTAATTAGTGCACACTAAGGTATCCTGAGCCTGTGCTGTGTTGCCGTAGCCTGCTGTTGATGTGCTGATCCTGTATGGGTCCTATCATCTTCCTCCAACTGAAAATTTGACTGCCCTCAGTCACCAAATATGGTTACCGTTACCGTTTTTGTGACGAGTGGTCCATGCATTCTTGAGATTTTGTTTATAGTCCTGGCACGTGAGTTTGGACTTCGTTTCTTCCCCCCATCTTTACCTGATGCTCTAAAAACAAAATATGTTTTTCCGTATTCCAACTTCGCCCCCCGTGCCTTCTCAGGCAGCTCAAGAAGCCACCTACACCTACATTGCCAAGGCCAACCACTTTATTTGTCATATCGAGGGCGTTGGCACCGAGGCATCCCAGAACTTAGTGGTTGGCGTGATGAAGCTACTGGAACGATGGTATGAGGTGCAGGTCCTTGGCATTGGTTGGGATCACAAGATCGAGGTGCGGGAGTGGTGCTGTGCATGGTATGTCAATAATCGTGGCACCGAGTGGTTAGCGCCCTTCTCCTACTTTGTAAGTTTCCTTGCTGCCTGCCGTGCTGCTTAACTGACCGTTTTCTAGGCGCCTCCTGCCGTCCCCACCATTGAAGATGAGCTGGAGGACATTTTTTCTGGCGCGTTGCCGATGACAGTAAGCGCATCGGCAACCGAGTAAGTAGCTTCTGACCTTTCCTTCTCTAGCTATGGACTAAACTCTCTCCCCATAGTAAACAAGAGGTACTGGAGCCCCTTGCTCGCTTGCAGATTGAGCAGGAACAGAAGGAGGCTGCTGCTGCTGCTGCCGCACACACCTTGGCGGTAGTGAGGGCAGAGCTTGCCAAGGAGCAGAAGAAGGAGTCTGTTGCTGAGGGTTCTAGCAAGGGGTCTTGTGCCGGCAGTGTTCAGAGCCCCACACTGCCGGCAAGCACATGGAGTTCGTCTTCAAAGCCTAGCAAGGCTTTGAAGAAAAAGGTGAGTCTGCTGTTGTTGGCGTTTCTTCTTACCGATGGTGACTTTTGCTAGTCTCGCAAGGGCAAGGGCCCTCAATACGAGGTATGCTGTAGTGACTCTTTACCGCCTTTTTACTGACCCTCTCCCAGCTCCCCAGTCAGACGACGTTTGACGACAAGGAGTTGAAGGGTTTGCTCTTGCCATGCAGGGAAGACGTAGTCGTGGATGAGGACATTGAGGGAGGAGTGGAGCTGCCCAAGATGAAGAACAAGTGCACGGTTTCCCTGGCAACGTGCCAGGAGTTTAAGGATTTGTGTGGAGCGGTAAGTTGCCTTAGCTTTTCATATGATTTTGGTTCTTAAGTAAGGGTAGTATGACAAATGCTGGGCTGATAATGACCCTGAAAGTTGCTGGTTCCTTACTGGCACCCAACTCTGTTACCAGTGCGGCACTCTCAAACGTGCTTGTACGATTGATGGCGCCAAGAGTCGTGAGCGTGGCAGAGCACCTGATCTCTTCGTCAAGAAGACCTTTTCCTGGGCGGTTCTGGTGAAGCGGGCTAGGGAGTTTGTCAAGGGGGAATATAAGGAGGTTGCCACTAGGAGAGCAGCCAAGATTAGCAAGTCCTCCTTGGTGCTGCCAACGTGCCAAGAAGATGAATCGGAATTGGTCAGAAAGCGCGGCGCTGGCGAGCGCCAGGAAAAATGCAAGGCCCCCTCCCCAAGCAAGGGCAAGGCTAAGGCCAAGTGCGTATGCATCGAGTCCTCCTCCTCCTCTTCAACTGCTGAGGACACGGAGATGAGGGAACTTGGAGAAGCCCTTGCCACCAGCTGCCTCCCCCCCGTTAGCGGTGAGGCTGGTCTCAGCAGTCTCCTGTTACCCATTCACTTGGCGGCGAGATCTCTTGGCAAGGAACAGGAGGTGGGAGAGCGAGAAGCAGTTGGCGACTCAGCACCACAAGAGGAGCGGGAAGAAGCCCCTGCAGACGTGGAGATGGTGGATGAGTCCGGGAAGAAGGCAGAGGAGGCGGTGATGACGTCCAGAGTTTGGTCAGTAACAAATATGACTATAGTGTTACTGTACCAAAAGCTTGCGTTGGGCGTGCTATAAGTGATGTGAGGAGTCCCGGGCAGGTCCCAGAGAATGCGCCTGTGAAAAAGAGGTAAAGTCGGTAAGGGAGTCAGCAAGTGTAAAGCGCTAAGGTAAAGTGCCTATGAAAGAAGCGGTAAGCGAACACGGCAATGTCAGCGGCAAGAACACAGTAAGCTTAGTGAAGTCTAAGCGTCGTTAATGCCTGCCATAGCTGCAAGGCACAAATAGGTCAAAGGCTAGCGATAGTCTGCAACTGCCGATGAGTTCGACGTTGCTGACTGTAAATATGGTCTTGAGCGTAAGGGAGACTGAAGTAAGGGGAAACTCTGTTCCATCATTTGATGGGTATGTACAAGTCGGTAAGTACTTTTTATACTACAAGGAGTTCACCGTCGCCAGTGACTAACCATGGCCAAAGCACGGTAAACTGGAAAATTTTATAGGGGTAGCTCCAACGGTTTCAGATCCCTACCGTCCATTCAAGACCCTTAGCGATGCCAGGCGGCAGATTGCGATGCTAAACTATCAATCCATCACCCTTCTGTCTGTCCAAAATGCTTAGCAATGTCAGGCACCAAATCAAGGCGCTAAGCGATGTCAGACGCCAAGGTCAAACGCCAAGCTGTCCATCAGTTTTTGATAGATCATCAGGCTTCTTCCTAAGCGCTGTCGTCAGTGACTGATGCCATCTGTCAGTTGTCATTCTTGCTGCTGTCAGCGCTATCATTGATCGGATCTGCTTCTTGCTATATGCAGCCATCAAATATCACCAAAATTGGTTAATTAGTGCGCGCTAAGGTATCCCGAGCCAGTGCCATGTTGCCATAGCCTGCCGTTGATGCGCTGATCCTGTATGGGGTCCTATCATTGGCAATGGGAGGGGATAAAGACGCCGAGGGTGAAGAAGAAACCTTGGCAATACAGCGCAAAGGCAACAAGGAGGCAGCGGCAAAGGAGGTGGTAGTGGGAGAAGGGGAGGGAGTAGCAGGAGTTGCCAGAGAGGAGCCTGAGTGGCGCTGGCTGCCTCCCTACAGTAACGTTGCCCCATGGGAAGTGTCAGACCCCGAGGATGTTGCTGGGCTGGAACCAAGGTGCTCCATGATCGCCAGGATTAATCCTGCTTGGACCCCTCAGCCGCAACCAACAGTTACTGGCGACGCCTTTCAGTGGCTGGGTCAAGACCTCATTTACCCAGTCATAGCGCTTAACCCTCGCGACATGCTGGAGTGGTACTCGAGAAGGGCGGCAACGATGGAGTTGTCAATGGAGTGGGAACGGGAATGGGTCCGAGGTCAGCTGATGGCACTGTGATTGCGCTATTCCAACCTGGGTCGTAGCCTTCGCGTTCTTTGCGACTACCAGGGCGATTGCCAAGCTGCCATGGATTGGCAAACCGCTAATAACATCTTGCCAGGCGACCTGCTTCCCCTTTGTGAGTCCTCCCTGCCAATCTCTGACGACTCTTTACCAATGGACGATGATAGCGAGTAAACGGACCTTAGTATAGATAGGCCGTTTGTATATAGATTTTTGTTTGTTACTGTACATGCATGTATATATATATCTTGCCGCTTTCTTGCTGTGTGGAAGAATAAGTTCCATAATCTGAGTTAGCGCAGCAGCAGAGAGCAAAGAAAGTAAAGCAAAGAGAAAGCAAGTGGTAAGTATTCTAAGGTAGGTTTTAGCAAGAGGAGTAGTAGGTGTGGGACTTAGACAAATTTTTGAGGAAAAAGAGAAACACTCAGTAAATCATCATAGCGAAAAACCCTTGGCGAGAGTTGCGCAGTGCGATAAGCATTGGCAACACGCTAGCGCTGTGACTTGACTATGTAATGAATTGTCTGTTGGATATAGTACAGTAAGTATCAGCAAGAAAGATAAGTAAGGTAAGTAATAGAAAAAGAGAGCTTATCAATATAGTCTTTTACAATCATTTTCTTCTTCTTCAACCTGAGTCGGCAAATCATCATCGTCCAATAATTCTGTTTCTTCAAGTTCCCTCAGTTTGGTGGTGTCAATATCTAGCGCTTCCAGCGGCAGGTCAATTTGTTCTCTGGCGAGATACGGTAATAGGCAAAAGGCAGCAACAGGTCGGTGTAGTACTGAACCATCTAATTCACAGAGCACGTAAGTGCCTCCACGGTTACAAGAGATAACTACCAAAGGTCTCAAATAGCGTTGATAGGCTTCTACTCAGGCTGAGCGCATCAAGGGACATTATAGGCCGACCAACACTTGACACACTAGAGACTCTAGCGACCAGCCTTGGGTACAGAGCAGCCCTAGCGCAGGCGCTCTATGGCAAGACTTATCCATTCATCTCAATCACCAGTATCAGCCCCTCAGCACACTCCACTCAGTTACTTTGAAGACCAAGAAGGCTCAGAACTCATAGCGCTAGCACAACGGCGGGAGGTGACTCTGACCAAACCCTGATCAATACTGAAAGGAGTTAGCGATTGGTGCTGTCAATCACTGAGGCACCCCAATCAGAAGTCTAAAGGAATCAATGACGACAAGACAGGATACATGCAGACCCAACATTTAAATCTATCAAAAGATGGTACAATGTTTAGCGCTGGAATTAGCGCTCATGGCATTTGTCAAGGATTCCCCGACCATACCCCAGGATGGCATGGCCAATTAAATTACATCAAAAAGTGAGCAAACTCATACCACTTCTAAGTAGTTTTAGAGTCGCTGTTGGTCGCCGTCACTCATGTGCTGCAGGTCGCCATTGACAGGTGGCCGTTAGCTACAGCCACAAAGAGAGGTGCTAATTGGTAGCGCCGTCAATAGACTTATTTTGGAAATACCGTAGCACATAGTATAAAAACCAGCCACTTGCCATGTATACACCAATGAATCGTAACCTCTTGAGCACCCAGTTACACTTAGCGTTCAAATCACGCTAGCATTGCCTGACTTTGTCACCAAGTTTGGCGCTAGCTTTGTCTATCTCGTCTTTGTCGTTTACGGTGCCACCTACGGGCACGCTACACTGCGCTATTCGTTTTATTCTCTATAACTTCTCCTAAACTACGACGCTTACCACTTGCTAGGTAGCACCCGAGGCGCTATCATCTAGCGCATCGCCCTATCACCTCTGCTCAAGCACACCGGGACCCTGCCGGGACTCTTCACAAACCTGTATGCCAGGCGCTGGAGATGGCATTGTACTGCGTATACGTCCAGCACACCCAACTACAGTTGGCGTCATCATTTTGGAGCCCACCGCAAGGGGTTCTATTAAGGCAGAATTCTGCCGGAAACTCGAGCCCAGCGACAGCGCCGCCTCCTATTGGAGAGCGCGTTTGGACAAACATTGCCTGAATCACCACACTTATCAGGCGCACTACTGAGGCAAACTTTAGACCAGGAACTTGAAGCCGCTCCAGATAGCTTGGCTGAAAGCTTCTTTCCATTTTCCCGACCATTCGAATACTTAGCAGTTGAAAACCATACACCGCTTACTCCTTTGGAAGAGCTGTCTAGGTCATTATTGCCAGAACCTAGCGACTCAGAACTACCCGAGCCAGTACCAACTACGACCACGCCAAGCGAAACTACCACTAACACCACTATTCCTACCATGATATTGACACCAGCTAATATGGAGCAGGCAAACACACTACGCATGCCGTCAAGAAACCACTTCTCGTTGCCAAAATGGGACGAGACGAAGCCTCGTGAGCTAACACAGTATTTCCAAGAATTGGAATATTTATTACATGACTGCTGAGTCACCGACAACACACAAATGAAAGAATACGCCGCCAGATACGTTTCCTACGATACCGCAGAATCCTGGACAGGACTGGATGAGTTTCAAGGATTAACACAAGATGTGGTGCCAAGACCATTTACCTATGAGGAATGGAAAAAGGCGATCATTAAACTGTACTCTGGCGCTGAAAAATCCACGTGCTATACAGTCCTTGAAATCTAGAAACTAGTACAGGATACCTTTGCAACGGGCATTTATACGTTAGGCACACTATCTACTTATTATCGAGATTTCCAGCAAATTGCACGATGGCTAGTACAGAACGGCAAACTCTACAGGAACGAGGAACGGCGCTTGTTTCAACAAGGCATTCCAACATCACTATGGACTCGTATAGCTCGTCGCTTAGAAATTCTTAAGTCCGACCACCATCCTGAGGAACCCTACAATATAGAAGACGTCTTTGAAGCAGGTAAATGGATACTGAAAGGCACGGATACTGGCATCCCCTTCCAGCGACCTTCTAGTACTGATAACAAAGGAAAGGCGCTGCCCATTGTGGCGCCAGCACCTAGCGCGACTAACAACCAGAGAGGCTTTGTCAAGAAGGAGGATCTAGAAAACGCAGTCAACACGGCTGTTGCAAATGTCATGAGCAAGCTAGAAACGCTGAT
Organism: Macrolepiota albuminosa; assembly: GCA_027475525.1. Lineage (NCBI taxonomy): Eukaryota > Fungi > Basidiomycota > Agaricomycetes > Agaricales > Agaricaceae > Macrolepiota > Macrolepiota albuminosa. The sequence goes on along the minus strand of JAMWFC010000055.1, from coordinate 935,243 downwards.
CTTGTCCAGCCTTAGCACGCCATGAGGTAATATGCAATTCGGCCCTTGTCACTTCTGTGGTGAGGCAGGACATACAATGACTCGTGGTCGCTGCGCTATCCTCGAACAATATCTATGCCAAGGAAGAGCGCGCCGAGGTGCCGACAGTAAAATAGTCCTACCCTTTAGCGCTAACATCCCTCTATATCCCGAGCACCGAACTTTCCAGGGACAAATTGATGAATGGCACCGACGTAATCCTGGGAACTTAGCGACGGGCAACCTCAATAGTACGGCCACGATAGAGGCAGAGGCAACTCCACAACAGGCGCTAATCCATGAGGTTCTCCAGCTTAACACTGTTAATGAGCGGCCCACTTTGTCACGAGAGGAAAGGATCGAGACGTTAGAAAGGGAATTGAAGTCGCTAAAGAATCAGGTCTTCGACGGGGTTGAAATTAAAAAGAGCAAACAACCGTTGAAGGACTATAGACCCTCAGGCGCTACATCAGACCCAGCACCAGCAAAGCCCTCAAATACCAGAACTAATGACGACACTCCCGACACTGCCAAAGCGCCAGATAGCACGGAACCGCCACTACACCTGTATTCAGGACTTGCCGGTAACTATGCTCCGCCTGTCAATTGAAACTTTGGAGCGCCAGACAAGCCAGCAGGAGGCTACCGACCAACGGCACCAATCTATGACATAGAAAAATCCAAGCAAGTATTCGATCGCCAGACAAGCCAGCAGGAGGCTACCGACCAACGGCACCAATCTATGACATAGAAAAATCCAAGCAAGTATTCGATCATATTATGAAAAGTCAAGTCACGATGTCGGTAGGGGAGCTATGCAGTGTAGTGCCAGACGTCAGGAATCAGATGCGTACAGCGGTTACCCCTTGACAAAATGTAGCTAACAATGTAACGGCGGTGGACGAATGCGACGACGTGCTACCTGGATTCGCGTACATAACAGAGACGGTAGCACCAGAAATCAAAGAAGAGGCCGTGCCACCCAAAGAAGCTACGTCCATTGACCCGGTTGAAACCTACCTTAAGTCGCTAAGATCTAGCGACAATCCTGCTGTTCTCACTGTAGCCCAAGACTCTCACACGATTCGCTCGATTATGTTGACAGTTGATGGAAAAAGCGAGATAGAGTCTATCGTGGACAGCAGATCACAGATTATTTCAATGGCTGCCGACGTCGCTAACAAGCTTGGCATCATTTACGACCCAACCATTATTCTTAATATGCAAAGCGCTAACGGCACTATTGATTGATCCTTGGAAATGGCCCGTAACGTGCCATGTGCTGTTGGCAATCTTACATTTTACCTTCAAATCCACATTCTTAAATCGCCTGCATACGACTTATTATTAGGGAGGCCCTTCGACGTCTTAGCCTGATCAGTAGTCAAGACGATGTCTGAAGACGAAACGACGCTAACTATTAGCGACCCTAACTCGGGCATCAGGAGAACGGTACCAACGTTCCCCCAGGAGAAATTTCAGAAGCCAGGACCGAGAAAGCGACCTTACGTTAGCGACGATCATTGCGAGTGTTTTCCGGTGCCATCGAGGAGATGAGTGATGAGGATCATAGAGATGAAGCGCTTATCTTGGACTATAACCATCGGACTGGGCAAGTAAACTTTATATCACATACCCCTTTAGCCCATGAAATCTTGAATTCTTCTTCGTCACTTACTAGCGAAGCGTTATCCTACTTATACCTCACTGCGTCAGATATTACTGAAAACCTTTCAACAGACACTTATTTTGTTTCTACTCCCGACTCTAAAGAACCTTTGATATCAGGTTTCGCTAGAAACCATGACTCTATTTATAATACGTTTGCTAACAATAGTACCCCTAAGCGCAAAGGAGTTCAGGTCAAGAAGAAATATAAACCCGTAGCGCTTAAAACAAAACCGGTAGCGAGCGCCGTACCCGAGAAATTTCGCATCAAAAGAAAAATAATAGGTGACCCTTTGGCTACCCTGCCAAGACTCAACCCAAATCCACCACCCTTCGAACCAACAGGACGATTTACAAAGGAACAAAAGGCACTATTTCTTAGCACCCACGATACCAGCTTTCTCTTGATGGAGGAAATGGACGTATTAGTCGACATCATGCAAAAACAGAATGAGGCTTTCGCATGGGAGGACTCAGAGCATGGTAAACTTAGAACTGACTTTTTTCCACCAGTGGTTATACCGACAATACCGCACGTACCCTGGACTGAGCATAACCGACCCATACCCCTGGGAATCGAAGCCGAGGTCTGCCAAATTATTCGCTCCAAGATAGCGGCAGGTATATACAAGCCTTCTAATTCGGCCTACCGCTCGAGATGGTTCTGCGTACTGAAGAAAAACAGGAAGCTACGTATAGTTCACAGCCTAGAACCGTTAAACAAAGTCACCATTCATCATTCAGGGGTACCGCCATTTCCCGATCATGTCGCTGAATCTTTTGCGGGACGAATATGTGACGCTACCCTGGATTTGTACGTTGGCTATGACGAGCGCTTAATCCATCCTTCCTCTCGTGACTTGACGACATTTCAAACACTGTTTGGGGCGCTACGACTAGTCACACTTCCTATGGGATGGACAAACTCGGTACCTATATTTCACAACGATATTACGTTTATCCTACAGCCCGAAATACCCCACCATGTGCTCAGCTTCATAGACGACGTAGGATATTTCACGACGATATTACGTTTATCCTACAGCCCGAAATACCCCACCATGTGCTCAGCTTCATAGACGACGTAGGAGTTAAAGGCCCGAAGGATTGGTGATTGGTAGATGGCAAGCCCGAAGTTCACCCAGAAAATCCTAATATTTGCATGGCGCTATGGGAATTCTTTCAACTGGTTAACCGAGTACTTCAGCGCATGAAGTATTGTGGCGGGACGTTTTCAGGGCACAAGCTCGTTCTTTGTGCGCCGCAATTTAAAATTTTGGGGCACGTTTGCACACCAGAAGGCAGGATTCCAGAGGAGAGCCAATTAGCGCTGCTGGAGAAATGGGGGGTCTGTCATAACCTCTCGGAAGTTCGCGCATTCTTGGGCACTGTAGAGGTGCTGCGCATGTTCATACACCATTTTTCACATCGCGCAAACACCCTTAATCGCCTAACCTGTTCAGGGGTCCCCTTCAAATTCGGACCTGATTAAATCAATGCCCAGAAGGACTTAGTAAAGGCGCTACAGGAAGCGAAACCATTGGTGCCCATTGACTATACTACCGCCGATCCCGTTATACTTGCTGTTGACACTTCATATATTGCCATTGGCTTCTTTTTATGCCAGTGTGATGGCACGAACCAGAAAATCAGGCGCTATAATCGCTTCAGATCGATTACCCTTAACGACCAAGAATTGCGCTACAATCAGCCCAAGCTAGAGTTATATGGCTTGTTTCGATCGTTTCAGGCGCTGTGCATGTACCTCATTGGGGTACAAAATCTGATTGTTGAGGTCGATGCACGATACATCAAAGGAATGCTTCAGAACCCTGATATTCAACCTTCGGCCAGTATGAACTGCTGGGTAGTAGCGATATTAATGTTTCACTTTGAGTTAGTACACGTCAGAAGTGCGTTCCACGGGCCGGACGGATTATCTAGGCGACCCAGACAACTGGAAGATGAAGCGCTAGACGATAGCAACAACGACGTATTTGACGACTGGATTGATCGATTGCATGGTTTCATGCATATCATTCAGTTGCCTATTCCGGTGCTTTGCGAAGACCAGCCAGTTTTAACTTGGCTTCACCCTATTATTCTGTACCAGCCCTGGCCATATCAGGCATCATCAACTTTTTACACGGCCAGTATCTATAACGTCGCTAAGCCGTCTAACGATCTAAAGATAGTCGAGGAACCAAGACCCTTGCGAGAAGACAGTCAGAACCTGCCATATTCGGCAGTACCTCGAAGCGCCAAAGCTAAGTCAGAAGATCATCGAGTTGACCAGGTTAGGAAGTGGCTACAGGATTTGCGACAACCATCAGACCTTACGGATACGGAATACGCCACCTTCATTCGATATGCGACGACTTTCTTTATAGTGGAAGACCGACTTTGGCGATGAAATAGAGATGGCACCCACAAGCTAGTAATTAAAGCGGATAATTGAGTTAGGATTCTACGTGCTATGCATGATGACTTGGGACACCAAGGACTCTACGCGACAAGGGCGAACCTTTTGGAGCGCTTTTGGTGGCCGCAAGTTAGCGCCGATATTGCGTGGTATATTCGCACTTGTCATCTCTGTCAAATCCAGCAGACACGTCAGGTTCTGATTCCCCCAACAGTAGCAACTCCAGCGCCGTTATTCGGAAAAATATATATCGACACCATGCACATGCCCAAGTCAGGGTTCCCCCAACAGTAGCAACTCCAGCGCCGTTATTCGGAAAAATATATATCGACACCATGCACATGCCCAAGTCAGGGTGCTACAAGTATATCATTCAAGGAAGGTGTTCCTTGGTACATTGGCCAGAGTTTCGTATGCTCCAGCGAGAAAATACAGATGCTATAGCTAAGTGGCTTTTTGAGGACGTTATCTGCCGATGGGGAGCCCTTCACAAAATTGTCACAGACAACGGAGCGTCAATAGTCAAGGCGCTCACTTATCTTGCCAAGAAATACAACATACAACACATCCGAGTCTCAGGATACAATAAACACGCCAATGGAATCGTAGAAAGGCCTCATTTTGATGTCTGACAGGCGCTATTCAAGGCGGTCGATGGTGACGAAAGTCACTGGAGCGAGGCGACTTATTCAGTCTTCTGGTCAGAGCAGGTTACCGTACGAAAGAGGATGGGCTGCTCTCCCTACTATGCGGTGACTGGCACCCACCCCTTGCTACCAGCGGACATTGTGGAGGCAACGTACTTACAACCCCCACCTAACTCGATCCTGTCCTCTACCGATCTTATCGCTAGGCACGCCATTGACTTACAACGACGCATGGAGGATCTAGAGCACCTACACGAGGTGGTATTTCAAGCTAGACGACAGGCCGCATTACGATTTGAAAGAGAGCATAGCACTACTATCCAAGACTACAACTTTACAGCTGGCGCCTTAGTGCTAATGCGCAACTTGAAAATCGAAGTTACCCATAACAAAAAGATGCAACCTTGATACCTAGGGCCCCTCATAGTAGTTTCCCGCAATAGGGGAGGAGCCTACGTACTCTGCGAGTTGGACGGCTCGGTTTTGCATCAACCAGTAGTGGCATTTTGACTCATTCCCTACTTAGCGTGTGAACACATTCCACTACCTTTGCCAGCGCTAGACATTGACATGGCCAAACTGCGAGAGCTTGAAGAGACTGAGTTGGTGGACGATGACGAGATCACTCCTGATGACGAAGAGGAACAGTAAAAGACCACGAGAAACGAGGCACCAGCGGTTAGCGCCCCCTGCTATGGACTTAAAGCATGCACCAGTAACCATGAAAAGGGGTGAATAAATAGACGATACTAATACAGGCGGCACTACTAAACTATCTTTGACTACAAAATCTGAGACAACGATGAAGACCGCCGATGAGGGCTCTTGACTCGCTCCTTGTGTCGCCTATAGGCGGGAGGAGCACTGGAAGGGGGACACATCGCAGCGTTAGGCGGCACGGGAGGAGTGACTAGAGGGGGAGGCATTGGAGTGTGAGGAGGCACGGGAAGAGCGACTGTAGGTGGAGCACGGAAAGGTCCTGGGGAAGCGGCGGAATGAGCAGGGGATGAGTACCACCTGACCTCGTCCAAGCGACGCTCTAAAGCTGTGAAAGGAACGACCATGCGGGCAAGCATGGCTCTACTAGCGTTAAGGTTAACAAGAACCAGAAGGGGGAGCCAGAAAAGGCTCTAGAAAAGGGCAGGGAGTTAGCTAACCAAAGCCAGGGGAAAAGGGGTATAGGCGCTAACCAAACTCCCGGTCTCGCAAAGAAGGCTATGAAGACTCAAAGCAGTACTAGTAATGGGCTCCTATGACACGCATAAGTATTACCTAAAGCATGCGCTAATGAAGGGTTTACAGTGACTAGAGCAGGGTCTGTATCTATCTCCCATTCGGCGGAGGCCGCTAGCAGAATCCGGTACCGGCGCACAAAGGTCAATATGTTACTGTTCTCGTGCAAAAAGCTGCCATCAGGCATTAGTGCGAGAAAGTGCTTGAGGCAATCTAGGATGAGAGGCCGGTGAACGAGTACGGGGTCATCAAGAAGGAGGGAAGGTTCTGGCATGATACGATACTAACCGGGTTAACAGCGCCAGAACCCATAAAATACCTCAAGCTGCTTGCAGGGTTGCGGATACTTGGGAACTCTTACATGCGCAAAACAATCATGAGGGGGGGGGACAACAGCGATGCATTTCATATAACTACGACAAAAGAAATCAACTAGCCAAAATCTGTCAGCCCGGTGGCGGGGGGGACAACAGCGATGCATTTCATATAACTACGACAAAAGAAATCAACTAGCCAAAATCTGTCAGCCCGGTGGCGCCACGGAAAAGAAGGAGCCGACTTACATAAACAACATGGGAGACGGACGAGCATCAAGGCCCGGGCAGAAGGAGAGGCCTGGGAGGCTGCCAGCCTTCAGCCCATAAACAACATGGGAGACGGACGAGCATCAAGGCCCGGGCAGAAGGAGAGGCCTGGGAGGCTGCCAGCCTTCAGCCAGACCACGAAAAAGACGGCCACCAGTAGATGAGCAGGGCGCCTAGCGAGGCAATGAGTTAGAAGGAAGAAAACGAGATAATAAGGCAACAAACCAGATAATGACTCTCCTCCAGCAGCAACTCAAGATGCTCCTTCGTTTCCTTGGTCGCGATTTGCTTTATTGGGCGACTATCAGAAGAGAAGGAGAGCAAAAAAGGCAATAGCGCACCTGAAAAATCCGACTCCAGTTTTTCTCCATACTGAAACAGGTCAACGGCAGGTCATCGTTCCAAATCTCACAGGCCACACGAAGTAGCTGGCAGCGACAACCTAATTCAACAACTCCGTCGGTCAGTCCGGGCACGCCGACCACTGGGTAGTGGTGGAAGAACGAGGTAGCGCGTTCCAGAAAAGTGGGGGGATCAATTACGATATGAGCACGATCACAACGGGGAGTCCACACGATGCTGGTTGGGCTTTCCATCGCGAAGACTGATGAGATGCTGTCGAGGCATGGGCAATTTATAGGACTCGGACAGTGTTTCAACTAGCAACAGCATGGGAGGGCACTTCTCAAGGGGCTTGGACCCTGACGCAGACACGAACCAATAGGCAGTGTTTCAACTAGCAACAGCATGGGAGGGCACTTCTCAAGGGGCTTGGACCCTGACGCAGACACGAACCAATAGGCTGCGCTGGAACTCATTTTAGGTCGCACAAAGAGGAAATTAACCTTCGAGATCTAGCGCTTATAGCCACCATCACCAAATAACCACAAGCAATCAGTGGCACTCTATTTCTTATACATTAAAACTTCTTGCATGAATCGACTTATTTTTCTACAGACGATACCTATTTCTTCCTAGGCTGGCACAATATTGGCTATTGGGTCGCGCTGGTAATAGGGGTTTTTACGCCATGATGATTTACTGAGCATTTCCCCTTTTACTTATTTTTCTTTTGATTACTTACAAACTGACAATTTGAAGCAAGGGGGGGTGTTTATTTTTAGTATCGCACACTACAAAGTACTTATCAAACAACAAAGTCCATAAAAAGTTTAAAGCGCTACGGGTCGGCAACTACGGATCATACTCGGGAAGGGCGGGATCGCCCAAAGGAAGCAAGTCCCCGTCCTGGATTGCATTATTCGCTTGCCACTCAAGCGCATTAGTGATATCGTCATGAAGCTCGAGCAGGAGGCGCTCACGGCGCGCTAAGGTGGAGACACGAGGATGCAGGTTGGCAAGCTCGTGACCAGCGACTTTGGTCAGGTCCTCGATATGGCGAAGTTGCTGGTGAAGGTCGGCAGAGGGACAGAGGGGAGTAACGGGATAGGAGAACTCGTCTCCGAGCCAAGGGAAGGCATCGCCAGAAACTCGCATGGCAGGAGGGGGCATCCAAAAGGGATCAAACTTACCAAGAAATCAGAAAAGTGGAGAAAAGAAGCTAATAAGAAAGGGGCGTACCTGAACAGTTACAGGCGCACGAGGTGTCCATTCATGACGCTTATCGCTGGGAGACATAGGTCTGGCAGAAGATAGGTGGATACCGTAGGAAGGCAGGTACCTCTAGCAGCGACGACGCTCACCCTGCGGTACCAAAGTTCCTTCGGACTCTGGCGCTGTAGAAGTCTCGCAACTACTAGGAAAAGAGGAGAAGCTGTGGGGAGGAGTAAGGGACGGAGTAATAAGAAGAGCAACAGGAGTGTCGCTAGCCACAACCAGCTCGGGGGCAGGGGTAGCGCCAGCGACAGACATAATGACATCTTCGGCAGCAGGAATAGCCACTACGGCGGGAACAGGAGTGGGGGACCTACCAGTCAAGAAGTTAGCACGCAAGAAAAAGAGGTTAGGAGAACGCGTACTGGTTACCACTGGGGCCACTCTGATGAGGGTTAGCGGCAATAGGGGGAGTAAGGCAAAGCAGGAGAGCACGTACCGCCAACAGCGCATCGGCATCGACAATGGGCTCAGCTTCATCATCATCCTCTCCCTCGGCATCCCTCTCAGTGCCCTCCTCCTCATCCGTAGACGACTCAGTCGAAGACAAAACCACAGGCATAGCAGGCGCTAGCTTGCGGCGCTTGCCAGGACTCTTGCCAGGAGATGCAGCAACAGGCTTACGTTTCGAAGGAATGGGACGACAAGGAGAGCGAGCGAAAGGTGCCGCCATGGTGGTACCATCCTGGGTAGTCAGCAGCACCAGGCTGGCTGCACTGATCACTGTGGGCTGGTGAGTAGCCGCCAGATCACATTGCTGCAACACAAAGTCCTGGGCGTTACGAACCAACACCGCACGCTCATAGTTCCTTTGCATGATGGCGTCCCTACCACATTCACAAGTACGAATCCTGTTGAAGGTGCAGCCTTGTTTCAACGCATCGCACCGATAGCAAGGCAGAGAGGCGGTAGGAAATCAGCAGCCCTCAGGATCATTCTCAGACCAACACTTGTCACACTAAGAAAGAAGTCAGCGACGGCATCAACCTACCAATGGGCAAACCAGTACTTACCGCGCCAATCTTTGCCCTAAATGCGCGACGTTCCAAGGGTGCAACGGTAACCTTCTTCTTGGCGCCCAGTACTTGGACACCAGCCGGGATGCCGGTATCAATAACGGTAGTATCATGGTGAAGACGCAACAGGTCATGAAGCTCCGCGTCGGTGAACATGGTCTGGTTAGATGCCTATCGACATTAAAATTTAGGCGCTAAAGTCTAGCGACAACAAACAAAGCACTTACGACATACAAAGGGGCAACACGAGCAGGGAGATTGATCTGAAAGGGGAGAAGTCAGAAAAATGGAATAAGAAAGATAGGGGAGGAACACACGGTACGTTTAGGAGAACTAGCACGAGCAGGAGGCGCTCGTTCAATAACAATGGCAAAATTATGCGGAGGACCATGGGAAGTTGGGCGCGTCGGGCCGGGTTGTGGCTCGCTACAAGAAACGGCAATACATTTGATGGCTGAATGGGGAGTGCAAACGGGAGAAGCAGCGCTTGGGCAGGGCGAGTGGAAGAAGCAGCGCCACAAAAAGGGCTGCCAAGAACAGAAGGAGGCGGAACAGAAGTCAAAGAAGGAGGGGCAGTAGGAACAGAAGGGACAGTAGAGGCCAATGGGGCAGTAGGAAGACTGGCGACAGTGGGAGACGTGGCAACCGACTACTCAAGGATTAACAGTGGAAAAAAGGGGGAAGAAAAGGAAGGACTTACTTCGCTGACCTCGGTACTAGCCAACAACGTGTCGATCTCATCGGATAAGGAGGGAGCCTAGTATGGGCGCTGAACCTTAGTGCCACAAAGCCAAAATCAAACTTAGAAACTTACAAAAAGGTCCGTGAAAGGGCGCAACCAATTGGCACCTTCGTACTCACAGTATCGGGCCACACACCACTCGCAAACCTCGTCACCCCGCTCCCAAGAACTGTCAGAGCCGTGGACCACGAGCCAGCGCCGATAGAGTTGCATAATGCCAGGGACAGTTTGTGGCGCATTGGCGGGACCGACAGACTTAGCGCGATCAAATAAATAGGAGGCCTTAGCCAGGAAATTGCGGAGAGCAGAGGCATCAAAAGGAGTGGACATGCTGGAAAGATGGGAAGGAAAATACAGGAAGGTGAAGTGCTGAGAACAACTTTTATAAGGTGCCGGCGGCATTATACGGACTAGTGCAGTCAAATTAATGACGGCGTTTGACTGAGGACAGTCAATTTTTCAGTTGGGGGGAGATGATAGGCTTCTACTCGGGCTGAGCGCATCAAGGGACATTATAGGCCGACCAACACTTGACACACTAGAGACTCTAGCGACCAGCCTTGGGTACAGAGCAGCCCTAGCGCGGGTGCTCTATGGCAAGACTTATCCATTCATCTCAATCACCAGTATCAGCCCCTCAGCGCACTCCACTCAGTTACTTTGAAGACCAAGAAGGCTCAGAACTCATAGCGCTAGCACAACGGCAGGAGGTGACTCTGACCAAACCCCAATCAATACTGAAAGGAGTTAGCAATTGGTGCTGTCAATCACCAAGGCACCCCAATCAGAAGTCTAAAGGAATCAATGATGACGAGACAGGATACACGCAGATCCGACATTTAAATCTATCAAAAGATGGTACAATGTTTAGCGCTGGAATTAGCGCTCACGGCATTTGTCAAGGATTCCCCGACCATACTCCAGGATGGCATGGCCAATTAAATTACATCAAAAAGTGAGCAAACTCATACCACTTCTAAGTAGTTTTAGAGTCGCTGTTGGTCGCCATCACCCATGTGCTGCAGGTCGCCGTTGACAGGTGGCCGTTAGCTACAGCCACAAAGAGAGGTGCTAATTGGTAGCGCCGTCAATAGACTTATTTTGGAAATACCGTAGCGCATAGTATAAAACAGCCACAAAGAGAGGTGCTAATTGGTAGCGCCGTCAATAGACTTATTTTGGAAATACCGTAGCGCATAGTATAAAAACCAGCCACTTGCCATGTATACACCAATGAATCGTAACCTCTTGAGCACCCAGTTACACTTAGCGTTCAAATCACGCTAGCATTGCCTGACTTTGTCACCAAGTTTGGCGCTAGCTTTGTCTATCTCGTCTTTGTTGTTTACGGTGCCACCTACAGGCACGCTACACTGCGCTATTTGTTTTATTCTCTATAACTTCTCCTAAACTACGACGCTTATCACTTGCTAGGTAGCACCCGAGGCGCTATCATCTAGCGCATCGCCCTATCACCTCTGCTCAAGCACACCGGAACCCTGCCAGGACTCTTCACAAACCTGTACGCCAGGCGCTGGAGACGGCGTTGTACTGCGTATATGTCCAGCGCATCCAACTACAGTTGGCGTCATTAGCGTGGGCGCATTTTCTTGTTATATGAGGTCTCAATTTTGGAGTTGCACATAAGTACTAGCACTTCTCTTGGAAAGTTGTAATCTTTGATAGTAGCGCTATGCTCAGTCTCGAATCGCAAGGCTGCTTGGTGACGGGCGCTAAAGACTACCTCGTGGAGTCGCTCTAAATCTTCTTTCCTTTGCTGGAGATCAATAGCTCGTCTGGCGATCAGATTGGTAGTTGCTAAGATACTGTTGGGTGCTGGTTGAAGGTAGGTCGCTTCTATAATATTGGCAGGGAGTAAAGGGTGGGTGCCAGTAGCTGCGTAATAAAGAGAGCAACCCATGCACTTACGAATGGTAACTCTTTCCGACCAAAATACTGAATATGTCACCTCACTCCAACGAGACTCATTGCCATCGACCATCTTGAAGAGCACTTGCCGAACATCAAAGTGTGGTCTCTCTACCAGGCCATTGGCACATTTGTTGTAGCCAGATACTCGAATGTGATGAATGTTGTATTTCTTGGCGAGATAGGTTAGCGCTTTGATAATTGGCGCACCGTTATCTGTAACAATTTCCCTTAGCGCTCCTCAATGGCAAATGACGTCCTCATACAGCCACTTAGTGACCACCTCCATGTTTTCTCTTTGAAGCATTCAAAATTCAGGCCAGTGGATTAGCGAGCAACGACCTTGAATAATGTACTTGTAGCGACCAGATTTGGGCATGTGCATGGTGTCAACATAAATTTTGCTGAAGAGGGGGGCTGGCGTTGCAACGGTTGGCAGGATAAGCACTTGGCATGTTTGTTGAATTTGGCAGAGGTGGCAAGTCTTAATGTACCAAGCGATGTTGGCACTAGCGTGTGGCCACCAGAATCATTCTAAAAGAGAGGCTTGGGTAGCATACAGACCTCTATATCCTAGCTCGTCATGCATGGCGTGCAGGATGCATAAGCGACTTTCTGGCTTGATGATCAGTTGGTGAGCGCCATCTCGATTTCATCGCCAAAGGTGGTTGTCGGTAAAGAAGAAACGAGTAGCGTATTGGATAAAGGTTGCGAATTGTTTGTCAGTAAGGCCTGCGGGTCGCTTAAGGTCTTGTATCCATTGTTCAACTATTAACAGACGACTGTCTTCTGCCTTTGCCTTGGCGGATTGGGGAATGGCATCGTAGGTCAGGTTTCTGCTGTCTTCTCTTAGCAGATGGGATTCTTGTATGACTTTTACTGGAGGCAAGTTTTGGCCTTGGATGCTTGCCATGTAGAATGTGAGAGGTGCACTAAAGGTCTCAGGGCGATAAGGGACAATGGGATGTAAAAGGATACTGGTAGGCTGTTGCCGTCGCAGCAAGGGAATTGGTTGTTGTATAAGGTGCACGAAACCGTGTAATCGGTCGATCCAGTCCTCGAAATCGCTATCCACCTGTGGATCCTCTGCTGGGTCGCCAGGTTGCCATGGTCGCCTAGAGAGTCCATCTGGTCGGTGGAAAGAGCTCTTGACATGGACCAATTCAAAGTGAAACATGAGGATAGCGACTACCCACCAGTTCATGCTAGCAGATGGCTGGATATCAGGATTCTGCAGCATGCCTTTGATGTACCTAGCATCGACTTCAACAATAAGGTTCCACACGCCAATCAAATACATCTTTAGCGACCGGAAGGCTTTGAAGAGTCCATAGAGCTCTAGCTTAGGCTGACTGTAGCGAGACTCTCTGTCGTTTAGTGTGATAGACCCAAAGCGGTTGTAGCGTTGCTGTTTCTGATTGTCACTAAGGCACTGACACAAGAAGTAGCCAACGGCAATGTATGAGGTATCCACCGCCAAGATAACAGGGTCGGCAGAGCTATAATCAATGGGAACTAGGGGCTTGGCGTCTTGTAGGGCTTTTACTAAGTCTCGTTGTGCAGTGACCTGGTCTGGCCCAAATTCGAAGGGCTCGTTGGTGCGGGTGAGTCGGTTAAGGGCATGTGCACGATGGGCAAAATTCTTGACGAATATCCTGAGAACGCCAACAGTACCAAGAAAGGCACAAACTTCAGATAAGTCGTGGCAAGGACTCCATCGCTCCAGAAGTGTTAGGCGAGACTCGTTGGGAATGCGTCCATCAGGAGTGCAGATGTGACCAAGTATTTTGAACCTTGGCATGCAAAGGAGAAGCTTATGGCTGCTAAAGGTTCCACCGCTATACTTCATATGTTGGAGAACCCGGTTGAGCAGGAGGAAAAACTCCCATAGCGCCAAGCAAATGTTGGAGTTTTCGGGATGGGTTGCTGGTAAGCCGTTTACAAGTCGCCAGTCTTTGGGGCCTTTGACGCCAACATCATCAATGAAGCTAAGAACATGATGTGGTATCTCGGTTTGGAGGATGAAGGTGATGTCGTCATGGAATATGGGGACTGAGTTTGTCCAGCCCATTGGTAAAGTGACTAGGTGCAACACGCCAAACAGAGTTTGAAAAGTAGTGAGGTCCTGGGAAGAAGGGTGTATCAGGCGTTTGTCGTAGCCAACGTAGAGGTCAAGGGTGGTGCCACAAATACGTCCGGCAAAGGACTTGGCAACGTGGTCAGGGAAAGGCAGTATGCCAGAGTGTCGTATGGTAACTCTGTTTAGCGGTTTGAGACTGTGAACTATGCGCAGATTTCCGTTCTTCTTGAGGACATAAAACAATTGGGAGCGGTAAGAACTATTGGAGAGCTCGTAGACGCCAGCCTTTATCTTGGTCCTAATGATTTGGCAGACCTCGGCTTTGATCCCAGGCGGTAACGGTTGGTTGTGTTCAGTCCATGGCACATGAGAAATGGTCGGGATTACGATAGGCGGGAAGAAGTCTGTACAGAGGCTGCCGCGTTCCGAGTCCTCCCAAGCAAAGGCTTTATTTTGCTTAGCGATGAGATCAGTAAGGACTTCCAACTCATCTTTGGTCAAAAACCCTGTGTCATGCTCCTTGGCGAACTGTTGCTGGCGTTCTGCGGTAAGACGTCCTGTGGGCTGAAAGGGTGGCGGATTCGGTGATAAGGCTGGCATGTTGGCAAGAGGGTCACCAATGATCTGGCGCTCGATTCTAAAGGTCTCAGGAGAGTGCGTAGCGATGGGTTTTGTTTTAAGTGCAACTGGCTTATATTTCTTTTTGACTTGAACCCCTTTCCTTTTGGGAGCGTTAGCTTGGTTATATACAGAGGTGGAAAGGAGAACTGTAGCCTGAGGGGCAGCAAGTCCAAGAACGGCAGGAGACGAGGCTCTGAGAAGGGTAGTGAGATATGTATTGGTAGACGCAATATTTTGAAAAGATTCGGAAGCGGTAAGGTATAAGTACGCTAGAGCGGAGTCGGTAATGTTTGGGTTTTTCTGGGAAAGCTCAGCGTTGGTAGCGGATAAGGGAATTAAAACTTCTTTGTCAAGACAAGCGGTAGACATAATATTTACAAGACCAGTATAATGGTCATACTATGCCCTACTACGTAGTCGGCAGGCCCCCCTAGTCGGCAGGTCACAAATTGTCACAGGTACCCTTCATGACACATTGAAGCTCCGCTCGGCTCTGCATCTCTTTGAATTCTCACAAATGGCACCTGGGATGCAGGGGGATTCTGCGAGGATGGACTACTGTCAGTAGTTTTATCCTTCCGACGACGTCCTGTAATAAATAACCCAGCAAAACAAGGGTTTTTTCGTAGATCTTTGTCATGATTGGCAAGATGTTCTTTGATTTGTTGTGTGAGTTGCTGAACTGTTCCGTCCGTACCTAACTCAAGTGCCATAGCAAGGATTTTGTATTCTTCTTTTTTTTTATATGAAGAAAGAGGAAGATCAAATGCTTTGAGAGCAGACTCTCGAGCAATGCGACTGGTACGAGCATTGGCATTTGCAATTTTCTGAGCTTCTTTTTTAGCTTTGATGCGCTCTTTTTCAATTCGTTCAGCTTCTTCAGCCTCAAATGCTGCTTTCAATTCAGGGTGAGTCACAAATCTTGCTTTGACTTTTGTAGACCCTCAAGTTTTTTTCTGGCACAGATTTTCTAGATGGATCAAGGAGTTTCCTAGCTCTTTTCGGATGATAGTGCAGTGAGCATTGGAAGCTTTTGTAGCAGCACTTTCCAGCTCTAACTGCGTTTTAAGGGCTTTTATTTCTGCTCGCAATGCTCGAACCTCGGTAAAAAGGTCTTCTTTTGATTTTTGGGAATCCAATTCAAATGATACCAGATCACTTGCACAAGATATAAAGGATGAGGTTGAGTTTGAAAGGGATCGTGTCATAGGAATGCTGTAGTGATGAATTGGAATTTGAGGTTTGTCATTTTTGTCGCTTTCAGATTCAGTGTCATAAATAATAGTGTTTGAGCTATTTTTTTCAATATAATCGTCGTTGAGTTCACTATTGGTTGTGATTGCTGTAGGAGAAGAAGGGATGGTGTCTGGAAATGATTCAGGTACATGGGCCTGGTTTGAAAATGCCATGCTTGGTGCGTAATCATCATCCATAAATATGTTGGGATTAAAGGGATGAATTCCAGTCAATCGAAAACCTGTCTTGATGAGTTCTGGAGTCATGATAGGCCGAACTTTCAGATATTCTTGAATAAAGTTGTGACGATCAATTGTAATTCCTTTAACAAGCTGTGTTTGACAGTGCGTATTCCAAGCTTTATTGACTGGTCCAAAGACACCGACATCAAGAGGTTGAAGCTTGTGGGTAGTTTTAGAAGGGAAGGCGAAAAGAATGATGTTATGATCATATGCAGCCTTCTTCATAGCAGGTGTTTTATGTGATTCATGTCCATCAATGGTGAGGAGAATGGGTTTGTTGGGAATGCGGCAGGCAGTAGCAATAGGGACAAAAATTTCAAGAAACCATTTTTCGCAGATTTCACTGTCTGTCCATCCAGAGGCTGATGTTGCAACACTATTGATTAATATTTTAGAAAAAAAAACAGGAATGAAGTAATAGTATCATACCCTCCAAGTTGTGATGGATCAACACTCCAAAGATCAGGAATGTCACCATTTGGAAGAATAAACAATGGTGGTGTGCTTTTTCCAGCTGCAGAAATGCATTCAATAATAGTGACTAGCCGCAAATCATCACTTTTAATTCAATATTTTGTCTTTTGTCGGACCATGAAGAGATGCTTTCTTCCATCATTTCTTTGTCCACCACCCATTTGATTTCCAGTTTCATCCATATTCCATTGATTATCTGCTGGAACACCATTGCAGCTGTCATGCATAGATTTTTGCAGCTCAAAGTAATGGCTGACTGTGGTTTTATTGAAGTTGGCAGCTCGTTTTGGATCAAGAGCAATACCACGGCCTAGCTTGAGAGTCAGATTTCTTCTGAGAAAGCGTCGATGCCAATTTTTTCCTGGAATTTTGTCGGTGTTTAATAAAGAATGTGCACAATTTCGTAGATCATTAGGATGGAGTGCCCTGCCTGACATGGCTGAATGTCCACACCAATCAGCAAGGACTTCTTCTTGTGCAGGAGCAAGGAGCTGATTTTCCTTATTAGCTTCTGCACGAGATTTGTGTCGGCCCAATTGTTGATCTTGCAAAGTTTGCCGTGCAACCTTTCATAGCAGATAATTAGCTACTTCTGCAAATTACAAAAGACTTTTTCTTACTCCAGTCTTACGTGCAGCCTCAGAAATACTGACATATGTTCCATCAATAAGTCCTGAAAAAGCACTTTGAATAGACAACTCGTAAGTGGCTGAATTACCACATTTTTGATGAACATCCCTGGACTTCTTGCCTTTCATTGTTACTCAGTGGATAATGCAGGAAATCAGGTTATAATATCAAATAAGTAGTAAGTAATTTATCAGCAATTCAACAATCATTTCGATGCGTGGTCTTGGCACATCACGTTCTGGCATCAAATTAACTTGATTGCCTGCTTCGGCAACGTGACAAGAGAGTGACAAACCTCCAAGTCGGCATTGAGAAGGGACTCAATGAATTCTCCATATCTCTGTCCCATTCAACTTCTATTATCTTTAAGCAACTAATACATACAATTATGTCAAAAGAAAAAAGGGAAAACAAGAGAAATTCCAAAGACATCAGAGGGTGCCGACTGCGCGGTAGAGCATAGTATTCCAGCGTTAGCGCCACATCTCCGTGATCATCGCCAATCACCTCCTCAATGGTCTGTGAAAACACTGGTGGGGAGGTTCATTGGCATGTTGGTCGGTAAATTCTGAGGGCTTAGCACGGGCGCCTTTTCGTTGTCTCCTAGGGAACGTTGGCACCGTTCGTTGGATTTCAGAATTGGGGTTGCTAATTGTTAGTGTCGTCTCGTCATCGGTAACTGTCTTGACAACTGATCGCACCAAGACGTCGAAGGGTCTGCCGAGTAGTAAATCGTATGCCGGGGATCACAAAATGTGTATTTGAAAGTAAAAAGTGATGTCGCCAAGTGTGCAAGGAACATTCTTGGCAAGGCCTAAGGATCTGTCTACTGTACCGTTAGTGCTCTGCATGTTTAGTATCACAATAGGGTCATAAATGAGGCCCAGATTGTTAGCAACTTCAGCTGCCATAGAAATGATTTGAGACCCGCTATCCATAATCGCCTCCACCTCATGTTTGTTGTCTACCATTAGTGCGACTGAGCGAATAGCGTGCGATTCTTGAGCAACAGTAAGGATTGCTAGATCTTCTCCATGGTCTACTGACCTAAGATAGGTCTCCACAGAGTCCACAGAGGTAGTGTTAGCGATGGTATCGGCTGGAGAGTCCTCAGTGTCAGGAGAGTCAACGGTAATAGAAAAACCAGGAAGTGCATCGTCAAGTTCATCAACCTCAGCAACGGCTGTTGCCAAGGGTCGTCTAGGAGTGACTGCTGTCTTGACTTGGTTGTGGACATTGGGAGCAATACTACAAAGCTCTTCTACTGATAAGGTAACAGCGGTTTTCATGATGTGGCTGAAGACGTGGTTTGATTTCTCTATATCGAATATTGGCATGGTAGGTCGGTAACCACCTTCAGGACACTTCTTGGGAGTGGCAAAGTTTTGCTGGGTGGGAGCATGATATCGGTCGGGAATCCCTGAGTAGAGATGGAGAGGCGGCAAAGGCAGTTCAGGAGCGGCAGAGGACAAAGACGGTTCTGAAGTGGTAGCTGGAGGTGCGGCAGGAGTAGGTAACTTGCTAGCAGGAGGCATTGGCTTATATCCTTTGAGAGGTTGCTTAGGCTGCTTAACTTCAACCCCATCAAAAACCTAATTCTTGAGCAAATCTAGCTCCTTCTGTAGCTTGGCAATACGTTCTTCCCGCAAGAAAGTGGGACGGTCGCCAACACTGTCAAAGTGTAAGACCTCGTGGATCATTTGCTGTTGCGTTGCCTGTTCAGGGTCAGGGTTGGCATTGCCAGAAAGCGTGCTGGTAACGATTTGTTTTGGATTGCGCCTATGCCATTCATCTACTTACTCCTGAAAAGACTTCTTGTCCGGGTAGTTGGGGATGGTGGCGCCAGTGGTTAGAACTATCTTGCTGTCAATAGCCCTTTGAATTTTTCCTTGCCAAATATAATTTTCTAACGTCATGCAGCGTCCTCTAGTCATAGTGTGGCCAATCTCCCCACAAAAGTGGCAAGGGCCAGACATGGGTACATTAGCAGGTCGGTTAATGAGATTGGTTGTAATCATGGTTTCAATACGAGTCATAGCGGATGCGACGGCAGCAGTAATGGCAGCGTTGAGATCCTCCTTCTTAACGAAGTCGGCAACAGGAGGTGGGATGGGAATAATACTGTTGGTTTGCTCTGGGGGTGGGCTCATCCTAGTGCGTTGCAGCTCAACGCCAGTGTCTGTCCCCTTGAGAACCTACTTACCGGCTTCAAAGACATCGGCAACATTATATGGCTCGTCCAGGTAATGGGCCTGATGAACTATTTCTAGGCAACGAGCAATGTGAGTCCAAAGCGAAGTCGGGATGCCTTGTTAGAATAGGCGACGTTCCTCGTTAATATAAAGCTTGCCATTTTGCACTAACCACCTAGCGATCTTTTGGAATTTGCGGTAATACGTAGAGAATGCGCCAAGAGACGATGTGCCATTGTTGAATGACTCATGTACTAATTTCTGTAACTTGTTTACCGAGTAACGGGTAGCCTCCTCAGTGCCAGGGTACAACTGAATTACTGCCGTCTTCCAGCCTTCATACAAGGCACCTTGGGCTGCAACTGGTGGAGCGGCAGGAACAAAGGCAGCAAACTCGGCAAGACCTGTCCATGTCTCTGCTGTGTCATATGACACGTATCTTGCCGCATACTCCTTCATCTGTGTGTGGTCGGTAATTCCACAATCCCTGAATAAATACTCTAATTCCTTGAAATACTGGGAGAGCTTCCATAGCTTAGACTTGTCCCATTTTGGTGCTGAGAAGTGATTGCATGGTGGCATGTGCTGAACCTGTTGTTCCATGGCGACTGTGGTGCCAAGTTCGGTTAGCAAATGTGGGGAAGGAGTTCTAGGGATTGGCGACAGGGTAAGAGAAATGACGAGTTGAGAAAGAGGTGTTAACGGAGTAATGGGGGTAACTGGTTGTGGTATGGCAAGCGGTGATGCTAAGAGGTCGTCAGCGCTAAAATTGAGAGAATGTGGGAAGAGATCAGGAAATTCGTCTACAGTGGCGTTCTGTAGTTCCTGTGCGAGAGAGAGACCCAGTAAGGCACCAGGTGGTTGTGGAGTTGATGGATGGGAAGAAGCTATGCCTTCTGCCGACTGCTCTAGCAGATAGCGCTTACGCTGAAGACAGGTTTCTGGTGGAATTCTGCTCTAGAGAACCCTCGTGGTGGGCTCCAATTTGATGACACCCAAAGTTTGGTCAGTACCAAATATAACAATAGTGTTACCATACCAAAAGCTTGCATTGGGCACGCTATAAGTGATGAGAGGAGTCCTGGGCAGGTTCCAGAGAATGCGTCTATGAGAATAAAGTAAAGTCAGAAGAAGGTCGGCAAGTGTCAAGCGCTAAGACAAAGCGCCTCTGAAAGAAGCGGTAAGTGAACACGGCAATGAGAGCGGCAAAGAACACAGTAAGCTTAGCGAGGTCTAAGCGTTGTTAATGCCTGCCGTATCTGCAAGGTGCGAGGGTGTTGAGTATTAGCGAGAGTCTGCAACTGCCGATAACTTCAACATTGCCGACCATAAATGAGATTTGGACCATAAAGGAGACTGGAGTAAAGGGAGCAGGAAACTCTGTTCTTTGCTGCGTATGTACAAGTCGGTAAGTACTTTTTATACTACAAGGAGTTCACCGTCGCCAGTGACTAACCATTGCCAAAGTGCAGTAACTAGAAAATTTTATAGGAGTAGCTCCAACAGTTTCAGATCTCTACTGTCTATTCAAGACCCTTAGCGATGCCAGGCATCAGATCGTGATGCTAAACCATCAACCCATCACCCTTCTGTCTGTCCAAAATGCTTAGCGATGTCAGGCGCCAAATCGAGGCGCTAAGCAATGTCAGATGCCAAGGTCAAATGCCAAGCTGTCCGTCAGTTTTTGATAGATCGTCAGTCTTCTTTCCCAAGCGCTGTTGTCAGTGACTGATGCCATCTGTCAGTTGTCATTCTGTCTGCCATCAGTGCTATCATTGATTGGATCTGCTTCTTGCCGTGCGTGGCTGTCAAATATTGCCAAAATTGGTTAATTAGCGCGTGCTAAGGTATCCTGAGCCAGTGCCGCATTGCTATAGCCTGCCATTGATGCGCTAATCCTTTATGGGGTCCTATCAGTCTTTCCTCTTTTTCTTATTTTGTATTTGATTACTTACAAACTGACAATTTCAGAACAAAAGGGGGAGCATTTATTTTTACAGTTACAACAGGCTATGTATCAAAATTGGCTAAGTCCATACAAAGTTCGAAGCACTATGGGCTGGCGACTACACATCAGATTTGAAGGGAGCAGGATCACTCAAAGGAAGCAAGTCCCTGTCCTGAATGGCGTTACTCGCTTGCCACTCGAGCGCATCAGTAATGTTGTCATGAAGCTCGAATAGAAGGAGCTCATGGCATGCTAAGGTAGAAACATAAGGTTGCAGGATGGTGAGTTTGCTACCAATGATGTTGGTTGCGTCCTTGATATGGCGAAGTTGTTGGCAGAGATCAGCAGCAGGATGAAGGGGAGTGACGGGATAAGAGAACTTGTCTCTGAGCCAAGAGTAGGCGTCACCGGAAACGTGCATAGTGGGGGGAGGAGTCCAGAAGGGATCGAACTTAGCGGAGGTCAGAGAAAAGGCAAACAAACTAATAAATGCAGACTTACTCAAACGGTTACAGGAGCACGAGGAGTCCATTCATGGCGCTCATTGTCTGGGGACATAGCCCTAGCGGAAGAAAGGTGGATGTCATAAGAAGGCAAGTACCTCCAGCAGCGACGGCGCTCGCCCTGAGCCACTAAGGTTCCTTCGGACTCAGGCACGGTGGAGGACTTGCAAGTACTGAGGAAGGAAGAAAGGCTGCAAGGAGGAGTAAGAGATGGGATAATGGGAAGAGCAACAGAGGAGGCGCTAGCCACAACAGGCTCAGGAGCAGGGGTAGCGCCGGTGACAGACATCATGACATCTTTGGCAGGAGGTATATTCACGACAACAGGAAGTGAAGGAGTAGTGGACCTGGCGACAAAGAAGTTAGCATGACCAAAAAAGAAAACATGAGGACTACGCACTGATTACTACTAGGGCTGCTCTGATAAGGGTTAGCGGCGATAGGGGGAGTAAGGCAAAGCAGAAGAGCACATACTGCCAACAGCGCAACGGTGTCGACTACAGGCCCAGCCTCATTGTCATCCTTGCCTTCAGCATTCCTCTTGGTATCCTCTCCTTCATCAGTAGATGACTCAGTAGAAGACAAGACTACAGGAGTAGCAGGTGCTAGCTCCCGGTGCTTACCGGAACTCTTGCTAGAAGAAGCGACGACAGGCTTACGCTTCAAAGGAACGGTGATGAGCCTGCATCGTGGCTGGCTACAGATAGCACCAATACCTGCACCTCACATTGGCCCACTAGTACCACCAGAAGCGCCATGCTCTAGCGCTTCCAGCACTATTTTTCTCATATTTTTACACTAATAACTTGCAGCTACAGACTCCAATTACTCTCAGACCACTTTTTATGGCACCACTTATTCTTCGCACCACTATTGACACCTCGCCGCACCTTGCCACTTGCACTCCGAGGCTACACATTTACACAGACACTTGGCATCAGTCAATCTGGCATAATGCTCTTAGCCAGTGGCAGCGCTTACAAAGGGAAATGATGAAGTATTTCCATGACAGCATCATTATGGACCTTTTTACTATACAATTCAATTCACCGCATTTACTTACATTTTTATCAGTTCACCACCCTCTAGCGGCGCTTAACCTCTTAGCGTTGGCTAACTTTCTTTACTATAAATACCTACTTTTTGTTAGTAGTACAGGGAATCAATTTGGCAGTAGGGATCGTATCCCAACATTTTGGTCTCCATATGCAACAGACTACCTCTTGTTGACCATGTCAAGCAAGGGGACTCTGCTCTAGTTTTCTATATCTCTCTCTCTTTAGCGCCTTGCAACTACGGTGATAACGCCAACTGTGGTTGGGTGCGCTGGACGTATACGCAGTACAACGCCGTCTCCAGCGCTTGGCGTACATAGTTGTGAGGAGTCCTGACAGGGTCCCGGTGTGCTCGAGTGGAGGTAGTAAAACAATGCGCTAGATTGTAGCGCTTCGGGGGCTACCTGGCAGACGGTTAGTGTCATGGTTTAGGCAAAGATATTGGAGAAAAGACAAGTAGCGCAGCGTATTGTGCCCGTAAGTGGCACCGTAAACGATGAAGACGAGATAGACAGATATTGGAGAAAAGACAAGTAGCGCAGCGTATTGTGCCCGTAAGTGGCACCGTAAACGATGAAGACGAGATAGACGGAGCTAGCGCCCGACTTAGTGACGAAGTCGGAGGAGGCTAGCGCGAGTTGAACGCTAAGTGTAACTGTGTGTTCGAGGGGTTACGATTCGTTGTTATATACATGAAAAGTAGCTATTTTATATACAGTGCGCTACCGTGTTTGCCAAGATACAAGTCCATCTGCGGCGCTACCTCCTAGCGCCTCTCCTCGTGGTTTACTCTAACGGCAACCTGTCAACGGCGACCTTGTGCACATGGCTGACGGCGACCAACGGCGTTATGACCCACGGCGACCTGCGGTGACTCTATATTGACTTAGAGTTGTACGAGTCTGTTCACTTTTCTATAACTCCGATTGGCCAGGCCGTTCCGGGGTATGGTCAGAAAATCCTCGACAGACGCCGTGAGCGCTAATGTCAGCGCTACTCATTGTATTAGTTCCTGTCCGGTCCAGATGTCGGATTTAAGTATATCCAGTCCGTGAGCGCTAATGTCAGCGCTACTCATTGTATTAGTTCCTGTCCGGTCCAGATGTCGGATTTAAGTATATCCAGTGCCGCCGTCATTGATCCCTTTAGACTTCTGATTGAAGTGCCTCGTCCAATGGCGGCGCCTGCTGCTGGCTCCTTCTGGAAGTGATCGGGGTTTAGTTATAGTCCTCTCCCGCCGTTGTGTTAGCGCTATACGTTATGAGCCTCCTTCGTCCTTGGGCTAGGTGAAAGGAGTGCGCTGTAGGCCTGGTAGCTAGGGGTTAGGATAAGTTTCCACATCCTGTAGTAATTTGCCAGAGCTAGAGCTGCTCTATATTCCCAACTGGTCGCTAGAGTCCTGAATACGTCAAGTGTCGGTTGGCCTATAATGTCCCTTGATGCGCTCAGTCCGAGTAGAAGCCTATCAACGGCTTGGCTTTTGTGCTTAGATCCGTTAAGCAATCTCATCCTTTTTATTATCATGTTCTAGGTGCTAACACTTAGCGCCTCTTAGTGACCCTTTCCCACACCTCTTAGCGCCTTTCTTAGCAACTTTCCCACACTCTTAGCGCTCCCCCTTAGCAACTTTTAGCACCCTGTAGCCACATTTTGGAGCCTTACACAAGTGCCTCCAATCACCCACTTTCCTTGCCACCAACCTCTTGCCTACTGTGTGTTCTCTGGGACCTGTCTGGGACTCTCTCACACACTTAGCATGCCCAAAGCTATATCAGCTAAGTAGCTGCACTAGTGATAGTCCATGCAGCACCCCAGCGCGATTTGGGCGTCATCAATGGGACGACGGGGAGAGCGGACAAAGGGGGCCACCATGGTGGTGCCATCTTGGGTAATGGGAAGCGCTAGGCTTGCAGCGCTAATCACAGTGGGCTGGTGAGTAGCTGCCAGATCATGTTGCTGCAGTACAAAGGCCTGGGTGTTACAAATTAAGACTGCGCGCTCGTAATTTCTTTGCATGATAGCATCTCTACCACATTCATGAGTACAAATCCCATTGAAGGCACAACCCCATTTCAACGCATTGCAGCGGTAGCAGGAAAGAGAGGCGGTAGGAAACCAGCAGCCTTCAGGATTGTTCTCAGACCAACATTTATCACACTGAGAAAGAAGTTAGCAACGTCATCAACCTATCAGGGACAAACAAGCACTTACCATGCCAATCTTTGCCCTAAAAGCGTGATGCTCCATAGGCACAACCATAATCTTCTTCTTAGTGCTGAGAACTTGGACACCAGCCGGGAGGCCGGTATCGATAACGGTAGTATTGCGATGAAGGCGTAATAAGTCACAAAGCTCTGCGTCGGTAAACATAGTCTGGTTAGGCACCTAAGAAGGACACAATCAGGCGCTAAAGCCTAGCGATCTTAAAAGGAAACACTTACAACATACAAAGGGGCAATTCAAGCAGGGAGATTGATCTGGGAAGCAGAGTGAGCAAAAGATTAGAAACATGAAAGCAAGGGACACATGGTATATTTACATAGGAGGGCTAGTGCAAGCAGGAGGCGCACATTTAATAACAATGGCAAAGTTACAGAGAGGGAGATGAGAAATAGTATGGGTGGGTCTGGGCCGAGGCTCACTGGAGGTAACGGCAATTTGTTTGATGGCCAAATGAGAAGGTGCAGTACGAGTGGAAGAAGCGATGATGGGTGCAGTACAAGCAGGAGAAGCATTGCCATGAAAAGGACTACCAAGAATGGGAGGAGGCAGGACAGAGACAAGAGCAGCAGGAGTGGCTGGAGCAAAAGGAACAGTAGAGGCCGACAGAGCACTAGGGAGACTGGTGATGGTGGGTGATGTAGCAACCGACTACTCAGGGTTAACATTGGAAATGTGAGGAAGAAGAGAAGAAACTTACTTCACCAACCTCAGTACTAGCCAGCAAGGCATCGATCTTGTTGGACAGAGAAGGAGCCTAGTATGGGCACTGAACCTTAGTGCCACAAAGCCAAAATCAAACCTAAAAATTTACAAACAAGTCTGCAAATAGTCGCAACCAATCGGCACCTTCATATTTGCGGTACCAAGCCATGCACTATTCACGAACCTCGATGCCCTGCGCCCAGGAACTGTCAGAGCTGCGGACCACGAGCCACTGCCAATAGAGCTGCATGATTCCAGAGATGGTTTGTGGCATATTGGCGGGACCAATGGACTTAGCGTGATCAAATAAATAAGAGGCCTTAGTCAGGAAATTACAGAGAGCAGAGGAATTGAAAGTAGTGGACATGCTGAGAAGATGGGAAGAAAAACACGAGAAGGTGAAGTGCTGAAAAAGACTTTTATAAGGTGCCAGCGGCATCATATGGACTGTAGTGCAGTCAAATTAATGATGGCGTTTGACTGAGGACAGTCAATTTTTTAGTTGGAGAGAGATGATAGGCTTCTACTCAGACTGAGCGCATCAAGGGACATTATAGGCCAACCAACACTTGACGTACTGAAGATTCTAGCAACTAGTTGGGAATATAGAGCAGCCCTAGCTCTGGCACTTTACTACAGGACTTATCCATTTACCCTAACTGCCAGCTACTAGGCCTTCAGCACACTCCATTCATCTATCCCAAGGACAAAGGAGGCTCAGAATGTATAGCGCTAACATGATGGCAAGAGGGGACTCTAACTAAACCCCGATCACTTCCAGAAGGAGCCAGCAGCAGGCGCTGCCATTTGACGAGGCACTTCAATCAGAAGTTTAAAAGGATCAATGATGGCAGTAATGACACCAACTGTAGTTGGGTGCGCTGAACATATACGCAGTACAACGCCGTCTCCAGCACTTGGTGTTTGTAGTTTTGAAGAGTCCTGACAGGGTCCCAGTGTGCTCGAGCAGAGGTGATAGGAAGATGCGCTAGATTACAGCATCTCAGGTGCTACCTAGTAGGTAGTAAGCGTCTTAGTTTAAGCAGAGATATAGAAGAAAAACAAGGAGCACAGCATAATGTGCTCATAGGTGGCACCATAAATGAGGAAGACAATATAGACGAGACTAGCATCCAACTTAGTGACAAAGTCAGGTAAAGCTAGCACAGTTTGAACGCTAAGGGTAACTTGGAACTCAAGAGGGTACGATATGTTGTTATTTACATGTAATGTAGCTATCTTATATACTATGTGCTACCATGTTTGCCAAGGTAGAAAGTCCATCTGCAGCGCTACCTCCTAACGCCTCTTCTCGTGGTTCCCTCTAACGGTGACCTGTCAATGGCAACCTTTTGCACATGGTTGATGGCGACCAATGGCATTATGACCCACGGCAACCAACAGCGACTCTATATTGACTTAGAATTTATACAGGTCCGCTCACTTTTATTATAACTCTAATTGGTCAGGCAGTTTCAGGGTATGGTTGAAAAATCCTCGACAGATGCTGTAAGCACTAATATCAGCACTACTCATTGTACTAGTTCCTGACAAGTCTAGCCATCGGGTATAAGTATATCCTGTGTTGTCGTTATTGATCCCTTTAGACTTCTGATTGAAGTGCCTCGTCAAATGGCAGCGACTACTGCTGACTCCTTTTGGAAGTGATTGGGGTTTAGTTAGAGTCCCTTCCCACCATTGTGTTAGCGCTATACATTCTGAGCCTCCTTTATTCTTGGCATAAGTGAATGGGGTGTACTGAAGGCCTGGTAACTGGTGACTAGGGTAAATGGATAAGTCCTGTAATAGAGCGACAGAGCTAGGGCTACTCTGTACTCAAGCTGGTCACTAGAGTCTCCAGTGTGTCAAGTGTTGGTTGGCCTATAATGTCCCTTGATGCGCTCAGCCCGAGTAGAAGCCTATCATCTCCCCCCAACTGAAAAACTGACTGTCCTCAGTCAAACACCGTCATTAATTTGACTGTGCTACGGTCCGTATGATGCCGCCGGCACCTTATAAAAATGGTTTCCAGCAATTTTCCCCTTCGTGTTTTTTGTCCCATCCTGTTCAGCATGTCTACTTTCAATTCTTCTGCCCTTTGTAATTTCCTGGCTAAGGCCTCTTATTTATTTGATTGCACCAAGTCTGTTGGTCCCGCCGATGCACCACAAACCATCTCTGAAATCATGCAGCTATATTGGCAGTGGCTTGTGGTCCACGGCTCCAACAGTTCCTGGGCGTGGGGCATCAAGGTTCACGAGTGGTGCATGGCTCAGTACCGTGAATATGAAGGTGCCAATTGGTTGCAGCTGTTCACGGACTTGTTTGTAAATTTTAGATTTGATTTTGGGTTTGTGGTGCTAAGGTTCAATGCCAATGCCAGGCTCCCTCTCTGTCCGACAAGATCGAAGCCCTGTTGGCTAGTACCAAGGTTAGTGAAGTAAGTTTCTCCTCTTTTTCCCATGCCTCCAAAGTTGACTTTGAGTAGTTGGTTGCTACATCGCCTACCATTGCCAGTCTTCCTAGTGCTCTGTCAGCCTCTACCATCTCTTCTGCTGCTGCCTTTCCTCTGGCTCCTCCTTCTTCTGCTTCTGTCCAGCCTCCCCCTGTCCTTGGTAGTCCTTTTCATGGTGGTGCTTCTCCCACTTGTACTGCGCCTCCTCATTCGGCCATCAAACAAATTGCTGTTTCCTCCAGTGAGCCTCGGCCTGGACCCACCCATACTATTTCTCATCCCCCCCCCGTAACTTTGCTGTTGTTATTGAACATGCGCCCCCTGCTCGTGCTAGCCCTCCTAAACGTACTGTGCATCCCTTGCTTTCATGCTTCTAATCTTTTGCTCACTGTGCTCCTAGATCAATCTCCCTGCTCACGTTGCCCCTTTTTATGTCGTAAGTGTTTCCTTTTAAGATCGCTAGACTTTAGCGCCTGATTGTGCCCTTCTTAGGCGCCCAACCAGACTATGTTTACCAACACGGAGCTTTGTGACTTGTTACGCCTTTGCCGCAACACTACCGTTATTGATACCAGCCTTCCAGCTGGTGTCCAAGTACTTGGCGCTAAGAAGAAGGTTACAGTTGTGCCCGTGAAGCGTCGTGCTTTTAGGGCAAAGATTGGCACAGTAAGTAGTTGTTCATCCCTGATAGATTGATGACGTCGCTAACTTCTTTCTTAGTGTGATAAATGTTGGTCTGAGAACAATCCCAAGGGCTGCTGGTTTCCTACTGCCTCTCTTCCCTGTTACCAATGCGATGCGCTAAAACATGGTTGTGCCTTCAATGAGATTCGTACTCGTGAACGTGGTAGGGATGCTATCATGCAGCAGAATTTCGAGCGCACCATCCTAGTTCATAACGCCCAGGCCTTTGTGCTACAGCAACGCGATCTAGCGGCCATTCACCAGCCCACTGTGATTAGTGCTGCCAGCCTGGTGCTTCCCATTACTCAGGATGGCACCACCATGGTGGCCCCCTTTGCCCGCTCTCCCCATCGTCCCATTTCTTTGAAGCATAAGCCCATTGTTGCCTCTCCTAGCAAGAGTCCCAGTAAGCGCCAGGAGCTAGTGCCTGCTACTCCCATAGTATTGTCTTCCACCGAGCCGTCTACTGATAAAGGGGAGGATACTGAGAGAGACGCTGAGGGCGAGGATGACAATGAGGCTGAGCCTGTAGTCGATACCGACATGCTGTTGGTGGTATGCACCCTTCTGCTTTGCCTTACTCTCCCTATCGCTGCTAACTCTTATCAGAGCAGCCCTAGTGGTAACCGGTGTGTAGTCCTCATGTTTTACTTTCAGTTGTGCTAACTTCTTCTTCACCAGATCCCCTACTCCTTTGCTTCCTGTTGTCACGGATATCCTCCTTGTCGAAGATGTTGTGATGTCTGTTGCTAGCGCTACTCCTGCTCCTGAGGCTGCGGTGGCTAGCGCCTCCCCTGTCGCTCTTCCTATTACCCCGTCTCTTACTCCTCCTTGCAGCCTTTCTTCCTTCCCTAGTACTCGCAAGTCCTCCACTGCACCTGAGTCTGAAGGAACTTTAGTGGCTCAGAGCAAGCGCTGTTGCTGTTGGAGGTACTTGCCCTCTTATGGCATTCATCTTTCCTCCGTCAGGGCTATGTCCCCAGGTGACAAGCACCATGAATGGACTCCTCGTGCTCCCATAACCGTTCAAGTGTCAGGTTCCGCTGAATCGGGGGCTTTCCGGGAAAGCGACGCCCTTACGATGCGGACTTGATCTACGGATACTCGGGGGTCTGGAACTCCGGGGCTAGGACTCCGGGGTTCAAGACGAGGACAGGGTAATCCCGGGAAAGGGGACTAGAGTCCGGGGGTTTTGGATGAAAGTGGCTGGGAGTTAGAGGGGGTCGAGTCGTGAACCGGAGGTTCTAAGACGAGACCAAGTTAGTAACTTAAGAGTCGCGAAGTGCGTACCAAACTTATAGCACGCGAATACCAAGGCGTGCCAGTCGAAGCGTACCAAACGAGGCGTACCAGTCAAACAAGAGGGCACGCAATAACCAATGTAATATCAAGACTACCGAATACAACAAGGGACTACGCTATAAGTACTACGGGATCGGGTCTCGGGGTTCCGGGATGTCTGGGATGGGTTCCGGGGGTTATTGAGTAGCGGCAGGGGCTGTATACCGGGATCGCGCGTGTGGGGCGCGCGATCAATTGGCGCGGATGGAGCCGTGATGCGTGATGCGTGATGGCCGGCACGAGTCGCGTGATCTGATCGTTGATCGGGGCTGGTGATGGCTGATGGCGGTCCTTGATGCGCGTGATGGCGGTGTCGGCGGTCGTGATGGCGGGGCGTGTCCTGGGGGTCGGAGGGAGGGTCCCGGAGGGTGTTCCGGGGGTGTCCCGGGGTGGGCCCGGAGGGGAGGGGTCGTGACATCACCCCCCCCTCAGCGCCGAGACCCTCCGAGGCGCGCGTAGCCGGTGGTTCGGACCGGGGGTCAACCGTGGGATCCGGCGCCTGACCTGCCACGTATCGAAAAAAATTTCCCATCAAACTCAACCATGTCGCGCACCCCGACGCATTCCCCGACGCCCCCGCCCACCAACGAAGTCGCGCCTTTGGTCATATGGGAGGCCCGGGACGCCCGGTATCGGCTCCGCCTGGATCAGGAGCGTGTCGCGGCGCTATTTCAGCAACGTAGGTGCATTCGCGTGTGTTTTGCTTGGCCTGATCAACCTCCCTTTTCTAGAACAACAAAACGCACCTGTCCCGGAGGCGGGACCCAGTCGCCTGCCGGAGGCTGCCCCGGAGGCACCGGCCAGTTCCCCGCCGTCGGTTCCCGCGGTAGCCCCTCAGGCGGGTCCTAGTCGCCCCGCGCCCACTGTCGCGCGGATGACCGTCCGACCCCCCCGCCCTCCCCCTTCGCCTCGCCCCCGCTTGGTCGCCCCGCGTTTTCGTCGATCGGGGATGGCCCCCGGCACCGTGTCGGTGGTCCCGGAGGATCTTCGTATCCCGTGGGCCGCCGTGTCGCAGTCGGTGTTCGAGCAGGCCCTTGAGAGGCCCCGGGGGTTGCCTACCCATGCGTGGTGCGTGAGTAACGGGCCGGTGAGTGACTTTGTACCTTCGTGGCCGCCGCTAACGTCGACCCAGTGTGTGCACTGCGCTCGCCGGATGGTGCCGTGCCATTTCGAGGCCCCCAGCCCGTCGTCCCGGAGAGACTCGTCGGTGTGCGAGGCGTGTCGCGACAACCACGAGCGCTGCTCCGTTTCCGCTTTGTGGAGGGCGCGTTGCATGGCGCGGGAACAGGGGTGGCCGCTGGGGGGTTTGACACGCCGAATGGGGGTGGAGGAGAGGGACTGGGTGGTCGAGCCGCCGGTGGGAGCGCCGGAGGGTTCCGGGGGAGGCGCCGCCCCGACGAGGGGGTCTCGGGTCAGGGGGCGGCGGGGGTGGGGAGTCGGGGCCGGCCCGTGGTCCTGATCACGCCGGGCAACCCGGGCCGGGGCGAGTCGTGCCGACAAGGGGAAGCGGCGGGCGTCGCCCAGTCCTTCCCCCTCACGCGCCGGGCAACCCGGGCCGGGGCGAGTCGTGCCGACAAGGGGAAGCGGCGGGCGTCGCCCAGTCCTTCCCCCGGCCCTTCCAAGCGGCCACGGCTCTCCCGGGAGTCCCCTTCCCCGGCCCCTTCCCTGCGCCTGTCTCCGGCGGTCTTCTCCCCCTTGTCGGGGCGGCCGCTGGGCGTGGACGTGAGGGCGCTCCAGGAGCGCGTGGATCGGGCCGAGCGGGAGAGGCAGGAGCTGGTTGACCGCCATCAGGTCACAGCTGAACACCTGCAGGGGGTTCGGACGTCCCTGGCCCGGAGCGAGGAGGCGGTGAGGCAGGAGGCGGCAGCTAGGCGGTGGATGGAGGAGGACCGGGGGGCGGCAGCTCGGGAGCTGCAGGAGGCGCGGGTTGCACGAGGGGCGTTGGAGGCCGAGCGGGACGCGCTACGGACCCGGCTGGAGCAAGGGACGGGTCATCCGGAGCCGGCCCCCCAGAGCCTGCAGGACGTGGTCGTCGCCCGGATGGCGGCTTTGAGTGAGTGGTTGGAGCCCCTCTACTGAGTTCCCGTGCTGATTTCCTAGGTTGGGCCCGGGAGCACCGCCTGCTCCTGGACGGGGCGGCTGCGGCGCTGGCTTCTCTGCAGGAGGGTCAGCGGCCCGAGTTGGCAACCCCCGGGGTGGAGCGCGGGTTGGACCTGCTGGGGAGGCTGGTCTCGGCGCACCGGCGGAGGAACGTCCCAGCGCCGGGCACCTGGTTCGAGAGGATTCTGGACGAAGGCGAGCCCCTTCCGTCCTGGGACCAGCTGCTGGAGGAGGCGTCGCGGGAGTACGTTCCGGGGGAGCGGGAGGGAGAGGAGCCTCGGGGTTGGCCGTCGCGGTCCAGCGGGGGAGAGGGAGGGGAGGGGGGCCCGGAGACCCCTCACTAGCAGTCTTTTTGCCGGACTTTCTTGACAGTCTCGTTATGTATCCTATAGTGTAGCGGTAAACCAAAATGTATATACTTGTTCTGCCGAGGTAAGTAAGTAAAGAGAGAGAGGAAAGACAGAAACATCGCAAGTAATTTGGCGAGAGAGAGAAATTCGGGTGCTACGATGGGAGAGGGTAATCAAGAGGAGCGAGAAAGAAGGAAAAACAGAAAGTATACATGGGAGTTGAATCCCTACCGAAGCCAGAGGCGGGGGTTACGCCCACTACTGCCGTCTGTGAGTCCTGCGCCCGGGGAGGCCGTTCCCCGGGTGCCGTTGTTGAAAGTTCCGGAGTTTGTCGAGGGCGCCTTCGAGGTTTCGGCGCGGTTCCCAAGTGTCGTCTTCCGGGCCGTACCCCTTCCACCGTACGAGGAAGTGGGGTCGTCCACGAATGTTCCGGGAGTCGAGGATGTCTTCGACTTCGTAGTGGTACTCGTCCTCGACCTCGACCGGGGGAGGGGGCTCGGGGCGTCGTCCAGGGAAGGGATCCGGGGGGTGTCGTTCCAGGAGGCGGACGTGGAATACCGGGTGCAGACCTTTTAGTCCCGGGGGGAGCTCGATCTTGTAGGCGTGGGATGAGACCTTCTTCAATATTTTGAACGGGCCGAGACGCTTGTGATCGAGTTTTGGGGAGGGTCGGCGGGTGCGGAGGTGTCGTCGATCTAACCATACCTTTGTCCCGGGGGCCCAGTCGGGGGTGTCTTCCCGCTTCCGGTCGGCGTGTTTCACGTAGGCCCGGTTCGCGGTGTCGATCTCCTCCCGGAGAAACTCGTGAAGGGATTGGAGATCCCGGGCGACCTCGTGGGCGGCGTGCGACGGGATGTCCCGGAGCGAGAGCGTCAGTCGTGGGTGGTATCCCTTGTTGGCAAAGAAGGGTGATACCCCGGTGGCAGAGTGCGGCGTGTTGTTGTAGGTGAACTCGGCCAGGGGGAGCTCGGCGCGCCAGTCGTCCTGTAAGTAGTTGACGTACAGTCGAAGGTACTGCTCGAGAGACTGGTTGACCCTTTCGGTTTGGCCGTCGGTTTCGGGGTGGTAGGCGGTAGAGAGGTTAGTCTTTACTTCAAGTGCCTTACACAGGGAAGTCCAGAACTTGGACACGAAGAGAGGGCCACGGTCGGAGACGATGTCGTCCGGGAGTCCATGTTTGGCGAAGACGTGCTCGAGGAACAGCCGGGCGAAGTCCGGGGCGGTATCCGTGGTGTGGCAGGGTAGGAAGATGCCCTGTTTGGTCAGCCTGCACACAACGACGAGAATAGCATCGAACCCTTCAGATTCCGGGAGCTCGACGATGTGGTCCAGAGATATTGAGGACCAGGGGCGTCGTCCGACCGGCAGGGGTTTCAGGAGTCCGTACGGTCGGTGTCGGGGGACCTTGGCCCGGAGGCAGGGCTCGCATGATCGAATGTAACGGGTCACGTCCTTCTTCAACCCTGGCCAAAAGTAAGTCCGGGAGATGAGCTGGAGGGTCTTACGTATTCCAGGATGTCCCCGGAGCTTGTGGTCGTGGTGTTGACGGAGGACGTCGTAGCGAAGTCGGGCGTGATCCGGGACGTAGATGCGGCCGTCCCGGAGGAGGAGTTTCTCGTCGGGGGACAAGGAGAAGGCGGGGTCCCGGTCGGTTCCGTCGGAAGGGTTTCGGGGGTCGTGATCGGTGAAGTACTTGTCCCGGGGAGCGCGGCGGATCTGGTTCAGGGTTCCTTCGTCGTTTAAGATCAGTACGGCATTCAGGTGTTCGGGAGGGATCACCACGCGATGATTGAACGCATTGCGCTCCGCCTCGAATGACTTCTTGGGGTAGACGTCCGGTCGACGGGTGAGGGCATCGGGCTTGGCGCCAAGGCGTCCCGGGCGGTACTGGATCGTGAAGTCGTATTCCGAGAGGATCTCGGACCATCGGGCCTGTCGTCGACTAAGCTGTTTGGTCGTGGTGAAGTACTGCAGGTTGTTGTGATCCGAGTAGACCTGAATCCGGTGTCGGGCTCCCTCGAGGTAGGCTCGCCACTGCTTGAAGGCTTCGACGATGGCGAGGAGCTCCTTGTCGTAGATGTCGTAGTTGAGCTCGGCGTCGATCATGGACCGGGTGTAGAAAGCGACTGGCCGGGGCTCCCCACCGTCAGGCTCCATCTGTGAGAGGATCCCGGCGATGGCGTAGTCGGACGCGTCACATTCCAGGATGATCGGGAGGGCCGGATCGTAGTGCCGGAGTACCGGGGCGACTGTGAAAGCCTCCTTGAGCAAGTTAAAGACGCTTTGGCACTTACTGTCCCAGTTCCAGGCGATGTCCTTGCGCGTGAGCCGGTTGAGGGGTTTCGTAATCCCGGAGTAGTTGTCTATAAACCTCCGGTAGAAGTTAGCGAAACCCAGGAAGGACTGTACTTCCTTGACGTTCCGGGGCTGCGGCCAGTTGACGATGGCCTCGACCTTGTGGGGGTCCATGCGAACGCCGTTCGGGGATACTATGACGCCAAGATACTCAACCTCTTCCGTATGGAAGGAGCACTTCTCGGGCTTGGCGTGGAGGTTGTGCTCCCGGAGGCGTTCGAGGACCTGCCGGACATGCTTCTGGTGATCCTCCGGTGAGTCGGAATAAATGAGGATGTCGTCCAGGTAGACGATCACGAAGACGTCGCTCATGTCGTGGAAGATGTCGTTCATGAAGTATTGGAACGTGGCGGGGGAGTTAGTCATTCCGAAAGGCATCACAAGATACTCAAACAGACCATACCGCGTGCGGAACGCGGTTTTCCACTCGTGTCCCGGGGCGATGCGGACGTTGTTGTAACCGGAGCGGAGGTCAATTTTCGTGTAGACCTTGGCACTGCGAAGTCGATCGACCAGATCGCCGATGAGCGGGAGCGGGTAGCGGTTCTTCTTGGTGATCTTGTTGAGTCCCCGGTAGTCGACGCAGAGTCGGAGCGAGCCGTCCTTCTTCTTGGCGAATAGAACCGGGGCTCCGGCGGAGGAGGCGGAGGGTCGGATGAATCCCTTACCGAGCATTTCGTCGAGGTAGTCCTTGAGGGCCCGAAGCTCGACTTCCGACATGTTGTACACCTTGCCGAAAGGGGGGGCGACTCCTTCCTCGAGATCGATCGTGTGGTCGTAGGGTCGATGAGGGGGAATCTCCTTGGCGTCTCCTTCGGAGAATACGTCAGCGAACTCATGGTACTCCGGGGGAACTACTTCTCGGAGGATCTGCTCCTCGGTTTTCTTCTCCGGGGGAACAGCGTCTCCTCGTAGGTGCTCTTCCGGGAGAGATGGCGAGGTGTGTAGCTGGAACGTGGGAGTTCCATCCTTCATGAGGCGGGCGAAGGGGGCGGCTCCAATGATCCTGATGTCGAGTGTGTCCGGGTCGATCGGGGTCGCGGGAGTGTCGGCTGGAGCGGGTTTGACCCGTGTCTGGGATCGGCCCGGGTAGTTCGGCCCTTTGTACTTGTTCCGAGGAATGTTTGGGGGCCGATCTGGGACATTTCGGGCTCGGCCGGGAGTGGGCGAGGACGTGGGTGGTGTAGATGGAGAGGGCGCGGCGGTCGTCCCGGGGGTGTCGGGTATCGGGTCGCTTCCGAGGGCCCGGAGGTGCACGGCGGTCGTGGGGTGGTCTTCGGGTCCCGGGAAGGTCATGGTGAGCGTCCTCCAATCGATGTCGGGGTTTGTGTCGCGCAGCCAGGGTAGTCCCAGCACCATCGGGGTCGATTCGTGAAGTCGCGTGACCAGGAAGTCGGAGGTGAACTCGTAGCCGTTGTCCAGGGTCACGCGTCCTGAATGAGACCTCTTGATGGGGCCGGAGGCGGAGGGAGTGCCGTCGAGGCGCTGCAGGCGAAGGGGCTGGTCGAGGGGGTCGTGAGGGAGGTCGAGGGTGTCGCTGATGAAAACCCCGGTGGCTCCGCTGTCGATGAGGGCCGATATCGGCCCGGGGGTGCCGTCCAGCCTGGCATTGATGACGAAGGACCGGGACGAGCGAGACTGGAGTCCCGGGGGTGGTGGGGGTTCGTCCGGGCAGTCCTTCGGGGTTGGTCTTGGGGGGTGGGGGATGTCGAAGGGAAGTTGTTGGTCGTCGGGCGTCGGGTCCCGGGTCAGGCGAAGGGTGAGGTGTCGCCAATCGATGCGGGGGTTGGTGTCCCGGAGCCATGGGAGCCCTAAGACGAGGGGTGTGGAGGGGTGAAGTTTGGTCATCAACATCCGCAGGGTGTGAGTCTGTCCGTTGGCGAAAGTAACGGGCATACGCACGAAATGGGTGATGTCCCCCGCCGTGGAGGCGTCTCCGTCAAAGAGGCAGAGTCGTACCGGGACCGGGAGTCGTTGAGCGGGTTCCGGGGCCAAGGCAGACAATGCTTCGTCGATGAAGTTGTCGGTGGCGCCACTGTCGACGAGGGTGTTGAGGGGGGTTCCGGAGGGGGTGAGGCGGGTGTTGAGGAGGAGGGAGTGCGAGGAGTGGGAGGGTAGGTAAGCCGTGAGGGTGTCCTGTACGAGTGTCGTGGAGCGAAGGTGGGAAACCGGGGCGGAGAAGACGTCGGGGTCGATTCCGCGATTTAGGGCGTCTTCCGGGTCTAAATCGCCGGGTCGTTTTCCGAATACTCGTAGGTAGCGTCCTCCCCTTCGAAGGTCCAGGTGGCACGTCCCATGACCTGTCGTTTGGGGCACTCGGAGATGAAATGATCTTTCTCACCACAGAGTATGCAGACGCCCTCCCTTCTCCGTCGTTCCTGCACATCCGTCGGGACCTCGATCCAGGGTCGTCCCTTCTTTTGAAGCCGGTTGGCTCGGAGGGCCTCCTCGTCCCGTTCGTCGTCGAAGTCGAAGTCTTCGGGGTCTCCCGGGGGTTCCTCGGGGCTTGGCGCGTCGCCCGGGTCTTGGGTGGCCACGGCGGCGTTGAGCTGGGCCTGGGGGCGGGTGCCGCTGCCGGGGTTAGCATTGGGCGGGCCGCGACTCACCGGGGGTCGGCCGCCAGGGAACGCGGGGGGACCGGGGTTTCGACCTTGAGGGTTGGGAGCTTCGCCGGAGGGCCAAGGGGGTCCTCCTCTGGGGTTCCAGGGGGGTCGGGAGTTCGAATACTCGCTGCGGTCTTCCCAGTAGCGCTGGTCGATCTGCATGACGAGGGCCTTGTATCCGTCGTAGGAGG
The DNA here is from genome assembly GCA_027475525.1 of Macrolepiota albuminosa. NCBI lineage: Eukaryota > Fungi > Basidiomycota > Agaricomycetes > Agaricales > Agaricaceae > Macrolepiota > Macrolepiota albuminosa. The sequence continues at coordinate 897,385 of JAMWFC010000055.1, read as the reverse complement.
GTTGTTTCGGGGCGAGTCGGAGGACGTCCTTGATACGTTGTGGGAGGGCGCGGCGGAGGGCGTACCGGAGGGCGCTGTAATTCCAACCTGTCTCGTAAGCTTCCTTTTCAAAACGTACGATGAAGGTAGTGAAACGTTCTTCAGAGCGCATCCGGAGGTTGAAGAGGTTGTCCTCGGCCTCGGCCACGGTGTCGTATATCCCGAATTTCCCGGAGAACTCGTCGACGAAGGCTTGCCAGCGAGCGAGTGCCGGGTTGTTGGGGTCGAACTGGATGAGGGCCGTGTAGTGATCGAAGGCGATCCCCTGGAGGTACGACGCGGCAAAGGCCACCCGGGAGCTGTCAACCTGAAACGTGAGCGGCTTTGCCTGAAACGTATTAAGACACTGAGTGAGGAAGGTACGCCATTTCCGGGGGTCCCGGCCCGTGAACGCATCAGGTTTCTGAATGTCTAGGCGTCCTTCGCGGGCGAGGGCGTCGCGAGCGTCGTCCGGTCCGGCAGCGTTACGGGGAGGGGGGCCAGCGTTGTAATAGTAGTAGTAATGATTACCCCCCCCTCCTTGAGGAGGAAAAGCACCAAGGGCGGGGCCCCACCCGCCGGGAGGTCCTCCTCCGGGCGGCTCACCTGGGGGACCACGCCCGGGAGGCCCGTTGTCCCAAGGGGGTTCGTTCCTGCCAGGAGGGGGGCCGGGTCTCCACGCCGGGAGTGGCGGAGGTGGAGGGCCTGGGGGCCGTCCTCGAGGTTCAGCTGGGGGTGGCGGAGGCGGTCGGGGAGGGTTCGGCGGTGTCGGGTCGGGCGGAGGGGGGTTAGGTGCTGGGTCGGGTGCCGGGTTGCGCGGGGGACGTTCATTCCGGGAGGGTCGGGCTTGCATCGGGGGTCGCGGGGGGTTCCGTAGGTCGAAGTGGGGTGGCGGATCGCGGCGGAAGTTGCGTTCCGGAGGGGCCGGGGCGGACGTGGCGGGCGGTGCTGGTGCCAGGGCGGGCGCGGGCGCGGGACGTTGTTCGTTGTTATCGCGCGTGAGCTCGTCAATGTAGCATAACGTGTCGTCCGTACTAGGGGTGTCCACCCGGGCTGTACCGGGGTTCGTCGGGGCCGGGGGTCGGGCGTTGTCTGTTCGCGGGAGGGGTTCCAGGGGTCTTTGAGGCTGTCCCCAGGTCTCGAAGGTACTAGGAACGGAGTTAGCCCTGCGGCGAGTTGACAAGCCTACCGTGCGAGCAGCGGGTTGATCGAAGAGGCCTCCCGTCGGGTTGAGGGACCGTAGTATGGCTGAGGCGTTCTGCCGTTCTTCCCGTTGCCGTTGCTCCGGAGTGGGGACCGTGGGGGCTGCCGGGACTGCTGGGGCCGGTTCCGGGGGTTCCCGTCGAATGTGAATCGAGCGACCTGGGTCCGCGGGGTCGTTGAGGGGCCGAGGGGAGGGGGACGCGTGGACTTCGTCGAGCAGCTGCTGTAATTCCTCCCGGAGGATCGTATTGCGCCTATACCTTACCATGGTTTGCTCCGGGAGGTCTCCTCGCGTGAGGCGATCCCCGAATTCGACCAGGCAGTGAGCCCATTCCTCCGGAGTGCCTTCGAAGTCGTCGTGCCCGAACTCCACAAGCAGCGTCCTTGTCCGTTGCGCGAAGTCCTCCGGTGAGATCCTGAGAGAGCGGAGTATCTCGTCCCGTTGCCGTTCATACTCCTCGAGGCGTCGTCGTCCCGTTGGCGAGGGAGGGGTCCGAGCGGGTGGAGCGGCGGCCGGGTAATGACGAGGGGGGTAGTCGGGGTAGGGGGGTCCTCGGGCTTCTCGGGGTTGGGGGACGGGGCGCTGGTAACCGTAGTAGGGGGTGGGTGCAAAGGGGCCCTCGCTGGGGGGAATCGGGCGAGGCCCACTGGGTGCAGGAGGGGTCTCCGGCAGGCCCCCGGGAATGCTCCGGTACGAGGGGACCTCCACGGGTCGTGCCATGGCTAGGTTGGGCGGAGGGGCCCAACTGGCTGAGGGCCCCAGATCATAGAAGGATGGGTCGGGGGCCCAGTGGCGGTGGAGGTACTGAGGTTCGTATGGGAGGGGTGGGTAGACAGGGCGGGGGGTCTGCGCGGAGTAGTGGTCGGGTACCGGGCGTCCGTAAGGGTCGGTCTGGTACCCCGTGGGGTAGTAGGTGTGAGTATACGTAGCCATCAAGAACGGTGTAAGGAAAGAGTCTTGATATTATGTCAGGTTCCGCTGAATCGGGGGCTTTCCGGGAAAGCGACGCCCTTACGATGCGGACTTGATCTACGGATACTCGGGGGTCTGGAACTCCGGGGCTAGGACTCCGGGGTTCAAGACGAGGACAGGGTAATCCCGGGAAAGGGGACTAGAGTCCGGGGGTTTTGGATGAAAGTGGCTGGGAGTTAGAGGGGGTCGAGTCGTGAACCGGAGGTTCTAAGACGAGACCAAGTTAGTAACTTAAGAGTCGCGAAGTGCGTACCAAACTTATAGCACGCGAATACCAAGGCGTGCCAGTCGAAGCGTACCAAACGAGGCGTACCAGTCAAACAAGAGGGCACGCAATAACCAATGTAATATCAAGACTACCGAATACAACAAGGGACTACGCTATAAGTACTACGGGATCGGGTCTCGGGGTTCCGGGATGTCTGGGATGGGTTCCGGGGGTTATTGAGTAGCGGCAGGGGCTGTATACCGGGATCGCGCGTGTGGGGCGCGCGATCAATTGGCGCGGATGGAGCCGTGATGCGTGATGCGTGATGGCCGGCACGAGTCGCGTGATCTGATCGTTGATCGGGGCTGGTGATGGCTGATGGCGGTCCTTGATGCGCGTGATGGCGGTGTCGGCGGTCGTGATGGCGGGGCGTGTCCTGGGGGTCGGAGGGAGGGTCCCGGAGGGTGTTCCGGGGGTGTCCCGGGGTGGGCCCGGAGGGGAGGGGTCGTGACATCAAGTAAGTCTGCGCTTATTAGCCTCTTCTCCCCTTCTCTGATCGCCACTAAGTTTGATTCCTTCTGGACTCCTCCCGCTATGCACGTTTCCAGCAATGCCTACTCTTGGCTCGGAAACAAGTTCTCTTATCCTGTTACCCCCCTTTGGCCTGCCGCTGATCTCTGCCAACAATTCCGCCATATCGAGGACATGACTGATGCTGTTGGGAACAAACTCGCCATTCTGCGTCCTCGCATTTCTACCTTAGTGTGCCATGAGCTCCTCCTCCTCAAGCTTCATGACAACATCACTGATGCACTCAAGTGGCAAGCAAATAACGCCATTCAGGATGGGGACTTGCTTCCTTTGGGTGACCCCACTCCTTTCGAGTCTGATGCGTAGTCGCCGGTCCATAGTGCCCTGTTCCTTTTCTTGGACCTTTAATTGTGTAATTGGTTGATACATAGTTTTTGATGTAGCCTTGTATCCAAATAAACGCTTCCCCCTTTCCTGTTGATACCTTCTTTTCAGCCTGTAAGCAATCCAAAATAAATAAACTAAGGCAGAAAGGGGAAACACTCAGTAGATCATCACAGTGCAAAAACCCCTTTGCCGATGCGGTCCAATAGCCATTACCATGCCAGCCTAAGTAGAAAATGAGTACTTGTAACGTAGTTACAGTTGTAGAAATTCCAAGTCCTTAGTCACACGAGTGAATCAGACTAGCGTCTCGATTTCAGCTATGTAACACAAGAAAAAGGAACTAAGTCCAAATAACTATAAACACTAGTATAAATGCGACGTTACGTCGCATAATAACAAGATAATTAACGCAATATATAAGTGTGGGCCGTTACATGCCCCCCATTGAGATCGTTATCACGATCTAACATATCCATCGCACCGAAGACTCACTTGCTTCTTCGATGCAGTTGTAATTTTTTTTTTTTTTTTTTTTTTTTTTTCGGGTGGGGCAGCGTTGCCGCCCCTGCGTCTTCATCTCTCAATATAGCCAGGCGCTACTGCGCCACTCTCCCGCACGCGCGTTCCTATCTACGCCGAGTATCCTGATGGGGTGGGAGACGGACTAGGAGCCTCGCCCTGCCCGCTGCCGCTCTCATCTCGTAAGTCGACGTTAGTCGACGACGATGGTTGGGCCTCCACCACCTCTTCGGGGGCAGCCATTTCCGTATCCTCTAGGGCGACGTTAGTCGCCTCAGTGTCCGCCGGGCGCCCTGGTGGTGTCAGGATGGGAGGAATATCCTCCCGCGGTCTCATCCGCAGATACTCGAAGTTGGGGTTGGTACCAATATAATAGTACATTCCCCTGCTCTGTGTGGGCATGCCTGCCCTCTCCTCCTCACGGATTTTAAACAAGAGGCGGTAGCGATCGTCCGCATCCATCTCCCGCCACCCGTCCCAGTTCGGGATGGCGGGAGGCACGCCGTATGTGGCCAAGCGATGATGTCGCTCGTTATCAGCTGCTCGAAAAATGTCGAGCGATACGGTGGGCTTGAAAAAGTGCTGCTCCATGTAAACTAATCCGTAGGTGTACGCGTGGTCCACCCACTCAACTGGGATACGATTCTGCAGCAACACTCGAATAGCATCATCGTCGCTGAAATTCTGCGACGCGCTTTCGGGCACGTATACGCGGTGGCATTCGAAGCTGTCCCCGCCAATCGGCTGAAATGGGTGGTGAGCATCCTTCTCATTGAAGGCTGCTACAGCCTCCCTGTACAATCCAGGTCGTGCAAACACCAGTGCGAGCTGTCGCACTATAGTGGGTCGACCGGCTCCACTGGCACATACTGCCCGTGCCAAGGCATAACCAAAGAGCGTACGGTAGTGTATCCGATACGCCAAATCGAATGCCAGGCCGGTAAAGGCGTTATCCAGGCCTGGGCGGCCAAATACAATGGCGTACCGCGCCAAGGTGTCAAGGTCAAATGGTTGTGCGGGCGGAGGGGGACGCATAGCCACAAGTTGCAAGCTGCCATCTTCCTTGCGCGTTGTCAATCGAGAGGGTATGGTCACCCACTCCATCATGGCATCGTCCTCAGACACGCCCGGTCGTCGAGGGTCGACGGGGGATGCCAACGTTGCGTCGTCCAGCGCATACCTCATCGTATTGTCCCGGAAGTCGGCCTCAATCATCCCCGCAAAGTGCTGGAACTCCGTAAACAACATGTACGCCACAATACGTTCCCGCCGTGGAGCATGCTCGTTAGACAGGTACTTGAACAGCCTGTCGAGCTCGTGCGGGTTCATGGGGAATCCCCGTGGCGCATACTTGTAGACCATAGTGCGCGGTACGGCCGCACTCTTCTGGTAACGCTGCTCAAAGTACGAGGCCTTATTGGCCTCGTTACCAAAGAAGACAGCATTGGAGTAAGGAGACCAATAGAAGTACTCCCCCAGGCCCCCCACAAAGCACGAGTTACGTCGTTCCACGTTATGGGCGTTCCATATGTACGCCCCTAGCAAGTCCGGGATTCTCCCGGACTGCATCTTGGCCTGTCGTTCGACAAGGCGTTCTGCCTCCAGCTTCCGATTCGCCTTCTTTTTGCGCGCCTGCGCAAGATACAGCTGTCTCCCCAGGCGATCCATCGAAGACTCTCCAGGCCTACCCTCCTCGCCTTCCGACGCGGAGGAGGTGGAGTCCTGCCCATAATCACTGTCCTCGTCCGCTACGTCTCCGAAGGCTGCCTTAGCCTTGCCTTTACCCTCCACCGTCCTGCCGGGAGCAGGTCGTGGATCACTCGGAACCAATGCTCGGAAGAACACGCTGGCTGGAGTGGGCAGGAGCTCGGGAAGTACGAATTGGAGCTGGGCAGGCCCTGCCCCAAACGGAACGTCGGCAGGAAAAGTTCGCGAGACCAGCTTGCTCTCATCAATCTGACGCCTCGGCCCCCGCCTCCTCGCTGGCGCTGCCATCACCGGGCTGGGCGCATGTACAGACGCCTCCATACCCTTACTGGGCGCACTTGACGCCCCCACTTTCCCCGCTGGTGTCTCACTCACCCTCACCACCGGTTCCTCTGCCCTGCGGCCCCCCATACTTTCAGCGGGCGACACCTCTCCGGAGGGCAGTTCTCCTGCCTCCATACCTTCCTCACGACCCTCCACGGTAAGCTCAGTAAACGGTCCCTCCACCAACTCCACTAACGGCTTCCTCAGCTGCTTCTCACGCCCCCGTGGTACGTCACCCCGCTTTTCCTCTGCTACTTTAGCCCTCTTGGGCTCACTCTCGCGGTCCTCCGTCTGGCTCTGCGTTTTGCGCTTCTGCGCATTCGATAGCTGCTGCAGCGCCATCTGCCGCTGACGTCGCAAGTTATCGTTTTCATCCAGCAGCCCACTCAACACCATCATCACGAGCGGATCGCTCAGAAACTCGGCATCCGAGGGCACAGAATACCCCGCTGCCCCCAATCTCCGCCGCATGGCCTCTTGTGTTTCCTCCTCCGCCTCTACTGGCTCCTCCACCCGTCCCCTGCCCTTCTCCCGCCCGCTCTTCGCGGCGAGAGGGGCTTTTGGCGTCTCAGCGCCAGAGGGTCGAGCACCCGGAGTCTTCACAGTGCCCCCTTGCGTCCGGCGTACTTGCGACTCTATTCCGACATTTTGCGATTGCCGCGGTGCCCGCGGAGGCACTTGTGGCGCTAGGGGAGCTCCCATATACCCTCTTGGCGCAAACTGCGCCACTCCCCGTGGTTGTGGAATCGATTGCACCGCTCCCCTTGGGTGCGGGTAGTAGTACTGCGGCGCATTCCGCACTTCGTCATCGACCTCCATAGGTACCGGGCCACCCGGGCCAGGCATCACCTGTGGGTACCCCCACTGGGTAGGCTGATAATATGGTTGTCCCGGGGGACCTTGTTGATATCGTCCTCCCACATAAAACATTTGCGCAGGTGGCGCCTGCATTGCTTGCTGTCCGAACTCCTCGTAGCTCTCTTCCTCATAGTCCACTGGGTCGTGCCCAGTTCCCCCCCTCCTCGAGCCTGCGCTCGAACTCTCAGGCTGTTTACGTCGCTGATAATACGACATTAACTATAATTGCGGGGGAGCAGACTGAAGTCAAGAAAGAGAAAAAAAATCTCTCCTCGTTCTGCTGCTGACAAATCCAGCCACGCTGACATAACCCCGACCAAACACGGTCACGCTCCACCACGTCACCTGTGTGACCTCTGTCACCCTCGCCGCCGCCGGATCCGGCGGCCCGGCTCAGCCACCCCCTCACGCGTCACCCACGCGTCTCGCCAGATCCCTTGGGCGGTCAACGCCCTGCAGCTCCAGGTAACGGCTCAGAGCCTCCAATTCCGCGCAACTGCGCTCTGGCTCCCACGTCGTGTCCCCCAGACTCCAACGCACCTCGAACTCGAGGCCACCCCGCGCCATCCAACGATGGCCGATAATCTCATCGACAAACCATTCCTGGTCCTCGGCAGCCCCGAAATCATAGGGTTCCGGAGTGGCCCTGTTAGGAAAGAGCGTATCATCGCTCGGGCTGTAAGGTCGCAGTAGCGACACATGAAACTTAGGCACAATCCGCCTCTTCTGCAACGCCGCCGGCAACTCCAGCACGTAATTCGACGTGCTCGGCTCGGCGCTATGGACCCGATAGGGTCCCACCCACCTCGGGCAAAGCTTCGCTGCCCTCCCCTTAGGCAGGTTGAGATTCCTTGTGGACAAGAACACCAGATCCCCCTGCGTGATCGCCGGTTCCTTACCCCTACGCGCGTTCGCATTACGCGTCTGAAACACGCGAGCCTCGATAATCGCGTCGTGCGCGTCTGCCAAATTAGCCAACGCCCGCTGCGCAAACTCGCGCACCCCCCGGTGCGCAACCCCGTCACTGCGAAACTCTCGCAGCATGGTAGGCATATACCCACCATTCAGCTCAAACGGCGCATAACGCGTCGTCTCAGACACACTTGCGTTGATCGCAAACTCAGTCATGGGCACCTTATCAACCCAGTCCCCCTGGTCCGGCCGGACCACTGTCCTAAAGATCTGTGCCACATTGCGGTTAGCGCGCTCCGTCTGCCCATCAGTCTGGGGATGGAACGACGTCGACATGAGCAGCCTTGCTCCCAACAATTTGTGCAATTCCCTCCACCACGCGGAAGTGAATTTCGCATCCCTATCGCTGACAATGGAGCTCGGCAGCCCATGCAACCGTACTATCTCCTTGAGATATATCCACGACAGCTCAGCTGCTGTCATCGTAGTGTTGACCGGTATCAAATGCACCATGCTGGTCATCCGACAAATGACCACCCAGAGATAGTCATACCCCTGGGACCTCGGGAAAGGACCAACAAAGTCCATCCCAATCGAGTCCCACGGCCTAACGGGAATAGGCAGGGAGTGCAGCCGGCCAGGCGGCCTCGCGTTGGAAGTCTTCGACCGCTGGCAGGACTCGCACGTCCCACAGAACTTAGTCGCATCCGCGACCATCTGAGGCCACCAGTACCACCGCCGCACATAGGCCAGCGTCCGCTGGGGGCCAAAGTGCCCCACTATACGGTGTGCTTGCTCCAGCAAGGTCGTAATCACCTGCCGGTCTCTCGGCACCCCGAGCACCCTATCCCCCCGCACGTTGCTGGTGTACACCAGCCCGTCCTCCACGGTAAAGCGGGCGTGATCCTCAGGCCTCGCCACGATCTCCGCGAACAACACATCACGCGCATATTCGCGTCTCACCCTGTCTGCGAACTCGCGATCCTCTGGGCCAACCGGCCTTGCTTCACCGCCACCAGACGTCAGGACCTCCCCCAGCACTAGGCTTCCCAGCCCCGCTGCAAGTGGCCCATCCCCCATTCGTCCCTCGGACATCTCCTGAGCCTGCGCCATATCGCGCGCTTCCAGTTCCCGCTGCTCCTGCCGGTCCCGCAGGCGCCGACTGCGCCTCGCCTCCCGAACCCGCATAGCCCGGATCTCAATCACATGCTCTCTGATCTCCTCGCATCTCTGTATGGGCAAATCCTCCCCATCCGGATCCATGCGCCTGTCCGCCTGGACATATTCGTACTCATCATATACGTCCTCCTTCGTATCACTCTCGAAGTACCGAGACAAACAGTCGGCAATCTTATTCAACTCTCCTTTCACATACGTAATGTCGAACTGATACCTCGACATATAATCTACCCAGCGGCGTTGCCGCGGCGACAAATGCACCTGTGTCTTGAAGAACTCAAGAGCCTTATGGTCGGTTATGACGTGTATCTTGTACCCCATCAATTTGTCCTCCCATTTCAACAGGGCCTCCAGTATGGCCAATGTCTCCAGCTCATGTACGGCGTAGTTCTGCTGTGCCGCCGTAAACTTCTTCGACATAAACCCGGCGGGGCGGCAATTCTGCCACGACGCCCCCTGCCCATACATCGCTCCAACTCCAGTCTTGGACGCATCACAAATGAGCCATATAGGCTCATCCCGCCTAGGGTCAATAGGACGCAGCACCGGCGTCTTCGCACAAATCTGCTTGATCATCTCAAAGCACCGCTGGTGCAGCGGTCGCCAGTGGAACGGGGCCCCGTTCAGCGTCATGGCCATCAGCGGCCCTGTATAGGCAGATATGTCTGGCAAGAAGGTGCCAATATAATTGACCAACCCCACAAAACGCTGGATATCATTGTAATTCCGTGGTACACGCCACTCCCGAATCCTATCAATCTTATCCGCATCGGGGTGGATCCCCTGGTCATCTATTATGTGACCCAAACAGTCAATCGTTTCTGCGTACAACTCGCACTTCTTCCACTTAAGATACAACTTGTTCTCCCTTAGTCGTTCAAACACGACCCTGAGATGGTCCTCATGCTCCTCAATGGAGTCAGAGAATATAAATATGTCATCCAAGTACACATGCATGAATTTCCCGATGACATCACGGAATATTGAGGTCATCAACCTCTGAAACGTCGCCGGCGCGTTGCAGTCGCCAATCTGCATAATATTACTCACAAACGTCCCCATGGGTGACGCAAACAGCGTCTTGTGTATATCGGACGTACGTATGCGCACCTGCTCATACGCATCAGTCAGGTCAATTTTCGACCGTACCTTCGCCCGAGCCACATCCTCCCGGATGACCTCCTGGTCTGGCAAAGGCGTCACGTCCTTAACAGTGTTATCATTGCGCTGCCGCGCATCCAGCGCCGTGCGCAGTGTCCCATCCTTCTTCGGAATGCACAACAGTGGCGCCGCCTGCGCCGCCGGCCTCGCCTCCCACCAACATGCATTCAAGTAACGGTTGGTCTTGTCCCGCAGCTGGTCCTGCAGCGCTCGCGGACAGCGAGGCAGATGATACTTATACCGCTTATCGTCATCAATGAGATTTATCTCATGATTGACATCCCTCCAGGGAGGCAACTCCTCCTTTGTCCCATTGACAATATCGGCATATTCCCTTTGCCACCGCTGGCGCAGACGCTCCACATCCACCCCTGGCCCCTTGCCCTTGTCGGCGGGCCGGTGTCTGTCCACCACTCCCCGCGGTTGCCCGCGAAACCTGTCATCGAGCGCCTGCAAGCGCTCAGCGCTGCCATCCCCCACATTCAGTCGTAGTATCGACCCCGGCACTGACCGCGCCGCCCCCTCGAATCTAATCTCCGAAGGCGCCGATACTTCATCCGGAGTAGCTAGGCGATACACTTCGCCTCTACTAGACCCCTTGCGTACATTGTGGGCGCACATCGACGCCACCAGATCGTTCCACTCTCGTGGCATCCTCGGGTCATAGGCCCATTGCACCTCGGGCGCAGCACAGGGCCGGTCCCACAAGGCACACCCGGCGCCTGCCACCGACGCCACCTCCGCGGCCCATTGCTGCTCCTCTTCCTCCGTTACAAGATCCTCCACTTTGATCTTCGACGTCGTTGGTTGACACTCACTCGACACTTGCACTGCACGCCTCATCTCAACTCCGGCAACCCCGTTTCTCACTGCCCCAGACTGAGCCATCCGACCCCTCTGGAACTCCTCCTCAGTCATCATCAGACACGGCGAATCCGCCGGTAGACTGGCCACAGGCTCAACCTCCTCTCTCACCTCCTCCACTGCCGCCTTGCGTTGGCGACCATAGAGTCAGTTCTCGTCGCGGCGCTTCTCGGTCGCCCTCTGTCGGCGCAGGCGCCCATCCGTGTCTTCCAAGACTACTCGTTCTGCCTTTAGTCGTTCACCATTAACGACTACCTCATCCTTGCTAAAGTCCAGTAGGACTCCATTCTTGCGCATGAACGGCGTACCAATAATCATGTCATAGCGATCAAAGTTCGCTACATCGAGATACTCTGTCGTGGACACCCCGCCCACAGCTACCTTAGCCTTTGTCCCAAACTGGACTACCGACCTACTGCCCACTGTCCCCAACTGGAGAGTTATGGGCTCCTCCAATTCGTTAACGCGAATCTGGTGCACATGTGCAAACTGGGGTGTGATTCCCGATGTAGTACTTCCCGAATCCCACAACGTCCATGCAGGACTACCATTCACATTCACGTATGTCACCAGACACGCTTTCTCATCTCGCCTGTACCTCGGCCGACTCAGTTTCGTCGAGGCCTTATGCAGCGTTACCCGCCGCATTCGCACGCGCTGGTCCCCTTCCGGACGATCATACTCATCCTCTGGGTAGTCCGTGAGCGCCACCAGGTGTTCCGAGTCGCTATCGCGACTATAGTACTCATTGGCGTACACATCCACCGTCACCAACTCATCATCTTCCGCCACCGCACGCTCATCATCACTCGCTTCGCTGTCAGCCAATTCGGCCTCTGAATCCCCTCCGGGCTCGCTGTCGGCCTCACTGGTCTCCCCATCACCGCCATCCACCGTATGAGCAGCTCGAAGCTGCACACGGTCCCGTGGCCTATACTGAGGGCACTTCGGAGAATTTGCGAAGTGATCGCGCGCTCCACAGCTGAAGCATCGCTGGACCCCAGGCGTCCTCGCCTTACTCACGATCCTCGGCCCCGCCCTCGGGCCTCCACCCTCGTCTTTACGCGGCAGTCCCTGTCCCTGCACGTTTCCCTCGTTCTTGGCCCGGTCCTCTCGCGGCTTCTCATCACCACCTCCCCGTGGGGCAACCCTATTCGCCCTTCTATCATCACGGACTACAATCCGCGGGGTGCTACCCAACACCAAGTCGGCTCGCCGCATCACAAACGTGCCAATTTTATCAGCCGACCGCTGAGGCGTCTGCCGCCTCGTCGTCCGCTGCTCGTAGTGCGTCGCCGTCTTCAGCGACTGCTCGTATCGTACAGCATATGCCAGAAACTCATCCACGGTATTGATCTCCGGAGACAAATTATCGTCGCGGATCAGCGACCTCCTCATCTCCGAGGGCAATCCGTCCAGAAACGCCTCACGTATGGTATACTCGTCCGGGTAGACAGCCATATTCTGAGCGTGCTCCCGAAGCACATCATAAAACCCTTGCACGCCCGTCTTCTCACTATACTGCGCCTTCCGAAAGGCTTCACGCGCATCCTGCATTGTCGACGGGCTCACAAACCTATTGTACAGTCCAATGAGGACGTCCTTGAACGTCCACTCCTGGACCGTTCGATTTGTATGCAGAATATGGTGGCGATACCACGCCTTCGCCTCTCCTTCCAGGAACTCCTGCAACACGAACACTCTCTCGTGATCCATATCATCTCCCCCATAGCGGCATGCCGCCAGATGATAGCATACGTCAATAGCCCAGTCCTCGAGCTGCGAGAACCGGTAACCCCCAGTATAAGACCGTATAGTCTTCGCCTCCGCTCTACGGGGCTTAACCCCGTCAGGGAAATTGAACCGCGCCCCCAGCGCGTCATCCACTAAGCGGATCAACCGATCGTGCATGTTCTCCCTATGCGCTCTAGCCGCCTCATTCATCCCAGGCGTGTTCTCCCGTGCCTCAGGCGCAACAGGTGTCACTGCCTTGCTCCCCTGCTGTCGCCCACGGGCCGCTTGCTGGCTGCTCGACTCTCGACTCTCGCCCCTGACTTCTCTGCGTACTGTGCTATCGTGCCTTGGGCCACCCCCGGCCCGTTGTCCTTGCACATACTGCCGACGCATATTGTCTACAGGCGTCACGCCATTAGCGCCTTCAAACACAATGCCTTGATCATCCACTCGCGACTCCCCCCGAATACGGAGGTCCTGGTTCCTCATTCTCTGGAAGTTGACTCTCTCGGCCATAGTATCGGCCATCACCACCCGCTGGTTTCGCTGCGGCTCCACTGGCCTCCTTGGCCTCAGCTGCTCCGCCTGCACCTGTGGTGACTCTGCGTCTTCCCCAGAGTCCAAGGCTCCTTCAACCTGTACTGGGCGGTACTCCGCCCCCGTCTCACTCCTCGCACCTCCCGCTACATCCTGTGTCGATGTTTCGACTGTTGACTCCCCCTCATTATCCATCCCCGTCGAATATCTCTGCCTGCTGGCCGCAGCGCGCCGCCGAACAAAGTCTTCCTGAGACTCGTCAGCCTTCTTGGGCGCCTCTAGCAGTTCCATCGCCTCCTCTATCGCTGGGGTACGATTGAACCATAGGGAGTCGTATCCTACTGAGCTCGTCGGTGTAGAAGTAGACGCCGTACTGCTCCTCATCCTCTTTCGCTCGAGGTACTGCTGCAACTCAAGCTCGAAGATTCGAGCAAACAGCTCGACATACCCTTCTGACTCGTCAGGGGGCACTGCCTGCTGGCGGCGCCTCATCATCTGGATGTGCTTTACCACATACAGCTGCAGGCGCGCTTGCGTCGTTTCCTTTGTCACCTGCGGATACTTCGCAAGTACAATCTTCAGTTGCACTCTGAGCGTGGACGATACCCTTTCCTGCTCGTCCTCGTCTGAGGACGCATCCTCCACATACGCTCGGCGACCCACGCCGTCCCCTTCCTGTTCAGCCTTCACTCCCACTACATCAACCTCGCCCTCCCCTTCGGGCTCACTTTTGATTCCGGTGCGTACCTCATGACGCAACGCGGACCTCGTCCGTACTACAGACGCCCCATAGCGTGCTCCTGACCTCGTATGTGGGGGCGTTTCTCTACCTTCGCCCCCTCCTTGCTCTGCCCTGGGCGGACGAAACGGCGAGCTCTCCGCCGTGCCGGTGCCTAGGCGTAGCTCCTCAGGCTGCACCGCTCCCGCCGGCTGGTCCTTGGGCCCCGTTGCCCAAAAGGATACTGTCTGCTTCCTCTCGGGCCCAGCTGGGCCCACCTTGACCCCAGCTGACAGGGGTATCGGAATATCACCTCCAGGAGCCGGGGTCAGGATCCCTTTCATCCGCTTTACCGACAGGCCCCCTGGCATTCCAAACCCCTCACTAGTGACCGAGGTTGAGGGCTCTCGCCCCTCGTCACGCTTGGACGGCGGCAAGTATGTTGACGACTTCGTCGTCGTTTCCACACGCTGTCCACTGTCCGGGCTGGACACGTCAGGTGCTTTATCTCCACGAGGATCGACCATGTCGGACGGATTATTCTCGACAGAAAGTTGTTTTTTTTTTCTTTAGAGTGTGGCTGTGTAAGAAGCAGAGAAGCTGATAGAGTTCGACAAGTTCGACAGAGTGCCAATAGCTGATAGCTGAGAACCAGAAGATTCAAAAAAATGTAACGTAGTTACAGTTGTAGAAATTCCAAGTCCTTAGTCACACGAGTGAATCAGACTAGCGTCTCGATTTCAGCTATGTAACACAAGAAAAAGGAACTAAGTCCAAATAACTATAAACACTAGTATAAATGCGACGTTACGTCGCATAATAACAAGATAATTAACGCAATATATAAGTGTGGGCCGTTACAGTACTGTCTGAAAATAGATAAGTGGATCCATGCAAGAAGTAAAGCATATAAAGAAATAGAAAACCAGTGATTGCTTATGTCCTTTTAGTGCTGATGTGAGTAAGCGCTAAACATCGAATGTCGATTCCCTTTTTGGATGGTCCCAGAATAAGTTAAACGCTTCTGATTGGCTAGCGCTCCCATTAGGGTCCTGGCTCCTTGAGAAAAGTCCTCTCACACTGTCGCTAGTTGAAATGCTTCCTGTGTCCTATAAATTACTTATGCATCAACTCAATTCCATTAGTCTTTGCAATAGCCACCCCGTCTGGTTGCGTGTGGACTTGAAGCTGTGATCATGTCTATATCACCATGGACCCTCCCACCTTTCTAGACCGGGCCACTTCATTCTTTCATCACTACCCTCCTGAGGGCATTCCTAAGTTG
This sequence comes from Macrolepiota albuminosa, assembly GCA_027475525.1. Taxonomy (NCBI): domain Eukaryota; kingdom Fungi; phylum Basidiomycota; class Agaricomycetes; order Agaricales; family Agaricaceae; genus Macrolepiota; species Macrolepiota albuminosa. The sequence goes on along the minus strand of JAMWFC010000055.1, from coordinate 882,267 downwards.
GCTGATGAAGTGGTTGAGTTGGGTCGTCGCTGCTGGCTTCTGCGGGCTGCTTGTGAAATTTGGGGAGACGCATCTCCGTTAACGTGTTTCAGTACAGAGGCCGCTTGGAGTCAAGCTTTCCATGTGCGTGAATTGCTATTCTTGGCACACTACAGTGCCCTTCTGATAGTCACCCAAATCCAGGAAATCACCACCAAAGACATGGCGGATCGTCTTCAACTTTTGATGGAGGAAGCTATTACCTGGTTAGTTACTGAGCCATCACCTCTCCTTCTTCTGTGTCCAACGGCTTTTTGCTCCCAGTCCCCTCACAAGTATACTGGCACTCGCCTTTTTTGTGGTCCCCTCAAGGGGCCGGCGGTTGTGAGCAAGCGTATTTCTTGGTTCAGCCCTTCTTGACTTGTCATGTGTCTGTTTTTTCCCCCCCCCCATGTTGTTTGAGTGAGGCAATCCCATCTTCTTTGCAGTGCCACCAGCCTAACATATTCCCAGCTTTTGCTTCTCCTGCCATAGATTTATAAAATATATCGTTGTTGTCGCGTCCTCATGATGGTGCTGCATAAGTTCTGTTTCCTAAGTCCCTTCAACCCTGCATAATGTTGCTAGGTATATATCTGAGATTTCTGGGCCTAGCGTTGTAGTTCTGTTTCCTAAGTCCCTTCAACCCTGCATAATGTTGCTAGGTATATATCTGAGATTTCTGGGCCTAGCGTTGTCAGGCTCTGCAGAATGCCTACTCCCTTTTTCCTTGTCGAAGATACTACTCCCGTCTATCGTCCCAAGGTTTTAGATCGCCTCGAAATGTTCTTTGCCCAACTGCCCTAGGTGGTATTCAACACCACAACGGCAACATCCTTACCCTGATTTGGCGCTACCAGTTACTTCTGGCTATGACCCAGGAGTGGCTTATAGAGACCAAACGGCACCCCAACACGGTAAGTTTCTACAAGCAGCATGGTTAAGTACCTTTTTACGTGTCCCTCCAGCCTTCTGTTTCTGGTAGCCAACGGTGCTTGGAGTTCCTACTCCTCAAAATGGATAACATTGTTAGTTTCCCCCCCCTTTTTTGTTCATACTTTCTGGTTCGCTAACCCCCTGTTTCCTCAGATGTTGAAGTGGTTGGCCTTGCCAGACCTGATTACTGAGGACATTTGTGCTGCCATGCTCGAGTGTGTCATTATCCCTTTTATGCCTCTAGCTCCTCGCCTTGGAGCTGGAATGCCTCCTGCCCCCATGAATGATTCTCCACCCAGCTTCTCCACCTTTCCCCCGGGGACCTTTTCCTCCACTCCATCGCCTATCCTCCCCCCTGCACCGCCTCCTTCTCCTGCACAACTTTGCCACAGGCAGCATTCTAGGCGCTCCAAGAGATTTGTCAGGAGTCCTCGCCATAGAGCCTAATGTAGCCAATTTGTCGATTATCGTCAGTTTCATAGTCTTGAATAGTATGATTATTTATGTGTTGTTGTTCTTTTCATAAGTGAGGTGCAAGGTGCTAAGGTCCAGCACCCTACTGATTGTCTTCTTCTTCTGATGCGACTTCATCATTGTCTATGAGTTCGGTCTCCTCTAGCTCTCGAAGTTTAGCAGTGTCAATATCCAGCACCGACAAAGGCAAGGGAATGTGTTTATGCGCTAAGTAGGAAATGAGTCGGAACGCCACTACCGGTCAATGCAAAACTGAGCTATCCAATTTACAAAGCATGTAGGCTCCTCCCCTGTTCCAGGAAACTACTATGAGTGGTCCCAGGTACCGCGGTCACATCTTTTTGTTGTGTGTTACCTCAATTTTTGAGTTCCTCATAAGGACCAGGGTTCCTGTTGTAAAGTTATAGTCCCTTACAGTGGTGCTATGCTCACTTTCGAATTGTAGCGCCGCTTGGCGACAAGCCTGGAATACGGTTTTGTGTAAGCGTTTGAGGTCTTCCATTTGGCGCTGCAAATCTATTGCTTGTCTAGCGATCATATCCGTAGAAGCCAATAGTAAGTTTGGCGGGGGTTGCAAATAAGTTGCTTCCACTATGTCAGCTGGGAGCAGGGGATGGGTGCTAGTCGCAGCATAGTAAGGAGAACAGCCTATCCTTTTTCATATGGTAACCTGCTCAGACCAAAAGACTGAGTAAGTCACTTCGCTCCAGTGGCTTTTGTCACCATCTACCGCCTTGAATAGCACCTGTTGGACATCAAAATGCGGCCTTTCTACAATACTGTTAGCGTGTTTGTTGTATCCAGAGACCTGAATGTGCTGTATATTGTATTTCTTCACGAGATAGGTAAGTGCCTTGACTATAGATGCTCCATTGTCTGTCACAATCTCTTGAAGGGCTCTCCATCTGCAAATAACATCCTTGAAGAGCTATTTAGCTATAGCGTCTGTATTTTCTTGCTGGAGCATACGAAACTCTGGCCAATGTACCAAAGAACACCTTCCTTGGATGATGTACTTATAGCGTCCTGACTTGGACATATGCATAGTGTCGATATATATCTTTCCAAACAACGGTGCTGGAGTTGCTACTGTTGGAGGAATAAGAACTTGGCACGTCTGCTGGATTTGGCAAAGATAACAGGTGCAAATATACCACACAATGTCAGCGCTAACTTGAGGCCACCAAAAATGCTCCAATAGGTTCGTCCTCGTCGTGTAGAGTCCCCGATGTTCTAAATTGTCGTGCATAGCGTGTAAAATTCTGATTCGACTGCCAGGTTTGATTACTAATTTGTGGGTGCCACTTCTATTTTGTTGCCAAAGCTGATCTTCAATTATGACAAAAGTTGTTGCGTAGCAAATGAATGTGGCGTATTCTATATCCGTAAGGTCTGATAGTCGTTGTAAATCCTGTAGCCACTTCCTAACCTGGTCGACTCACTGATCTTCTGACTTAGCTTTGGCGCTTCGAGGTACTGCCGAATATGGTAGGTTTTGACTGTCTTCCCACAAGGGTCTGGGTTCCTCAACTATCTTTAAATCGTTAGATGGCTTAGCGATGTTATAGATACTAGCCATGTAAAAAGTTAATGGTGCCTGATACAGTTTCGGTTGGTACGGAACAATAGGATGTAGTCAAGTAGAGACTGGCTGATCTTTGCAAAGTGCCAGAATAGACAGTTGGATGATATGTACGAAACCATGCAGTTGGTCGATCCAGTTGTCAAATACGTCATTGTCGCTATCGTCTAGCGCTTCATCCTCCGGCTGTCTAGGCCATCTTGATAATCCATCTGGCCCATGAAATGCACTTTTTATGTGTACTAATTCAAAGTGGAACATTAATATCGCCACTACCCAGCAATTCATACTGGCAGAAGGTTGAATATTGGGATTCTGGAGCATTCCTTTGATATAGCGTGTGTCAACCTTGACAATTAGGTTTTGAACCCCAATAAGATACATGCGCAGTGCCTAGAACAACTAAAATAAGCCATATAACTCCAGCTTAGGCTGACTATAGCATAATTCTCTGTCGTTAAGGGTAATCAACCCAAAGCGGTTGTAGTGCCTACTCTTGCGATTTGAGCTGTTGCACTGACACAGGAAGAAGCCAACAGCAATGTATGAAGTGTCAACGGCAAGGATGACCGAATCGGTGGTAGTATAGTCAATGGGCACCAAGGACTTCGCTTCCTGTAGCGCTTTGACTAAATTCTTTTGGGCGTTAATTTGATCGGGCCCAAATTCAAAGGGGACCCCAGATTAAGTTAAGCGATTAAGAGCATGTGTGCGATGTGAAAAATGGTGAATGAACATGTGAAGGACGCCTACAGTGCCCAGAAATGTGCAGACTTCTGAGAGGTTATGACAGATTCCCCATTTCTCCAGAAGCACTAATCAGCTTGCCTCCGGGATCCTGCCTTCTGGTGTGCAGACGTGCCCTAAAATTTTAAATTGCGGCGCGCAAAGAACTAGCTTGTGTCCTGAGAACGTTCCACCACAATACTTCATACGCTGGAGCACTCGATTAACCAGTTGGAAAAAGTCCCATAGCGCCATGTGGATATTGAGATTTTCCAGATGCACCTTGGGCTCACCATTCACAAGATGCCAATCCTTTGGGCCTTTAACTCCTACGTTGTCTATAAAGCTGAGCACATAGTGGGGTATTTCAGGTTGGAGAATAAATGTAATGTTGTCGTGGAATATAGGTACCGAGTTTGTTCATCCCATAGGAAGTGTCACTAGTTGTAGTGCTCCGAATGGCGTTTGAAATGTTGTTAAGTCACAAGAAGAAGGATAGATCAAACGCTCATCATAGCCAACATACAAATCCAGGGTAGCACCACATATTCATCCCGCGAAAGATTCAGCGATGTGATCAGGAAAGGGCGGTACCCCTAAATGACGAATCATGACTTTGTTTGGCAGTTCTAGGCTGTGGACTATATGTAGCTTCCCATTTTTCTTTAGTACACAAAACCATCTTGATCGGTAGGCCAAATTGGAAGGCTCGTAAACTCCTGCCACTATTTTGGAACGAATAATTTGACAAACTTCAGCCTCAATGCCCAGCGGTATAGGTTGGTTATGCTCAGTCCAGGGTACATGAGGTATTGTTGGTATAACTACTAGTGAAAAGAAGTCAGTTCTGAGTTTACCGTGTTCTGAATCTTCCCAAGCGAACGCCTCATTCTGTTTTTGCATGATGTCAACCAATACGTCCATTTCCACTGTTGATAAAAAACTGATATCGTGGGCACTAAGAAATAGTGCCCATTGTTCCTCTATAAATCATCCTGTCGGTTCAAAGGGTGGCGGATTCAAAATTCCTCAGGTACGCTACTTGCTACCGGTTTTGTTTTAAGCGCTACTGGCTTGTACTTCTTTTTAACCTGAACCCCTTTGCGCTTCGGGGTACTGTTGTTAGCAAACATATTATAAATGGAACTTGGGTTTCTAGCAAAACCAGATATCAAAGGTTCTTTAAAATCAAGTGTAGAAATAAAATAAGTGTCTGTCGAAAGATTTTCAGTAATATCGGACGTGGTGAGGTATAAGTATGATAAAGCTTTGCTAGTAAGCAAAGTAGAAGAGTTCAAAACTTCAGGGGCTAAAGGGGTATGTGATATAAGAGTTACTTGCCCAGTCCAATGATTATAGTCCAAGATAAGTGCTTCATCTCTATGATCCTCATCACTCATCTCCTCGATGGCGCTGGAAAACACTTGCAAGGATCATTGCTAATGTAAGATTGCTTCCTTGGTCCTGGCTTCTGGAATTTCCCTCGGGGGAATGTCGGTACTGTTCTCCTGACCCCAGAGTTAGAGTCGCTAATAGTTAGCGTTGTTTCTTCTTCAGACGTTGTCTTAACCACGGATCTTGCTAACACGTTGAAGGGCCTTCCCAAAAGTAAGTCATACACAGGTGATCTAAGTATGTGAATTTGCAAATAGAATATAAGGTTGCCAATAGCACATGGCACGTTCCGGGCCATTCCCAAGGACCGGTCAATGGTGCCATTAGCGCTCTGCATATTAAGGATGATGGTTGGGTCGTAAATGATGCCCAGTTCGTTAGCTATGTTGGCAGCCATTGAAATAATTTGTGATCCGCTGTCCACGATAGACTCTATCTTGCTTTTTCTATCAACTGTCAACATGATTGAGCGAATTGCATGAGAGTCTTGGGCTATGGTAAGAATGGCTGGATCGTCGCTAGATCTTAGCGATTTGAGGTAGGTTTTGACCGGGTCAATGGATGTAGCTTCTTTGGGGGGTGCGGCCTCTTCTTTGATTTCCAGTGTGTCAGGTTCCGCTTAGTCGGAGGCTTTCTGGGAAAGCAACACCCTTACAAGGCGGACTTGATCTACGGATACTCGGGTGTCTGAAACTCCGGGGCTAGGACTCTGGGGTTCAAGACGCAGACAGGGGTAATCCTGGGAGAGGGGACTTGGTCCAGGGGTTTTGGGTTTTAGGTAGCTGAGAGTTGGGTGGGGGTCAAGTCATGAACCAGGGGTTCTAAGATGAGACCGGGTTAACAAATTAAAAGTCGCAAAGTGCATACCAAACTTAGAGCACACGATTATCCAAGTGTGCCAGTCAAAGCGTGCCAGTCAATGCGTACCAGTCAAGCAGAGGGCACGCAACAATTCAAGTTAATATCAAGACTAGCGAATACAACGGGGAACTACGCTATAAGTACTACAGGGCCGGGTCTTGGGGTTCCGGGGTGTCTGGGATGGGCTCTGGGAGGCATTGAGTAGCGGGCAGGGACTGTATACTTGGATCATGCGTGTAGGGCACGTGATCAATTGGTGTGGAGGGGGCTATAATGCGTGATGCGTGATGGCCGGAAGTGAGTCGCGTGATCCGATCATTGATGGTGGTTGATCTGGGGTCCGTGATGCGGGGTTCCTGGAGAGGCTGGCTGATGGCGGTCTTTGATGCGTGTGATGGCGGCGTCAGCAGCTGTGGGGGCAGGGCACGTTGTGGGGTTGACAAAAGAGGCTCCCAGATGGGGCTCCGGAGATGTCCCAGGGAGGTTTCGGAGGGGAGGGGTCGTGACATCACCCCCCCCTCAGCGCTGAGGGTGGTTTGGACTGGTATTCAAGCATGGGATCCAGCACCTGTCCTGCCACGTATTGAAAAAAAATTTACCATCAAACTAAACCATGTTGCATACACCGACGCATTTCCCGACACCTCCACATACTAACGAGGTCACGCCCCTCATGGCATGGAAAGCCCGGGATGCGCAGTACCGAGCTCGCCTTGACCGGGAGTGTGTGGTGGCGCTCGTTCAACAACGTGAGTGCTTTCTGTGTCGTCCGCTTATCTCAACTGACCTTCCTTTTCCAGAACAATGCAACACTCCTGCCCCAGAGGCAGGTCCCAGCCGGCTTCCGAAGTCTGTTCCTGGGGTGGGCTCCAGCTGTCCCGTGCCTTCCTTTGCGTGGATGACTGTCCACCCCCCTGCCGTTGCCCTTCCCCATGGCCTCATCTCGCCACTCCCTGTTTCCGGCGGTCCAGGATGGGCACGGAAACCATTTCCGCGGTTCTGGAGGACCGGTGCGTCCCATGGGCGGGCGTATCGCAAGAACAGTTTGAGCATGCCCTGGAGAGGCTCCGGAGTTTGCCCTCCCATGCCTGGTGCGTTAGCAATAGGCTGGTAAGTGGTCTCATGTTCCTGATTTTGCAGCTGATTTGAGTGCCTAGTGCCTCCACTGCGCTTGCCAGCAGGTCTCCTGTTTGTTCGAGGCCCCGGCCCCCTTATCTTGACGAGACACGTCAGTGTGCAAGGCGTGTCACCTCAATCATGAGTGGTGTTCCATCTCGGCACTGTGGAGGGTGTACGGTGTGTCGCGGGAGCAGGGGTGGCCATTGGAAGGGGTGACCCGGAGGATGGGGGTGGAGGAGAGGACTTGGGTAGCAGAGCCAGAAGAGGTCCCAGAGGAGGTGCCTGCTAGGGGTCCAGGGGGGTGCCCATGGGAGATTTGAGGGGTGGGGCAGAGGGGGGAGTCATTCGGGTAGGGGGCTGGGGCCGGCCCGTGGTGTTGATCACACGCCAGGTTACTCGGTCCAGTACCCAGAGGCAAGGAGGTCATGGAGGGCGCCTAGACAAGGAGAAGCAGCGGGCGTCGCCCAGTCCCTCCCCAGGGCCCTCTAAGAGGGCGCGTCTGCCCACAGAGACCCCATCCCTGGCCTCCCCAGCGTGCCTCTCTCTGGCGATGTTCTCTCCATTATCCAGGCGACTGCTAAATGTCGAGGTGAGGGCCTTACAGGAGCGTTTGGAGCGGGCTGACCAGGAGAGGAAGGAGCATGAGGAGGGGGCAAGGAAAGAGGCGGCGCTCTGGAGGGGGCTGGAGGAGGATCGCGAGGCGGCCCTCCAGGAGCTGGAGGAGGCGAGGGTGGCCCAGGGGGGAGCCAAGGCCCAGCTGGATGCCATGAGGGCCAGGCTGGAGCAGGGGGTGGGGCTCTCAGGGCAAGGTCCCTCGAGCCTGGGGTTGGTTGAGGCCTTGTGCCGGGACATGGTGATTGAGCACATGGCCTCTTTAAGTGAGTGTTCCTCCCTTTTTGTGGTTGGGTCGGTACTAATATTTCCAGGCTGGGCTTGGAAGCATTGCCTGCTTCTGGACGGGGTCGCTGCAGCATTCATGCCCTGCAAGAGGGGTTACGGTCAGAGGCAGTGAACCCCGGAGTGGAGCGGGGTCTGGATTTGTTGGGGAGGTTGGTGATTGCGCACCGCCAGAGGAACATTCCGGCCCCAAAGTCGTGGTTCGAGCGGGTTCTGGACAAGGGCAAACAGCTCCCATCTTGGGACCAGTTGGCCAAGGAGGTGTGGCGGGAGCATGGTCCGGAGGGGGTGGGGGAGGATTTCTGGGGCTGGCCGAGGGGAGGAGATGGTGAGGGCAGTTTGGGGCCCCCGTTTTCTTCTTGACATTGACTGTTCCGTGGTACCTATGGCTGTAGAATATTGTAACCATAAAAATGTATATACTTGGCCTCTTGGAGTCAAAAGTAGTGTAAGTAAGGTGGCAGAAAAACTGGAAAAAGCACCTTGCCCAGACTCTGGGGCGCTACTGTGGAAGAGTACTAAAAGGGAGTAAGATTTTAGAGAGGGGGAACAGAAAGTATACATGGGAGTTGAATCCCTACTAAGCCCAGAGGCAGGGGTTATGCCCACTACTGCTGTCTGTGAGTCCTGCGCCCAGGAGGGTCGTTTCCTGGGTGCCGTTGCTGGAAGTCCCGGAGTTTGTCGAGGGTGCCTTCGAGGTTTTGGCGTGGTTCCCAAGTGTCATCCTCCAGGCCATATCCCTTCCATCGTATGAGGAAGTGGGGTCGTCCATGAATGTTCTGGGAGTCGAGGATGTCTTCAACCTCGTAGTGGTACTCGTCCTCAACCTCAACCAGGGGAGGGGGTTCAGGGCGTCGTTTGGAGAAGGGGTCCAGGGGGTGTCGTTCCAGGAAGCAGACGTGGAATACTGGGTGCAGACCTTTAAGTCCTGGAGGGAGCTCGATTTTGTAGGCGTGGGATGAGACTTTCTTCAAGATCTTGAACGGGCCAAGGCGCTTGTGATCGAGCTTTGGGGAGGGCCAGCAGGTGCAGAGGTGGCATCAGTCTAACCATACCTTTGTTCTGGGGGTCCAGTCGGGGGTGTCTTCCCATTTCTGGTTGGCGTGTTTCGCATAGGCCTGGTTTGCGGTGTTGATCTCTTCTTGGAGGAACTCGTGAAGGGATTGGAGATCCTGAGCGACCTCGTGGGCGGCGTTGATAGGACCCTATACAGGTTAGGCGCATCAACGGCAGGCTCGGCACCGGCTCCGGAAACCTTGCCGCACTCGTTCCGAACTTAGCGCATGCGTTCTACCTATTTTAAGCCATTTCTGACGGCCACACACGGCAACAAGCAGATCCAATCAGTGATAGTGCCGATCGGCAGACAGAATGACAACTGACAGATGGCATCAGTCACTGACGACAGCGCTTAGCGAGAAGCCTGATGATCTATCAAAAACTGATGGACAGCTTGGCGTTTGACCTTGGCGTCTGACACCGCTTAGCGTCTCGATTTGGCGCCTGACATCGCTTAGGTACTCTGACGGACAGAAGGGTGATGGAGTGATGGTTTAGCTTCGCGATCTGTCACCTGGCATCGCTAAGGCTCTTGAATGGACGGTAGGGATCTGAAACCGTTGGAGCTACCCCTTTGAAATTTTCCAGTTTACCGCACTCTGGCGTCATTAGCCACTGGCGACGGCAAACTCATTGTAGTATAAAAGTACTTACCGACTTGTACATAGGACATCAGAACAATAGACCACAGTTTACTCCCCTTTCCTCAGTCTCCCTTACGCTCAAGAGCTCATTTACGCTACGGTCGGCAACGTCAAACTCATCGGCAGTTGCAGACGCTCGCCAACACTCGACATACTCGCGCCTTGCAACTACGGCAGGCATTATCGACGCTTAGAACTTCGCTAAGCTTATCGTGCTCTTGCCGCTCACCCTTGCCGTCTTCACTTACCGCATTTCCTTAGGCGCTTTACCTTAGCGCTTGACACTTGCCGACCCCGTTACCGACTTTTCTCATTTTCTTAGGCGCGTTCTCTGGGACCTGCCCGGGACTCCTCATATTACTTTTAGCGCGCCCAACGCAAGCTCTTGGTCCGGTAACACTACTGCTACATTTGTTGCTGACCAAAACTTTGGGCGTCATCAGCGTGCGACGGAATATCCCAGAGCGAAAGGGTCAGTTGTAGGTGGTACTCCTTGTTGGCGAAGAAAGGCGATACCCCGGTGGTGGAGTGCAGCGTATTGTTGTAGGTGAATTCGGCCAGGGGGAGCTTGGCATGCCAGTCGTCCTGCAAGTAGTTGATGTACAGCCAGAGGTACTGCTCGAGAGATTGATTGACCCTTTTAGTCTGACCATTGGTTTTAGGGTGGTAGGCAGTAGAGAGGTTAGTCTTTACTTCAAGGGCCTTACACAGGGAGGTCCAGAACTTGGACACAAAGAGTGGGCCACGGTCGGAGACGATGTTGTCTGGGAGTTTGTGTTTGGCAAAGACGTGCTCGAGGAACAGCTGGGCAAAGTCCGGGGTGGTGTCTGTGGTGTGGCAGGGTAGGAAAATGCCCTGTTTGGTTAGCCTACACACAACAATGAGAATGGCATCGAACCCTTCAGATTCCGGGAGTTCAACAATGTGATTCAGGAATATGGAAGACCAGGGGCATCGTCTGATTGGCAAGGGTTTCAGGAGTCCGTAGGGTCAGTGTTGGGGGACCTTAGCCTGGAGGCAGGGTTCGCATGATCGAATATAGCAGGTCACGTCCTTCTTCAATCCTGGCCAAAAGTAAGTCTGGGAGATAAGCTGGAGGGTCTTACGGATCCCAGGGTGTCCCCGGAGCTTGTGGTTGTGGTGTTGGCGGAGAACGTCTGTCAGGTTCCGCTGAGTTGGGGGCTTTCCGGGAAAGCAATCGCCCTTACAATGCGGACTTGACCCACGGATACTCGGGTGTCTGGAACTCCGGGGCTAGGACTCCGGGGTTCAAGACGTGGACAGGGAAATCCCGGGAGAGGGGACTTAGTCCAGGGGTTTTGGGTGGTGGGTAACAGGGGAGTTTGGGTGGGGGTCGAGTCATGAACCGGAGGTTCTAAGACGAGACCAAGTTAGCAAATTAAGAGTCGCGAAGTGCGTACCAAAACTTAGAGCACGCGAATACTTAGGCGTGCCAGTCGAAGCGTACCAATCAAGGCGTACCAGTCAAGCAAAGGGCACGCAATAACCAAAGCAAAGCAAAGTAACAGTGTATGTAATATCAAGACTAGCGAATACAGCGGAGAACTACACTATAAGTACTACGGATCGTGTCTCGGGATTCCGGGGTATGTAATATCAAGACTAGCGAATACAGCGGAGAACTACACTATAAGTACTACGGATCGTGTCTCGGGATTCCGGGGTGTCTGGGATGAGTTCCGGGGGTCATTGAGTAGCGGCCAGGGACTGTATACCGGGATCGCGCGATCAATCGGCGCGGAGGGAGTCGTGATGCGTGGGGCGTAATGCGTGATGGCCGGATGCGAGCTGCGTGATCTGATCGTTGATGGTGGTTGATCCCGGGGTCCGTGATGCAGGGGTCCCGGGGGGGGCTGGCTGATGGCAGTCATTGATGCGTGTGATGGCAGCGTCGGCAGCTGTGGGGGCAGGGCGCGCTGTGGGATTGACGGGAGAGGTTCCCAGGCAGGGCTCCGGGGGTGTCCCGGGGAGGTTCCGGGGGGGAGGGGTCGTGACAACGTCGTAGTGAAGTCAGGCGTGATCCGGGACATAGATGCAGCTGTCCTGGAGGAGTTTTTTGTCAGGAGACAAGGAGAAGGCAAGGTTCCAGTCGGTTCCATTGGGGGGGTTGCAAGGGTCATGGTTGGTAAAGTACTTGTCTTGGGGGGTGTGGTGTATCTGGCTCAGGGTTTCTTTGTTGTTTAAAATCAGTACGGCATTCAGATGTTTGGAAGAGATCACTATGCTGATAGGACCCCATACAGGATCAGCGCATCAACGGCAGGCTACGGCAACACGGCACAGGTCCGGGATACCTTAGCGCTGATAGGACCCCATACAGGATCAGCGCATCAACGGCAGGCTACGGCAACACGGCACAGGTCCGGGATACCTTAGCGTGCGCTAACTAACCATTTTTGGCAATATTTGACGGCCGTGCACGGCAAGAAGCAGATCCAATCAGTGATAGCGCTGACGGCAGACAGAATGACAACTGACAGATGGCATCAGTCACTGACGACAGCGCTTAGCGAGAAGCCTGATGATCTATCAAAAACTGACGGACAGCTTGGCGTTTGACCTTGGCATCTGACACCGCTTAGCGTCTCGATTTGGCGCCTGACATCGCTTAGGTGCTCTGACGGACAGAAGGGTGATGGAGTGATGGTTTAGCTTCGTGATCTGTCGCCTGGCGTCGCTAAGGCTCTTGAATAGATGGTAGGGATCTGAAACCGTTGGAGCTACCCCTATGAAATTTTCTAGTTTACCGCACTCTGGCATCATTGGCCACTGGCGACGGTGAACTCATTGTAGTATAAAAGTACTTACTGACTTGTAAACAGAATAACAGACCAGAGTTTCCTGCTCCCCTTTCTTCAGTCTCCCTTGCGCCCAATATTTCATTTACGGTCGGCAACGTTGAACAGACGCTCGCCAACACTCGACACATTTGCGCCTTGCAGCTACGGCAGGCATTATCGACGCTTAGACCTCGCTAAGCTTACCAGGTTCTTGCCGCTTACCAGGTTCTTGCCGCTTACCTTTGCCAGGTTCACTTACCGCTCCTTCCCTAGGCGCGTTTTCTGGGACCTGCCCAGGACTCCTCACATCACTTAAAGTGCGCCCAATGCAAGGTTTTGGTACGGTAACACTATAGTTATATTTGTTACTGACCAAACTTTGGGCGTCATCAAATTGGAGCCCACCGCGAGGGTTTTCTAGGGCAGAATTCTGCCAGAAACCTGTCTCCAGCGTAGGCGCCGCCTGCTAGAGCAGTCGGCAGAAGGCATAGCTCCTTCCCACCCATCAACTCCACAACCACCTGGTGCCTTACCGGGTCTCTCTCTTGCACAGGAACTACAGAACGCCACTGTAGACGCATTTCCTGATCTCTTCCCACATTCCCTCGATTATAGCGCCGACGACCCCTTAGCATCGCCATTTACCGTTGATGACGCCCAAAGTTTGGTCAGTAACAAATGTAACAATTGTGTTACCGTACCAAGAGTGTGCGTTGGGCGCGCTAAAAGTAATTTGAGGAGTCCCGGGCAGGTCCCAGAGAACGCGTCTGTGAAAAAGGTGAAAAGTCGGTAACGGGTGCCGGCAAGTGTAAGCGCTAAGGTAAAGCGCCTAGGAAGAAGCGGTAAGTGAAGACGGCAAGGGGGAGCGGCAAGAGCACGATAAGCTTAGCGAAGTTCTAAGCGTCGATAATGCCTGCCGTAGTTGCAAGGCGCGAGTATGTCGAGTGTTGGCGAACGTCTGCAACTGCCGATGAGTTTTGACGTTGCCGACCGTAGCGTAAATGAGCTCTTGAGCGTAAGGGAGAGACTGAAGTAAGGGGAGTAAACTGTGGTCTATTCGTCTGATCTGATGATTGTGTATGTACAAGTCGGTAAGTAATATATATACTACAAGGAGTTCACCGTCGCCAGTGACCAACCATCGCCAAAGTGCGGTAAACTGGAAAATTTCATAGGGGTAGCTCCAACGGTTTCCGATCCCTACCGTCCTTTGAGGACCCTTGGCGCCACCAGGCAGCAGATCGCGGTGCTAAACCATCAATCCATCACCCTTCTGTCTGTCAGAACACCTAAGCGACATTGGGCGCCAAATCGAGACGGTAAGCGGTGTCAGACGCCAAGGTCAAACGCCAAGCTGTCCGTCAGTTTTTGATAGATTGGGCGCCAAATCGAGACGGTAAGCGGTGTCAGACGCCAAGGTCAAACGCCAAGCTGTCCGTCAGTTTTTGATAGATCATCAAGCTTCTCGCTAAGCGCTGTCGTCAGTGACTGATGCCATCTGTCAGTTGTCATTCCTGCTGCTGTCGGCGCTATCATTGATTGGATCTGCTTCTTGCCGTGCGCGGCCGTCAGAAATGGCTTAAAATAGGTAGAACGCGCGCGCTAAGTTCGGGACGAGTGCGGCAAGGTTTCCGGAGCCGGTGCCGAGCCTGCCGTTGATGCGCCTAACCTGTATAGGGTCCTATCATCTCCCCCCAACTGAAAAATTGACTGTCCTCAGTCACCAAATAAGGCTACCGTTACCGCTTTTGTGACAGATGGTCCGTGCGTTCTTGAGATTTGGTTTATAGTCCTGGCGCATGAGTTTGGACTTCGTCTCTCCTCCACCTCTTTACCTGGCGCTCTATTAAAAAAATATGTCTTTCCGAATTCCAACTCCGCCTCCAGTTCCATCTCGCGAGGCTCAAGACGCTGCCTCTTCCTACATCGCCAAGGCCAATAATTTCATCAAGCGCATCGAGGGTGTGGGCGCGGAGGCGCCTCCAAACTTGGTTGTTGCCGTGATGAAATTGTTGGAGCGCTGGTACGAAGTTCGCGTCCTTGGCGTCGGCTGGGACAGAGAAATCGAAGTGCGGGAGTGGTGCCGGGCGCGGTACGTGGACAATCGTGGCGCCGACTGGTTAGCGCCCTTTTCTCGCTTTGTAAGTGCTTTTAGTCTTTGCCGTGTCGCTAGCTGATTAGGTTCCTAGGCGCCTCCTCCTGTTCCTACCATTGAGGACGAGTTGGAGGATATCCTCTCTGGCGCCTTGCCGATGACGGTAAGCGCTCCCGCGCCTGAGTAAGTATCTCTGATTTTTGATTTCTGACTTAGCTGTGGTCTGATCTGTCTCCCCATAGCAAACAAGAGGTGTTAGCGCCTCTTGCTAATTTGCAGGTGGACGCTGAGATGGCGGCTATCCGCGAGAGTGTGCTGGAAGAGGCCTCCCGTGACGCCAAGGAGAGGACCAAGGCCTTAGAGGAGCGAGAGGTCGTTGGCGAGACCCTGGTAGCCAGTGAGAGGTCGCCAATTGCAAGGAGGCAGGTGTCTGGTGGGAAGGATTCCCGCGCCGGTAGTGCCCAGAGCCCAGCACTGCCGGCAAGCACATCGGGCTCTCCGGTCAAGCCTGGCAAGACTTTAAAGAAGAAGGTAAGTTTGTGCGTTGTTACCGCTGGCGCTTATCGTTTATCCCATTCTAAGTCTCGCAAGGCTGCCGCCCCTCGTTACACGGTAAGTTCGTTACGCCAAGGTACTTTCCCTGCTAACCAACCAGTTGACAGGCGCCAACGCAAACCTCCTTTAGCGACGCAGAGCTGAAGGGTTTGTTGGTGGCAAGACGAGATGAGGCGGTTTTGGATGGAGGAATGGAGGCGGGGGTGGTCTTGCCGGAGATGAAGGACAAGAAGACGGCAAGCCCAGCGGCAAGGCGGGAGTTCAAGGACTCCCAAGGGGCGGTAAGCACTTTGGCTTTCCTTGCCGTTTTCGTTAACATTCTTGTAGTGCGACAAGTGCTGGGCCGACAACGACCCAGAGGGGTGTTGGTACCCCACTGGTGGCCAGCCCTGCTACCGGTGCGGTACGCTTAAACAGGCCTGCACTCTGGACGGCGCTAAGAGTCGCGAACGCGGTGGAGCTCCCGACGCGGTAGTGGAGCGCACTTTCAAGCGTGCCGTCCTCGTCAAAAGGGCGCGGGAGTTCGTTGAGGGGGAGAGGAAGAAGCAGGCCGCTGGCGACGCGGCGACAATTAGCAAGAGTTCCCTGGCGCTGCCGACGCGTCAAGGGGACGAGTCTTCAACAGTCGGCAACCGTGGCGCCGGAGAGCGCCAAGGGACTACGGTCCCTTCAAAACGACAAGTCCCTTCGCCCGCCAAGGGGAAGGGCAAGGCCAAACGTGCGCGGGTAGAGTCTCCTCCCTCTGCCCCTGAAGACGTGGAGATGGAGGAGTTGGAGAAAGCGCTTGCCGCCAGCCGCCTGCCGCCGAGGGACACTGAAGCCGGGCCTAGCAAGTTACTTTCCCCTATCCACCTGAGGGGGGTTTCTCTGCCTGCTGCCGATGAGGACGACGCGGTAGTGGACCCGCCGCCAAGGGAAGATCCTCAGGAGGTGGAACCCTCGGCAATGGCAGCAAGGGGAGCGGGAAGCCCTATGGCTATGGCTGGTGACGAGGACGCGGAGGGGGAGCCAGACGAGACTTTGGCGACCCAGCGCGTAGGTGACGAGGAAGAGGCCCCCGCCATGGAGGCGGTAGCGGGAGAGGGTGAGGGAGAGGCATCGGCAAGGGAGGTAGTGGCGGAAGTCGAGGGCGCGGCAGGAGTTGCCAGGGAGGAGCCAGAGTGGCACTGGCTACCTCCCTACGGTAACGTTGCCCCCTGGGAAGTCTCAGACCCTGAGGACGTTGCCGGATTGGAGCCGAGGCGCCCCGTGATCGCTAGGGTCGATCCCACTTGGACTCCCCAGCCACAGCCAACGGTTACTGGCGACGCTTTCCAGTGGCTGGGGCAGGACCTCGTTTACCCGGTCATTGCGCTAAATCCTCGCGAGATGCTGGAGCGGTATTCGAGGAGGGCGGCAACGATGGCAACGTCGATGGAACGGGAACGGGAACGGGTGCGGGGACAGCTCATGGCGCTTCGCTTGCGCTACTCCAACTTGGGGCGCAGCCTGCGCGTTCTGCGAGATTACCAGGACGACTGCCAAGCCGCCATGGATTGGCAAACCGCCAACAACATCTTGCCGGGCGACCTTTTACCGCTTCGCGACTCCTCTTTGCCGATTTCCGACGACTCTTTGCCGCTGGAAGATGAGAGCGACTGAGCGGACCTTAGCGTAGAGTGGCCGCTTATGTATATAATTTTCTTTTGCCGTCGTTATATATATATCTGTTTTTGCCGCCTCCTTGCAGAGTGGACGGGTAAGCCTAGTAGTCTGATTTAGCGCAACCGCAAAGAGCGAAGCAAGTAAAGTTAAGAGAAAGTAAGCGGCAAGCCTTGTAAGGTAGGTTTTAGTAAGAGGAGTAGTAGGTGAGGGACTTAGACAAATTTCGAGGAAAAGGGAAACGCTCAGTAAGTCATCATAGCGAAAAACCCTTGGCGAGAGTTGCGCAATGCGCTAAGCGTTGGCGACACGCTAGCGCTGCGACTTGACTATGTAAAGAATCGTCTGTTGGATATAGTACAGTAAGTATCGGCAAGAGAGATAAGTAAAGTAAGTAATAGAAACAAAGAGAGCTTATCAATATCGTCTTTTCTAGTCAATTTCTTCTTCTTCAACTAAAGTCGGTAAGTCATCATCGTCCAATAATTCGGTTTCTTCAAGTTCTCGTAGCTTGGCGGTGTCAATATCTAGCGCTTCCAGCGGCAAGTCGATTTGTTCCCTAGCGAGGTATGGCAGTAGGCGAAAAGCGGCAACAGGTCGATGTAGTACTGAACCATCTAATTCACAGAGCACGTAAGCGCCTCCACGGTTACGAGAGATAACTACCAAGGGTCCTAGATAGCGCGGGCGCATTTTCTTATTGTATGAGGTCTCGATTTTGGAGTTGCGCAAAAGCACTAGCGCTCCTCTCGGGAAGTTGTAATCTTTGATGGTAGCGCTATGCTCGGTTTCGAATCGTAGGGCTGCTTGGCGACGGGCGCTAAAGACTACCTCGTGAAGTCGCTCCAAATCTTCTTTCCTTCGTTGGAGGTCAATAGCTCGTCTGGCGATAAGGTCGGTAGTCGCTAAGATACTGTTGGGTGCTGGCTGAAGATAGGTTGCTTCTATAATGTCGGCAGGGAGTAACGGATGGGTGCCAGTAGCCGCGTAATAGGGAGAACAACCCATGCGCTTACGAATGGTAACTCTTTCCGACCAAAATACTGAATAGGTCGCTTCGCTCCAACGAGACTCGTCACCATCGACTGCCTTGAAGAGCGCTTGCCGAACGTCAAAGTGGGGTCTCTCTACCAGGCCATTGGCGCGCTTGTTGTAGCCAGACACTCGAATGTGGTGAATGTTGTATTTCTTGGCGAGGTAGGTTAGCGCTTTGATGATGGGCGCACCGTTATCCGTGACGATTTCTCTTAGCGCTCCCCAACGGCAAATGACGTCCTCAAATAGCCACTTGGCGACCGCCTCGGTATTTTCTCTTTGAAGCATGCGAAACTCAGGCCAGTGGATTAGCGAGCAACGACCTTGAATGATGTACTTATAGCGACCAGATTTGGGCATGTGCATGGTATCGACGTAGATTTTGCTGAAGAGGGGAGCTGGCGTTGCAACGGTTGGCGGTATGAGCACTTGGCGTGTCTGTTGGATTTGGCAGAGGTGGCAGGTCCTGATGTACCAGGCGATGTCGGCACTAGCGTGTGGCCACCAGAAGCGTTCTAACAGAGAAGCTCGAGTAGCGTACAGACCTCTATGACCTAGCTCGTCATGCATAGCGCGCAAGACTCGTAAGCGACCTTCTGGCTTGATGATCAGCTTGTGGGCTCCATCTCGATTTCGTCGCCAAAGTCTGTTGTCGGTAAAGAAGAAACGGGTAGCGTAGCGGATAAAGGTCGCGTATTGTTCGTCGGTAAGGCCTGCGGGTCGCTTAAGGTCTTGTAGCCACTGTTCAACGATTAACAAGCGGCTGTCTTCTGCCTTTGCTTTGGCGGATCGGGGGACGGCATCGTAGGTCAAGTTTCTGCTGTCTTCCCTTAGCGGATGGGGCTCTTGTACGACTTTTACTGGAGGCGAATTTTGACTGAAAATGCTTGCCGTGTAGAATGTGAGGGGTGCGCTAAAGGTCTCGGGGCGGTAAGGGACAATGGGATGTAGAAGGATGCTGGCAGGCTGTTGCCGTCGTAGTAAGGGAATTGGCTGTTGTATGAGGTGCACGAAACCATGTAAGCGGTCGATCCAGTCCTCGAAATCGCTATCAGCCTGAGGGTCCACTACCGGGTCGCCAGGCTGCCGTGGTCGCCTAGAGAGTCCATCTGGGCCGTGGAAAGAGCTCTTGACGTGTACCAGCTCAAAATGGAACATGAGGATGGCGACTACCCACCGATTCATGCTAGCGGACGGCTGGATATCAGGATTCTGCAGCATGCCCTTGATGTACCTAGCGTCGACTTCAACAATCAGATTCCGCACGCCAATCAAGTACATCTTTAGCGACCGGAAGGCTTTGAAGAGTCCATAGAGCTCTAGCTTAGGCTGACTGTAGCGAGACTCCCTGTCG
The DNA here is from genome assembly GCA_027475525.1 of Macrolepiota albuminosa. Classification (NCBI taxonomy): domain Eukaryota; kingdom Fungi; phylum Basidiomycota; class Agaricomycetes; order Agaricales; family Agaricaceae; genus Macrolepiota; species Macrolepiota albuminosa. The sequence goes on along the minus strand of JAMWFC010000055.1, from coordinate 863,075 downwards.
TTTAGCGTAATAGACCCAAAGCGGTTGTAGCGTCGCTGTTTCCGATTGTCGCTAAGGCATTGGCACAAAAAGTAGCCAACGGCAATGTACGAGGTATCCACCGCCAAGATAACAGGATCGGCAGAGCTATAGTCGATGGGAACTAGGGGCTTGGCGTCCTGCAGAGCTTTTACCAAGTCTCGTTGAGCGGTAACCTGGTCTGGCCCAAATTCGAAGGGCTCGTTAGCGCGGGTGAGTCGGTTAAGGGCATGTGCGCGATGGGCAAAGTTTTTGACGAATATCCTGAGAACGCCAACGGTGCCAAGAAAGGCGCGAACTTCAGATAAGTCGCGGCAAGGGCCCCATCGCTCCAGGAGTGCTAAGCGAGACTCGTCGGGAACGCGACCGTCGGGAGTGCAGATGTGACCAAGGATTTTGAACCTTGGCGCGCAAAGGAGAAGTTTGTGACCGCTAAAAGTCCCACCGCTATACTTCATACGCTGGAGGACTCGATTGAGCAGCTGGAAGAAGTCCCATAGCGCTAAGCGAATATTGGGGTTCTCGGGATGGGTCGCCGGTAAGCCGTTCATGAGTCGCCAGTCTTTGGGGCCTTTGACGCCAACGTCGTCGATGAAACTTAGGACATTATGCGGTATCTCGGGTTGGAGGATAAACGTGATGTCGTCGTGGAATATAGGGACTGAGTTTGTCCAGCCCATCGGTAAGGTGACTAGGCGCAGTGCGCCAAACGGAGTTTGAAACGTAGTTAGGTCGCGGGAAGAAGGGTGAATCAAGCGTTCATCGTAGCCAACGTAGAGGTCAAGGGTGGCGCCACAAATGCGCCCGGCAAAGGACTCGGCAAAGTGGTCAGGGAAAGGCGGTACGCCAGAGTGTCGTATTGTAACTCTATTTAGCGGCTTGAGACTGTGAACTATGCGTAGATTGCCGTTCTTCTTGAGGACACAGAACCAGCGGGAGCGGTAAGAACTATTTGAGGGCTCGTAGACGCCAGCCTGTATCTTGGTCCTAATGATTTGGCAGACCTCGGCTTCAATTCCAGGCGGTAGCGGTCGGTTGTGCTCAGTCCACGGTACGTGAGGAATGGTCGGGATAACAACAGGCGGGAAGAAATCTGTACGTAGACTGCCGCGTTCTGAGTCCTCCCAGGCGAAGGCTTTATCCTGCTTAGCGACGAGATCGGTAAGGACATTCAACTCATCTTTGGTCAAAAATCCTGTGTCGTGCTCCTTGGCGAACTGCTGTTGGCGTTCCGCGGTAAAACGTCCCGTGGGCTGAAAGGGTGGCGGGTTCGGCGATAAAATAGGTATGTCGGCAAGAGGGTCGCCAATAATCTGGCGCTCGATCCTAAACGTCTCGGGAGAGTGCGCAGCGATGGGCTTTGTTTTAAGCGCAACTGGCTTATATTTCTTTTTGACTTGTACCCCTTTCCTTTTGGGAGCGTTAGCTTGGTTATATACAGAAGTGGAAAGGGGAACTGTAGCCTGAGGAGCGGCAAGTCCAAGAACGGCAGGAGACGAGGCTCCGGGAAGAGTGGTAAGATAGGTATCGGTAGACGCAAAACTTTGAAACGATTCTGAGGCGGTAAGATATAAGTAGGCAAGAGAGGAGTCGGTAATATTTTGATTTTTCTGGGAAGGCTCTGCGTCGGTAGTGGGTAAAGTAGTTAAAACGTCTTCGTCAAGAAAAGCAGTAGACAAAACAGTTACAAGACCAGTTGAATGGTCAAATTCCAGCGTTAGCGCCACATCTCCGTGATCATCGCCAATCACCTCCTCGATGGTCTGTGAAAACACCGGTGGGGTCGTTCGTTGGCGTGCTGGTCGGTAAACTCCGGTGGCTTAGCGAGGGCGCCTTTTCGTTGTCCCCTAGGGAACGTTGGCACCGTTCGTCGGATTCCGGAATTAGGGTCGCTAATGGTTAATGTCGTCTCGTCGTCGGTAACAGTCTTGACGACTGATCGCGCCAAGACGTCGAAGGGTCTGCCGAGTAATAAGTCGTATGCTGGGGAGCGTAAGATGTGTATCTGAAGGTAAAATGTAATGTCGCCAAGGGTGCATGGCACGTTCTTGGCGAGGCCTAAAGATCTGTCCACTGTACCGTTAGCGCTCTGCATGTTTAGTATCACCGTAGGGTCGTAAATGAGGCCTAGATCGTTAGCGACTTCTGCTGCCATAGAAATAATCTGAGACCCGCTATCCACGATTGCCTCTACTTCGTGCTTGTTGTCTACGGTTAGCGCTACTGAGCGGATAGCGTGTGATTCTTGAGCGACGGTAAGGATGGCGGGGTCCTCTCCATGGTCCACAGATCTAAGGTAGGTCTCCACTGGGTCCACCGAGGTGGCGTTAGCGATGGGGTCGGCAAGAGGTTCATTGGTGTCGGGAGCGTCGATGGTAACAGAGAAACCAGGAAGCGCATCGTCTAGTTCATCAACCTCGGCAACGGCTGTCGCCAAGGGTCGTCGGGGAGTGACTGCCGTCTTGACCTGGTTGCGGACGTCGGGAGCAATACTGCAAAGCTCTTCTACTGACAAGGTAACGGCGGTTTTCATAATACGGTTGAAGACGTGGTTGGATTTCTCGATGTCGAAAATTGGCGCGGTAGGTCGGTAGCCACCCTCAGGACGTTTCTCGGGAGCGGCAAAGTTTCGTTGGGCGGGAGCATGATATCGGTCGGGAATCCCTGAATAGGGATGTAGGGGCGGCAAAGGCGGTTCGGGAGCGGTAGCGGACGACGAGGGTTCTGGAGCAGGAGCAGGGGCAGTAGCAGGCGGTGCGGCAGGAGCAGGCGTCGGTAATTTACTAGCGGGAGGCATCGGCTTGTATCCTTTAAGAGGTTGTTTAGGCTGCTTAACTTCAACCCCATCAAAGACCTGGTTCTTTAGCGAATCCAACTCCTGTTGCAGCTTGGCGATACGCTCTTCCCGCGAGAAAGTAGGGCGGTCGCCAACGCTGTCGAAATGTAGGACCTCGTGAATCATCTGCTGTTGGGTCGCCTGTTCAGGGTCGGGGTTGGCGTTGCCAGATAGCGTGCCGGTAACGATTTGTCCTGGATTGCGCCTATGCCATTCATCTACCCGCTCCTGGAAGGACTTCTTGTCGGGGTAGTTGGGAATAGTGGCGCCAGAGGTAAGAACTATCTTGCCGTCGATAGCCCTACGGATTCTTCCTTGCCGAATATAGTTTTCGAGGGTAGCGCAGCGTCCTCTAGTCATAGTATGGCCAATTTCCCCACAGAAGTGGCAAGGGCCAGGTGCGGGTACGTTAGCGGGTCGGTTAGCCGTGAGGTTGGTGGTGATCATGGTTTCGATACGTGTCATGGCGGAAGCGACAGCGGCGGTAATGGCAGCATTGAGCTCCTCTTTCTTAACGAAGTCGGTAGTGGGAGGCGGGATGGGAATAATACCGTTGGTTCGCTCAGGGGGTGGGCTCGTCCTAGCGCGTTGTATACCAACGCCAGTGTCCGTTCCCTTGAGAACCCATTTACCGGCTTCAAAGACGTCGGCAACGTTATAGGGCTCGTCAGGGTGATGGGCCTGATGAACTATCTCTAGGCGACGGGCAATACGAGTCCACAGTGAAGTCGGGATGCCCTGCTGAAATAGGCGACGCTCCTCGTTAATATAGAGCTTGCCGTTCTGCAGGAGCCACCTAGCGATTTTCTGGAACTCGCGGTAATACGTAGAGAACGCGCCAAGCGAAGATGTGCCGTTGTCGAAAGATTCCTGTACTAGTTTCTGGAGCTCGTTTACCGTGTATCGGGTAGCCTCCTCTGCGCCAGGGTACAGCTGGATTACTGCCGTCTTCCAGTCCTCATACGAAGCGCCTTGGGCTGGAACGGGTGGGGCGGCAGGGACAAAGGCGGCAAACTCGGTCAAACCTGTCCACGTCTCTGCCGTGTCATACGACACGTATCTTGCCGCATACTCCTTCATCTGCGTGTGGTCGGTAATGTTACAATCCCTAAACAAATACTCTAATTCCTTGAAATATTGGGAAAGCTCCCGTGGCTTGGTCTCGTCCCATTTCGGTGCCGAGAAGTGGTTGCGTGGCGGCATGCGCTGGACTTGTTGTTCCATAGCGACTGGGTTGGCGAGTTCGGTTAGCGGTTGTGGGGAAGGAGTTCTAGAGGTTGGCGACGGGGTGAGCGAAATGACGAGTTGTGAAAGCGGTGTTAACGGAGTGATAGGGGTAACTGATTGCGGTAAGGTAAAGGGCGACGCTAAGGGGTCGTCGGTACTATAATCGAGGGAATGCGGGAAGAGATCAGGAAAAGCGTCTACAGTGGCGTTCTGTAGTTCCTGGGCGAGAGAGAGACCCGGTAAGGCACCAGGTGGTTGTGGAGTTGATGGGTGGGAAGGAGCAATGCCTTCTGCCGACTGCTCTAGCAGACGGCGCCTACGCTGGAGACGGGTTTCTGGCGGAATTCTGCCCTAGAGATCCCCTCGCGGTGGGCTCCAATTTGATGACGCCCAAAGTTTGGTCAGTAACAAATGTAACAATTGTGTTACCGTACCAAGAGTGTGCGTTGGGCGCGCTAAAAGTAATTTGAGGAGTCCCGGGCAGGTCCCAGAGAACGCGTCTGTGAAAAAGGTGAAAAGTCGGTAACGGGTGCCGGCAAGTGTAAGCGCTAAGGTAAAGCGCCTAGGAAGAAGCGGTAAGTGAAGACGGCAAGGGGGAGCGGCAAGAGCACGATAAGCTTAGCGAAGTTCTAAGCGTCGATAATGCCTGCCGTAGTTGCAAGGCGCGAGTATGTCGAGTGTTGGCGAACGTCTGCAACTGCCGATGAGTTTTGACGTTGCCGACCGTAGCGTAAATGAGCTCTTGAGCGTAAGGGAGAGACTGAAGTAAGGGGAGTAAACTGTGGTCTATTCGTCTGATCTGATGATTGTGTATGTACAAGTCGGTAAGTAATATATATACTACAAGGAGTTCACCGTCGCCAGTGACCAACCATCGCCAAAGTGCGGTAAACTGGAAAATTTCATAGGGGTAGCTCCAACGGTTTCCGATCCCTACCGTCCTTTGAGGACCCTTGGCGCCACCAGGCGGCAGATCGCGGTGCTAAACCATCAATCCATCACCCTTCTGTCTGTCAGAACACCTAAGCGACGTTGGGCGCCAAATCGAGACGGTAAGCGGTGTCAGACGCCAAGGTCAAACGCCAAGCTGTCCGTCAGTTTTTGATAGATCATCAAGCTTCTCGCTAAGCGCTGTCGTCAGTGACTGATGCCATCTGTCAGTTGTCATTCCTGCTGCCGTCGGCGCTATCATTGATTGGATCTGCTTCTTGCCGTGCGCGGCCGTCAGAAATGGCTTAAAATAGGTAGAACGCGCGCGCTAAGTTCGGGACGAGTGCGGCAAGGTTTCCGGAGCCGGTGCCGAGCCTGCCGTTGATGCGCCTAACCTGTATAGGGTCCTATCACCGTACCGCAACCAGTTACTCTCATCACTCCTCTAACACCGCTTTCTCAACTCGCCATTTCTCTTACCCCGTCGCCAATCTCTAGAACCCCTTCCCCACTACCGCTAACCGAACTCGCCAACACAGTCGCTATGGAACAACAAGTCCAGCGCATGCCGCCATGCAATCACTTCTCGGCACCGAAATGGGACGAGTCCAAGCCACGGGAGCTCTCCCAGTATTTTAAGGAATTAGAGTATTTGTTCAGGGATTGTGGCATTACCGACCACACACAGATGAAGGAGTACGCGGCAAGATATGTATCGTATGACACGGCAGAGACGTGGACTGGCCTTGCCGAGTTTGCCGCCTTTGTTCCTGCTGCCCCACCAGTTCCAGCCCAAGGCGCTTTGTATGAAAGCTGGAAGACGGCAGTGATCCAGTTGTATCCTGGCGCAGAAGAGGCTACCCGATACATGGTAAACGAGTTGCAGAAACTAGTACAGGAATCTTTCGACAACGGCACATCTTTGCTTGGCGCGTTCTCTACATATTACCGCGAGTTCCAGAAAATCGCTAGGTGGTTAGTACAAAACGGCAAGCTATACATTAACGAGGAACATCGCCTATTCCAACAAGGCATCCCGACTTCACTTTGGACTCGTATTGCTCATCGCTTAGAGATAGTTCACCAGGCCCATCACCCAGACGAGCCCTATAACGTTGCCGACGTCTTTGAAGCTGGTAAATGGGTTCTCAAGGGAACGGACACTGGCGTTGGGCTGCAATGCGCTAGGACGAGCCCACCACCTGAGCGAACTAATGGTATCATTCCCATCCTGCCTCCTGTTGCCGACTTCGTTAAGAAGGAGGATCTCAACGCTGCCATTACCGCTGCTGTCGCTTCTGCCATGACTCGTATCGAAACTATGATTACCACCAACCTCGCTAACCGACCCGCTAATGTACCTGCTAATGGCCCTTGCCACTTCTGTGGGGAAATTGGCCATACTATGACTAGAGGACGCTGCGCTACCCTCGAAAACTACATTCAGCAAGAAAGAATTAGAAGGGCTATCGATGGCAAGATAGTTCTTACCACTGGCGCCACCATCCCCAACTACCTGGACAAGAAGTCCTTTCAGGAGCGAGTTGACGAATGGCATAGGCGCAACCCAGGACAAATCGTTACCGGCACGCTTTCTGGCAACGCCGACCCTGACCCTGAACAAGCAACCCAACAGCAAATGATCCACGAGGTCTTACACTTCAACAGCGTTGGCGACCACCCTACTTTCTCGTGGGAAGAGTGAATCGCTAAGCTACAACAGGAATTAGATTCGCTGAAGAACCAGGTTTTTGATGGGGTTGAAGTTAAGCAGCCCAAACAACCTCTCAACAGATATAAGCCCATGCCTCCCGCTAGTAAGCTACCGACTTCTGCTCCTGCCGCTCCGCCAGCTACCACACCAGAACCATCGTCGTTCTCGGCCGCTCCCAAACCGCCTTTGCCGCCTCTCCATCCCTACTCAGGGATTCCCGACCAATATCATGCTCCCGCACAACGAAACTTTGCCGCTCCTGAGAAACGTCCTGAGGGTGGCTACCGACCTACCGCGCCAATTTTCGACAGAGAAATCCAACCACGTCTTCAACCGCATTATGAAAACTGCCGTCACCTTGTCAGTAGAAGAACTTTGTAGTATTGCTCCCGACGTCCGCAACCAAGTCAAGACCGCTGTTACCCCTTGACGACCCTTGGCGACAACCGTTGCCGAGGTCGAGGACTTGGACGACGCGCTTCCCGGTTTTTCTGTTACCGTCGACTCTCTGGACGCTGAAGACTCTCCTGTTGACCCCATCGCTAACGCCACCTCTGTGGACCCAGTGAAGACCTATCTTAGGTCAGTAAACCATGGAGAAGACCCAGCAATCCTTACCGTGGCTCAAGAATCGCACGCTATTCGCTCAGTCGTGCTAACCATAGACAACAAGCACGAGGTAGAAGCAATTGTGGATAGCGGGTCTCAAATCATTTCCATGGCAGCAGAAGTCGCTAACGAGCTAGGCCTCATTTATGACCCTACGGTGATATTAAACATGCAGAGCGCTAACGGTACAGTGGACAGATCCCTAAGTCTCGCCAAGAATGTGCCCTGCACCCTTGGCGACATTACTTTTTACCTCCAGATTCACATCTTACGTTCCCCAGCATACGACCTACTACTTGGCAGACCCTTCGACGTCTTGGCGCGATCAGTCATCAAGACTGTTACTGACGACGAGACGACTTTAACAATTAGCGACCCCAATTCCAGAATCCGACGAACGGTGCCGACGTTCCCTAGGGGACAACAAAAAGGCGCCTGCGCTAAGCCCCCGGAGTTTACCGACCAACACGCCAACGAGCCTCCCCACCGGTGTTTTCACAGACCATCGAGGAGGTGATTGGCGACGATCACGGAGATGTGGCGCTAACGCTGGAATATGACCATTCTACTGGTCTTGTAAATGTTGTGTCTACCGCTTTTCTTGACGAAGAAGTTTTAACTACTCTATCCGCTACCGACGCTGAGCTTTCCCAGAAAAATCAAAACATTACCGACTCTGCTCTAGCTTACTTGTACCTTACCGCTTCTGAATCCTTTCAAAACATTGCGTCTACCGATACTTATCTCACTACCCTTCCCGGAGCATTGTCTCCTGCCGTTCTTGGACTTGCCGCTCCACAGGCTACAATTCCCCTTTCCACCTCTGTATATAACCAAGCTAACGCTCCTAAAAGGAAAGGGGTTCAAGTCAAAAAGAAATATAAGCCAGTTGCACTTAAAACAAAACCCATCGCTACGCACTCTCCCGAGACGTTTAGAATCGAGTGCCAGATCATTGGCGACCCTCTTGCCGACATGCCAGCTTTATCACCAAATCCGCCACCCTTTCAGCCCACAGGACGTTTTACCGCAGAATGCCAACAACAATTCGCCAAGGAGCACGACACAGGATTTTTGACCAAAGATGAGTTGAACGTCCTTACCGATCTCGTCGCTAAACAGGATAAAGCCTTCGCTTGGGAGGACTCAGAACGCGGCAGCCTATGCACAGACTTCTTCCCGCCTGTTGTAATCCCGACCATCCCTCACGTGCCGTGGACTGAGCACAACCGACCGTTACCGCCTGGGATCAAAGCCGAGGTCTGCCAAATCATTAGGACCAAGATTAAGGCTGGCGTCTATGAGCCCTCAAACAGTTCTTACCGCTTCCGATGGTTCTGTGTCCTCAAAAAGAATGGTAATCTGCGCATAGTCCACAGCCTTGAACCGCTAAATAGGGTTACAATACAACACTCTGGCGTACCGCCTTTCCCTGACCACATTGCTGAGTCCTTTGCCGGGCGTATTTGTGGCGCCATGCTCAACCTCTACGTTGGCTACGACGAACGCCTGATACACCCCTCTTCCTGGGATCTCACTACTTTTCAAACTCCGTTTGGCGCATTGCGCCTAGTCACTTTACCGATGGGCTGGACAAACTCAGTCCCTATATTCCATGACGACATCACTTTCATCCTCCAACCTGAGATACCGCATAATGTCCTTAGCTTCATTGATGACGTTGGCGTCAAAGGCCCCAAAGACTGGCGACTTGTGAACGGCTTACCGGCGACCCATTCCGACAACCCCAATATTCGCTTAGCACTATGGGACTTTTTCCAGTTGCTCAACTGAGTTCTTCAACGTATGAAGTATAGTGGTGGGACTTTTAGCGGTCACAAACTCCTCCTTTGCGTGCCAAGGTTCAAAATACTTGGTCACATATGCACTCCTGACGGTTGCGTTCCTGACGAGTCTTGTTTAGCACTCCTAGAGCGATGGGGTCCTTGCTGCAACCTATCTGAAGTTCACGCCTTTCTTGGTACCGTTGGTGTCCTCAGGATATTCGTCAAGAATTTTGCCCATCGCACACATGCCCTTAACCAACTCACCCACGCCAACGAGCCAACGAGCCCTTCAAATTTGGGCCAGACCAGGTCACTGCCCAACGAGATTTGGTAAAAGCCCTACAAGATGCCAAGCCCCTAGTTCCAATCGAATATAGCTCTGCCGACCCTGTTATCTTAGCGGTGGATACCTTGTACATTGCCGTTGGCTACTTCTTGTGCCAGTGCCTTAGCAACAATCGGAAACAGCGACGCTACAACCGCTTTGGGTCTATCACGCTAAACGACAGAGAGTCTCGCTACAGTCAGCCTAAGCTGGAGCTTTATGGACTCTTCAAAGCCTTCCGGTCGCTAAAGATGTATTTGATTGGCGTGCGGAACCTGATTGTTGAAGTTGACGCTAGGTACATCAAAGGCATGCTGCAGAATCCCGATATCCAGCCATCCGCTAGCATGAACCGGTGGGTAGTTGCCATCCTCATGTTTCACTTTGAATTGGTACACGTCAAGAGCTCTTTCCACGGACCAGATGGACTCTCTAGGCGACTGCGGCAACCTGGTGACCCGGCAGTGGATCCACAGGCTGATAGCAATTTCGAGGACTAGATCGACCGACTACATGGTTTCGTGCACCTTATACAACAGCCAATTCCCTTACTATGACGGCAACAGCCTACCAGTATCCTTTTGCATCCCATTGTCCCTTACCGCCCAGAAATCTTTAGCACACCCCTCACATTCTATATGGCAAGCATTTTCGGTCAAAACTCGCCTCCAGTAAAAGTCGTACAAGAACCCCATCCGCTAAGAGAAGACAGTAGAAACCTTACCTACGATGCCGTTCCCCGATCCGCCAAGGCAAAGGCAGAAGACAGTCGCTTGTTAATAGTTGAACAATGGATACAAGACTTTAAGCGACCCGCAGGCCTTACCGACGAGCAATACGTGACCTTTATCCGATATGCTACCCGTTTCTTCTTTACCAACAACCGCCTTTGGCGACGAAATCGAGATGGCGCTCACAAGCTGATCATCAAGCAAGAAAGTCGCTTACAAGTCCTGCGTGCCATGCATGACGAACTGGGACATAGAGGTCTGTACGCTACCCGAGCTTCTCTTTTAGAACGATTCTGGTGGCCACATGCTAGTGCCGACATCGCCTGGTACATTAGGACTTGCCACCTCTGCCAAATTCAACAGACACGCCAAGTGCTTATCCCACCAACCGTTGCAATGCCAGCTCCCCTCTTCAGCAAAATCTACGTCGATACCATGCACATGCCCAAATCTGGTCGCTACAAGTACATCATTCAAGGTCGTTGCTCGCTAATCCACTGGCCTGAATTTCGAATGCTTCAGAGAGAAAATACGGACGCGGTCGCCAAGTGGTTATTTGAGGACATCATTTGCCATTGGGGAGTGCTAAGAGAAATCGTCACGGATAACGGTGCGCCCATCATCAAAGCGCTAACATATCTCGCCAAGAAATACAATATCCATCAAGAGAAATCGTCACGGATAACGGTGCGCCCATCATCAAAGCGCTAACATATCTCGCCAAGAAATACAATATCCATCATATTCGAGTATCTGGCTACAACAAACGTGCCAATGGCCTGGTAGAGAGGCCACACTTTGACGTTCGGCAAGCGCTCTTCAAGGCAGTCGATGGCGACGAGTTTCGTTGGAGCGAAGCGACCTATTCAGTATTTTGGTCGGAAAGAGTTACCATTCATAAGCGCATGGGTTGTTCTCCCTATTACGCGGCTACTGGCACCCATCCGTTACTCCCTGCTGACATTATAGAAGTGACCTACCTTCAGCCAGCACCCAACAGCATCTTAGTGACTACCGACCTGATCGCCAGACGAGCCATTGATCTCCAGCAAAGGAAGGAAGATTTAGAGCAACTTCACGAGGTAGTCTTTAGCGCCCGTCGCCAAGCAGCCCTACAATTTGAGACCAAGCATAGCGCCACTATCAAGGATTACAACTTCCCGAGAGGAGTGCTAGTACTTATGCGCAACTCCAAAATTAAAACCTCATACAACAAGAAAATGCGCCCGCGCTATCTAGGACCCTTGGTAGTTATCTCTCATAACCGTGGAGGCGTTTACATGCTCTGTGAATTAAATGGCTCGGTACTACATCGACCTGTTGCCGCCTTTCGCCTATTACCATATCTCGCCAGGGAACAGATTGACTTGCCGTTGGAAGCGCTAGATATCGACACCGCCAAGCTTAGGGAACTTGAAGAAACAGAATTATTGGACGATGATGATTTGCCGACACTAGTTGAAGAAGAAGAAAATGATTAGAAAAGACTATATATTGATAAGCTCTTTCTTTCTATTACTTACCTTACTTATCTTTCTTGCCGATACTTACTGTACTATATCCAACAGACAATTCCTTAAATAGTAAAGTCGCAGCGCTAGCGTGTCGCCAACGCTTAGCGCACTGCGCAACTCTCGCCAAGGGTTTTTCGCTATGATAATTTACTGAGTGTTTCCCTTTTTCCTCAAAATTTGTCTAAGTCCCTCACATACTACTGCTCTTGCTAAAAATCTACCTTAGAATACTTGCCGCTTGCTGTCTCTTTGCTTTACTTTCTTGGCTCTCTGCTGCTGCGCTAACTCAGATTACGGGACTTATTCTTCCACTCGGCAAGAAGGCGGCAAGATATATATACGCATGCAGTAACAAACAAAAATTTATATACACAACAGCCTATCTACCCTAAGGTCTGTCAGTCTTCATCCTCGGTAAGCGACATGGAGTCATCGAGCGGCAAGAGGTCGCCAACTTGCACGTGGTTAAGAGTCTGCCACTCCAGAGCCTCGTTGCAGTCGGCTTGGTACTCCCACAAGGTATCCATACTCCTAGTCAAGTTGGAATACCGCAGTCGCGAAGCCATAATTTGCTTCCGCACTCGCTCATGCTTGCGACCCAGTACCGCTCGCATGCTTGCCGCATGCGCCGCCATCCGCTCTATCACTTGAGGAGGATACAAGGCCACCACCGGATAAACCAAGTCTTTCCCCAGCCACTCGTGAGAGTCGCCAGCAACTCTTGGCTGAGGCTGGGGGGTCCACGACGAGGGCCCACTCGAGCTCGTCCAGAGCTGTGTCGCCAAGTCACCCTCACTTACCCAGGGGGCAGCAGGCTCCACCGTCGGCAACTCCTGAGACTCGCCAGGGACGTCCCGCAAAGTCTCGTCCATTTCCCCCTCGGCATCCTCATTGCCGCCCTCTACCTCCTCGCGACTTGGCAATCCTTCCCGTTTCTCCTCCTCCCCGGCTAACTCTTGCGCACCAGCGGGCTCTCCCATTACAACGTCACCTTCATCTTCTGGGGCGCCAGCAGTCAAAACATCGGCAGGCGCGTCTTCAGGCAAGGTGAGAGGGGACAATAGGCGGCTGGGGCCAGCCTCACCGCTAACGGGAGGGAGGCAACTGGCGGCAAGGGCTTCTCCAAGCTCCCTCATCTCCGTGTCCTCAGCAGTTGGAGAGGAGGGGGGCGACTCGATGCATACATGTTTGGCCTTACCCTTGCCCTTGCTTGGGGAGGAGGCCTTGCGTTTTTCCTGGCGCTCGCCAGCGCCACGCTTTCCGACTGATTCCAATTCATCTCCTTGGCGTGTCGGCAGCGCCAAGGAGGACTTGCTAATCTTCGCTGCTCTCCCAGCGGCAACCTCCTTACGTTTCCCCTCTACAAACTCCCTAGCGCGCTTAACCAAAACGGCATGGGAAAAGGTCCTCTCGACAACGATATCTGGCGCCCCTCCCCGCTCACGACTCTTGGCGCCATCAATGGTACAGGCACGCTTGAGAGTGCCACATCGGTAGCAAGGTTGAGCACCAGTGGGGAACCAACAACTCTTGGGATCGTTGTCAGCCCAACATTTGTTGCACTAAGACCAGTCAAGTGGAAGAAAGGTTATAAAGAATAAGTTGCTTACCGCTCCCCGCGAATCTTTAAACTCTTGGCGCGTTGCCAAGGAAACCGTGCGCTTATTCTTCATCTCGGACAACTCCACTCCTCCCTCGATGCCCTCATCCATAACAACATCTTCCCGGCACGGCAAGAGCAAACCCTTCAACTCCTTGTCGTCGAAAGTGGTCTGACTAGGGAGCTGGGAGAGAGTTAGTAGAAAGTCGGCAAAGAGTCATGATGGCATACCTCGTATTGAGGACCCTTCCCCTTGCGAGACTAGCAAAAGTTACCATTGGTAAGAAGAAACGCCAATGACGGCAGACTCACTTTCTTCTTCAAAGCCTTGCCAGGCTTAGAAGGCGAACCCCCTGTGCTTGCCGGCAGTGTGGGGCTCTGAACACTGCCGGCGCGAGACCCCTTGCTGGAACCCTCAGCAACGGACTCCTTCTTCTGCTCCTTGGCGAGCTCTGCCCTTGCCACTGCCAAGGAGTGTGTGGCAGCAGTGGCGGCAGCCTCCTCCTGCTCCTGCTTGATTTGCAATCGAGCAAGGGGCTCCAGTACCTCTTGCTTACTACGAGGAGATAGTTCAGTCCATAGCTAGAGAAGGGAAGGTCAGAAGCTACTTACTCGGTTGCCGATGTGCTTACGGTCATCGGCAACGCGCCAGAAAGAATGTCCTCAAGTTCATCTTCGATAGTGAGGACGGGGGGAGGCGCCTAGGGAGCAATCAGCTAAGCGACACGGCAGGCAACAAAAGCAACTTACAAAACGGGAGAAGGGCGCTAACCACTCAGCGCCACGATTGTCGACATACCGTGCGCAGCACCACTCCCGCACCTCGATTTCGCAATCCCACCCAATGCCAAGGACTCTCACTTCATACCATCGCTCTAGCAGCTTCATCACGCCAACTACTAAGTTTTGAGATGCCTTGGCGCCAACGCCCTTGATGTGCCAAATAAAACGATTGGCCTTGGTGATGTAGGCATACGCAGCTTCTTGAGCAGCTTGAGAGGGAACAGGGGGCGGAGTTGGAATACAGAAGGACATATTTTATTTTATTGAGCGCCAGGAAAAGATGGGGAGAAGAAACGAAGTCCAAACTCATGCGCCAGGACTATAAACAAAATCTCAAGAATGCACGGACCACTTGTCACAAAAGCGGTAACAATAGCCTTATTTGGTGACTGAGGACAGTCAATTTTTCAGTTGGGGGGAGATGATAGGACCCCATACAGGATCAGCGCATCAACGGCAGGCTATGGCAACACGGCACAGGTCCGGGATACCTTAGCGTGCGCTAACTAACCATTTTTGGCAATATTTGACGGCCGTGCACGGCAAGAAGCAGATCCAATCAGTGATAGCGCTGACGGCAGACAGAATGACAACTGACGACAGTGCTTAGCGAGAAGCCTGATGATCTATCAAAAACTGACGGACAGCTTGGCGTTTGACCTTGGCGTCTGACACCGCTTAGCGTCTCGATTTGGCGCCTGACATCGCTTAGGTGCTCTGACGGACAGAAGGGTGATGGAGTGATGGTTTAGCTTTGCAATCTGTTGCCTGGCGTCGCTAAGGCTCTTGAATGGACGGTAGGGATCTGAAACCGTTGGAGCTACCCCTATGAAATCTTCTAGTTTACCGCACTCTGGCATCATTGGCCACTGGCGACGGTGAACTCATTGTAGTATAAAAGTACTTACTGACTTGTAAACAGAATAACAGACCAGAGTTTCCTGCTCCCCTTTCTTCAGTCTCCCTTACGCCCAATATTTCATTTACGGTCGGCAACGTTGAACTCATCGGCAGTTACAGACGCTCGCCAACACTCGACACATTTGCGCCTTGCAGCTACGGCAGGCATTATTGACGCTTAGACCTTGCTAAGCCAGACGCTCGCCAACACTCGACACATTTGCGCCTTGCAGCTACGGCAGGCATTATTGACGCTTAGACCTTGCTAAGCTTACCAGGTTCTTGCCGCTTACCTTTGCCAGGTTCACTTACCGCTCCTTCCCTAGGCGCATTTTCTGGGACCTGCCCGGGACTCCTCACATCACTTAAAGCACGCCCAACGCAAGGTTTTGGTACGGTAACACTATAGTTATATTTGTTACTGACCAAACTTTGGGCGTCATCAACGCAATGATTGAACGCATTGTGTTCCGCCTCAAACGACCAACTTCTTGGGGTAGACGTCCGGTCGTCAGGTGAGGGCATCAGGTTTAGCTCCAAGTTGTCCTGGGTGGTACTGGATTGTGAAGTCATACTCCGAGAGGATCTCGGACTATCAGGCCTGCCATCGACTGAGTTGCTTGGTTGTGGTGAAGTACTGCAGGTTGTTGTGATCTGAGTAGACCTGGATCTGTTGCTGGGCTCCCTCGAGGTAGGCTCGCCATTGTTTGAAGGCTTCGATGATGGCGAGAAGCTCCTTGTCGTAGATGTCGTAGTTGAGCTCAGCGTCAATCATGGACCGGGTGTAGAAGACGACTGGCCAGGGCTCCTCACCGTCGGATCCCATCTGCAAGAGAATCCCGGCGATGGCGTAGTCAGAGGCGTTGCATTCTAGGATGATCGGGAGGGTGGGGTCGTAGTGCCAGAGTACGGGGGCAGCTGTGAAAGCCTCCTTGAGCAGGTTAAAGACGCTCTGGCACTTACTGTCCCAGTTCCATGCAACGTCCTTGCATGTGAGCCGGTTGAGGGGTTTCGTGATACCGGAGTAGTTGTTTATAAACCTCTGGTAGAAATTAGCGAAACCCAAGAAGGATTGTACTTCCTTGACATTCCGGGGTTGTGGCCAGTTGACGATGGCCTTGACCTTGTGGGGGTCCATGCAGACGCCATTCAGGAATACGATGATGCCAAGATACTCAACCTCTTCCATGTGGAATGAACACTTCTCAGGCTTGGCATGGAGGTTGTGCTCCTGGAGACGTTCAAGGACCTGTTGGACATGCTTCTGGTAGTCCTCCCTCGAGTCGGAGTAGACGATCACAAAAATGTTGCTTATGTCATGGAAGATGTTCATAAAGTATTGGAACATGGCGGGGGAGTTAGTCATTCCGAAAGGCATCACAAGGTACTCAAACAGACTATACCGCATGCGGAACGTGGTTTTCCACTCATGTCCTGGGGCAATGCGGACGTTGTTGTAGCTGGAGCGGAGGTCAATTTTTGTGTAAACCTTGGCACTGTGGAGTCGATTGACTAGATCACCGATGAGCGGGAGCAGATAGCGGTTCTTCTTGGTGATCTTATTGAGTTCCCGGTAGTCAATGCAGAGTCGGAGTGAACTGTCCTTCTTCTTGGCGAATAGAACTGGGGCTCTGGCAGCGGAGGCAGAGGGTCAGATGAATCCCTTCCCAAGCATTTCATCGAGGTAGTCCTTGAGGGCCCAGAGTTCGACTTCTGACATGTTGTATACCTTGCCAAAAGAGGGGGTGGCTCCTTCCTTGAGGTCAATCGTATGGTCATAAGAGCGGTGAGGGGAAATCTCCTTAGCGTCTCCTTTGGAGAATACATCAGCAAACTCGTGATACTCCAGGGGAACTACTTCTCGGAGGATCTGCTCCTCGGTTTTCATTTCTGGGGGGATAGCGTCCCCTCATAGGTGTTCTTCTAGGAGAGATGGCAAGATGTGTAGTTGAAACATGGGGGTTCCGTCCTTCATGAGGCGGGTGAAGGGGGCAGCTCCAATAATCCTAATGTCAAGTGCATTCGGGTCGATCGGGGTCGCGGACCCACAGGCCAGAGCAGTTTTGACGCATGTCTAAAACCAGTCCAGATAGTTTGGTCCTTTGTACTTGTTCCGAGGAATGTTTGGGGGTTGATTGGGGGCCTTGCGGGTCTGGACAGGTGTTGGCGGCATATGGGTGGGGGGCGTGGCTGCTGCCCTGGAGGCGTCAGGCACTGGGTCGCTCCCTAGGGCCCGGAGGTGCACAGCGGTCAAGGGGTGGTCTTTGGATCCTGGGAAGGTCATGGTGAGTGTCCTCCAATCAATGTTGGGGTTCGTGTCACGTAGCCAGGGTAGTCCCAGCACCATTGGGGTCAATTTGTAAAGTCGCATGACCAGGAAGTAGAAGGTGAACTCGTAGCCATTGTCCAGGGTCACGCATCCTGAGTGAGACCTCTGGATGGGGCCGGAGGAGGAGGGGGTGCCGTCAAGGCGTTGCAGGCGGAGGGGTTGGTCGAGGGGAAGGTCAAGGGTGTCGCTAATGAAAACTCCGGTAGCTCCACTGTCGATGAGGGCCGATATCGGTCCTAGGGCACCATCCAACCTGGCATTGATGACAAAGGATCAGGACGAGCAGGACTGGAGTCTGGGGGGTGGTGGGGGCCCGCCCAGGGGATCCTTTGGGGTTGGGTCCGAAGAGTGGGTGATGTCAAAGGGGAGTTGCTGGTCGTCGGACGTCGGCTCCTAGGTCAGGCAAAGAGTGAGATGTCGCTAGTCAATGTGGGGGTTGGTGTCTTGGAGCCACAGAAGCCCTAAGACCAGGGGTGCAGAGGAGTGGAGTTTGGTTATCAACGCCTGGAGGGTGTGAGTCTGTCCGTTGGCGAAAGTAACAGGCATACACATGAAGTGAGTGATATCTCCCACCGTAGAGGCGTCTCCGTTGAAGAGGCAGAGTCGCACCAGGACTGGGAGTCGTTGAGCGGGTTCTGGGGCGAAGGTAGACCATGCCTCGTTGATGAAGTTGTCTGTGGCGCCACTGTCAACGAGGGTGTTGAAGGGGGTTCCGGAGGGGGTGAGGCGGGTTTTGAGGAGGAGGGAGTGTGAAGAGTAGGAGGGTATGTAAGCCGTGAGGGTGTCCTGTGCGAGTGTTGTGGAACAAAGATGTGAGACCGGGGTGGAGAAGACGTTGGGGTCAATTCCGTGATTTAGGGCGTCTTCTGGGTCTAAATCGCCGGGTCGTTTTCCAAATACTTGTAGGTGGCATCCTCCCCTTTGAAGGTCCAGGTGGCACATCCCATAACCTGTTGTTGAGGGCACTCGGAGATGAAATGGTCTTTCTCACCACAGAGTATGCAAACACCTTCCCTTCTCCATCGTTCTTGCACATCCTTCAAAACCTCAATCCAGGGTCATCCCTTTGTCAAGAGCCGGTTGGCCTGGAGGGCCTCTTCGTCCTGTTCATTGGCAAAGTCGGGATCTTCAGGGTCTTCCAGGGGTTTCTCAGGGTTTGGCACGTCGCCCAGGTTGTTGGTGGCCATGGTGGCATTGAGTTGGGCCTGGGGGTGGGTGCCGCTGCAGGGGTTAGTATTGGATGGGCCACGACTCACCGGGAGTCAGCCGCCAGGGAACGCAGAGGGACTGGGTTTTCAATTTTGGAGGTTGGGGAGCTCGCCAAAGGGCCATGGAGGTCCTCCTCTAAGGTTCCAGGAGGCTCAGGAGTTCGAATACTCGCTGCAGTCTTTCCAGTAGCGTTGGTTGATCTGCATGACGAGGGCCTTATATCCATCATAGGAGGGTTGTTTTGGGGTGAGTTGGAGGACGTCCTTGATATGTTGCGGCAGTGCATGGCGGAGGGCATACCAGAGGGTGTTGTGGTTCCAGCCTGTCTCATAAGCTTCCTTCTCAAAACGTATGATGAAGGTGGTGAAGCGTTCTTCAGAGCGCATCTGGAGGTTGAAGAGGTTGTCCTCGGCCTTGGCTACGGTGTCGTAGATCCCGAACTTCCCAGAGAATTTGTTGATGAAAGCTTGCCAGCGAGAGAGTGCCGAGTTGTTGGGGTCAAACTGGATGAGGGCCATGTAGTAGTCAAAGGCGATCCCCTGGAGGTATGAGGCGGCAAAGGCTATCTGGGAGCTGTCAACCTGAAACGTGAGTGGCTTTGCCTGAAACGTGTTAAGACATTGGGTGAGGAATGTACACCATTTTCAGGGGTCCCGGCCCATGAATGCATCGGGCTTTTGAATGTCCAGATGTCCTTCGCGGGCGAGGGCGTCATGAGCATCATCTGCTCCAGCAGTGTTGCAGGGAGGGGGCCAGCATTGTAGTAGTAGTAATAATGGTTACCCCCCCCCTCCTTGTAGAGGAAAGGCACCAAGGGCAGGACCTCACCTGCCTGAAGGGCCTCCTCCAGGTGGCTCATCTGGGGGTCTGCACCCTGGAGGCCTGTTGTCCCAAAGGGGCTCATTCCTGCCAGGAGGAGGCCTGTCAGATTCTGCTGAGTCGGGGGCTTTCCGGGAAAGCAACGCCCTTACAATGCGGACTTGATCTATGGATACTCAGGTGTCTGGAACTCCAGAGCTAGGACTCCGGGGTTCAAGATGTGGACAGGAGTAATCCTGGGAGAGGGGACTTGCTCCGGAGGTTTTGGGTTGTGGGTAGCTGGGGGTTGGGTGGGGGTCGAGTCGTGAACTGGAGGTTCTAAGACGAGACCGGGTTAGCAAATTACAAGTTGCGAAGTACGTACCAAACTTTAGAGCACGCAGTTATTCAAGCGTGCCAGTCAGTGCATACCAATCAAGCAAAGGGCATGCAATAATTCAAGTTATCCAAGTTAATATCAAGACTAGCGAATACAACGGGGAACTATGCTATAAGTACTATGGGACCAGGTCTTGGGGTTCTGGGGTGTCTGGGATGGGTTCCGGAAGTCATTGAGTAGCGGGCAGGGACTGTATACTTGGATCGTGCATGTGGGGCATGCGATCAATTGGCGCAGAGAGAACTGTGATGCGTGATGTGTGATGGCCGGAAGCGAGTTGCATGATCTGATCATTGATCAGGGCTGGTGGCAGCTGATGGCGGTCCTTGATGCATGTGATGGCGGTGTCGGTAGTCGTGATGGTGGGGCGTGTCCTGTGGGGTCGGAGGGAGGGTCCCGGATGGTGTTCCAGGAGTGTCCCAGGGTGGATCTGGAGGGGAGGGGTCATGACATCCTTGCATGAGGCGATCCCCAAATTTGACCAAGCAATGGGCCCAGTCCTCTGGAGTGCCTTCAAAGTCGTCGTGTCCGAATTCTATGAGTAGCGCTGATGACGCACAAAAAGTGTGTGAGAGAGTCCTGGACAGGTCCCAGAGAACACACGGTAGGCAAGAGGTTGGTGGCAAGGAAAGTGGGTGATTGGAGGCACTTGCATAAGGCTCCAAAATGTGGCTACAGGGCGTAGGCAAGAGGTTGGTGGCAAGGAAAGTGGGTGATTGGAGGCACTTGCATAAGGCTCCAAAATGTGGCTACAGGGCACTAAAAGTCGCTAAGGGGGAGCACTAAGAGTGTGGGAAAGTTGCTAAGAAAGGCGCTAAGAGGTGCGGGAAAGGGTCGCTAAGAGGCACCAAGTGTTAGCACCTAGAACGTGATAATAAAAGGATGAGATTGCTTAGCAGATCTAAGCACAAAAGCCAAGCTGTAATTGCAAGGCACTAGAGAGAGAGAGATGTAGAAAACTAGAGCAGAGTCCCCTTGCTTGACATGGTCAACAAGAGGTAGTCTGTTGCGTATGGAGACCAAAATGTTGGGATACAATCCCTACTGCTAAATTGATTCTCTGAACTACTAACAAAAAGTAGGTATTTATAGTAAAGAAAGTTAGCCGACGCTAAGAGGTTAAGCGCCGCTAGAGGGTGGTAAACTGATGAAAATGTAAGTAAATGCGGTGAATTGAATTGTATAGTAAAAAGGTCCATAATGATGCTGTCATGGAAATACTTCATCATTTCCCCTTGTAAGCGCTGCCACTGGCTAAGAGCATTATGCCAGATTGACTGATGCCCAGTGTCTGTGTAAATGTATAGCCTTGTTGTAAGCGCTGCCACTGGCTAAGAGCATTATGCCAGATTGACTGATGCCCAGTGTCTGTGTAAATGTATAGCCTTGAAGTGCAAGTGGCAAGGTGCGGCGAGGTGTCAATAGTGGTGCGAAGAATAAGTGGTGCCATAAAAAGTGGTCTGAGAGTAATTGGAGTCTGTAGCTGCGAGTTATTAGTGTAAAAATATGAGAAAAATAGCACTGGAAGCGCTAGAGCATGGCGCTTCTGGTGGTACTAGTGGGCCAATGTGAGGTGTGGGTATTGGTGCTATTGGTAGCCAGCGACAATGCAGGCTCATCAGCGCCCTTGCCCGTTGTGCGAAGTCCTCCGGCAAGATCCTGAGCGAGCAGAGCACTTTGTCCCGTTGCCGTTCGTAGTCCTCGAGGCGTTGTCATCCCATTGGCGAGGGAGGGGTCCGAGCGGGTGGGGCGGCGGCTGGGTAGTGTTGAGGGGGATAGCCAGGGTTGGGAGGTCCCTGGGGTTGGGGGGCAGGGCGCTGGTAGCCATAGTAGGGGGTGGGTGCAAAGGGGCCCTCGCTGGGAGGAATCAGGCGAGGTCCACTGGGAACTGGTGGGGTCTCCAGCAGGCCCCCGGGGATGCTCCAGTACAAGGGGACCTCCACAGGTTGTGCCATGGCTAGGTTGGGCGGAGAGGCCCAGCTGACTGAGGGCTCCAGATTATAGAGAGATGGGTCAGGGGCCCAGTGGCGGTGGAGGTATTGGGGTTCGTATGAGAGAGGTGGATAGGCGGGGTGGGGGGTCTGTGCAGAGTAGTGATCAGGGACCGGATGCCCGTAAGGGTCGGTCTGGTAGCCCGTGGGGTAGTAGGTATGAGTATATGTAGCCATCAAGAATGGTGTAAGGAGGGAGTCTTGATATTATGTCAGGTTCCGCTGAGTCGGAGGCTTTCTGAGAAAGCGATGCCCTTACGAGGCGGACTTGATCTACAGATACTCAGATGTCTGGAACTCTGGGGCTAAGACTCCGGGGTTCAAAACACGGACAGGGGCAATCCTGGGAGAGGGGACTTGGTCCAGGGGTTTTGGGTTTTAGGTAGCTGAGGGTTGGGTGGGGGTTGAGTCGTGAACCAGGGGTTCTAAGATGAGACCAGGTTAACAAATTAAAAGTCACAAAGTGCGTACCAAACTTAGAGCACGCAATTATCCAAGCATGCCAGTCAATGTGTGCCAGTCAATGTGTACCAGTCAAGCAGAGGGCACGCAACAATTCAAGTTAATATCAAGACTAGCGAATACAATGGGGAACTACACTATAAGTACTATGGGGCCAGGTCTTGGGGTTCCAGGGTGTCTGGGATGGGCTCCAGGAGGCATTGAGTAGCGGGCAGGGACTGTATACTTGGATCGCGCGTGTGGGGCACACGATCAATTGGTGCGGAGGGGGCTGTGATGCGTGATGCGTGATGGCTGGAAGCGAGTTGCGCAATCCGATCGTTGATGGCAGTTGATCCGGGGTCCGTGATGCAGGGTTCCTGGGGGGGCTGGCTGATGGCAGTCTTTGATGCGTGTGATGGCAGTGTCGGCAGCTGTGGGGGCAGGGCGTGTTGTGGGGTTGACGAAAGAGGCTCCCAGATGGGGCTCCAGGGATGTCCCAGGAAGGTTCCAGAGGGGAGGGGTCGTGACACAGTGCTACCGTCTCTGTTATGTATGCAAGCAAATCCAGATAGCGCATCGTCGCATTCATCCATTGTCGTTACATTGTTAGCTACGTTGTGGCAAGGCGTAACAGCGGTACACATCTGATTCCTGATGTCTGGCGCCACACTGCATAACTCTCCTACTGATAGCGTGACCTGGCTCTGCATGATGCGATCAAAAACTATCTTGGACTTTTCCAGGTCAAATATAGATGCCGTGGGTCGATATTCCCCTGTAGGCTTGTCTGGCGTTCCGAAGTTGCGATTGAGGGGTGGGGCATAGTTGCCCCCAAGGCCCGCATAAGGATGCAGCGGCGGCTCCATAGTGACCGGTGCTTTAGTTGCTTCTGGTATGTCATTGTTAGCATTAGAAGTTGAAGCTTTTGCTGACGCGGGGTCTGTCGTTGCTCCTGAGAGCCTATAGTCTTTTAATGGCTGCTTGCCCTTTCTGATTTCCACCCCATCAAAGACCTGATTCTTCAGCAACTTCAATTCCCTTTCCAGGGTCTCAATCCTTTCTTCATGTGACAACGTAGGCCGTTTGCTAACGGTGTTCAGCTGGAGTACTTCGTGAATTAGCGCTTGTTGAGGAGTCGCTTCTGCTTTGTTTGTCGCCGTACTATTCAAGTTTCCTGTTGCTAAGTTCCTGGAGTTTTGACGGTGCCACTCGTCAATATGTCCCTGGAAAGTCTTATGCTCTGGATAAAGGGGAATGTTAGCACCCAAAGGTAAGACTAGTTTTCCATCTATCCCATGGCACACTTTTCCTTGTCGCAAATACTGTTCAAGAATAGTGCATCAACCCCTGGTCATGGTGTGTCCTGCCTCGCCATAGAAATGACAAAGGCCTATCTGTACATTGCTTCTAGGTGCTGAGAGACTAGTCAAGATCAAGGTCTCCAGTTTATTCATAATGCTAGCGACCGCATTGTTAATGGTGTTTTCCAAATCCTCCTTCTTGACGAACCTGTTCCAGTCATTGGCGGCACTAGGAGCTGGCGACTCTAATTTAGATGCCATTCCTCCATGGTCTGCACCAGGTCGCTGTAAGAGTATATCCGTATCCATGCCTTTTAAAACCCACTTTCCTGCCTCAAAGACTTTTTCTATGTCGTAAGGTTCCTCAGAATGATGGTCGTGCATAATAATCTCCAATCGTCACGCAATCTTAGTCCACAATGAGGTTGGGAAGCCCTGTTGGAACAGCCAACGTTCCTTGTTTCCATACAGCTTCCCATTCTGGACGAGCCACCTTGC
Organism: Macrolepiota albuminosa; assembly: GCA_027475525.1. Lineage (NCBI taxonomy): Eukaryota > Fungi > Basidiomycota > Agaricomycetes > Agaricales > Agaricaceae > Macrolepiota > Macrolepiota albuminosa. The sequence goes on along the minus strand of JAMWFC010000055.1, from coordinate 839,131 downwards.
TATCCGCTGAAAATCACAATAATAAGTATAGATTCCTGCCGCAAAGGTGTCCTGTACTAGCTTCTGGATTTCCATTACTGTATAACGTGTAGCTTCCTCAGTGCCAGGATATAAATGAATAATAGTCTTCTTCCATTCATTATAGGTAAAAGGCCTTGGCACTGCATCATTGGTAAGTCCTTGAAACTCTTTTAAACCCATCCATGATTCAGCTGTATCATATGAGACATATCTGGCAGCGTATTCCTTCATCTGAGTATTGTCTGTCACGTGGCAGTCGCATAGTAAATATTCCAACTCCTTGAAATACTGCGTTAATTCACGGGGCTTCATTTTGTCCCATTTTGGCAACGAGAAATAGTTTCTGGGTGGCATGCACTGGTTATTTGGCTGCTCCATATCGGCAGGTGAGTGTGTTGACATAGAAAGGGTGGTGGTACTCGTGTTACTTGGAGTCGATGTAGTGGGTACGGGTTCGGTTAGTTCTGAGTCGCTAGGTTCTGGCAATAATGACCTAGATAACTCTTCTAAAGGAGTAAGCAGTGTATGGTTTTCGCCTGCTAAGTACTCAAAAGGTCAGGAGAAAGAGAAGAAACTTTTGGCTAGGCTGTCTGGGGTGGCCTCAAGCTCCTGGTCTAAAGTCTGCCTTGGTAGCACGCCTGGTAAATGTGGTGAATCGGTAGTGCTTGGTTCAAAAGTGCTCTCCAACAGGAGGCGGTGCTGTCGCTGGGCTCGAGTTTCCAGCGGAATTCTGTCTCAGAAGAACCCTTGGCAGTGGGCTCCAAAATGATGAGGCCAACTGTGGTTGGGTGCGCTGGATGTATACGCAGTACAACGCCGTCTCCAGTGCTTGGCGTTTGTAGTTTTGAGGAGTCCTGACAGGGTCCTGGTGTGCTTGAGCAGAGGTGATAGGAAGATGCGCTAGATTACAGCGTCTTGGGTGCTACTTAGTAGGTAGTAAGTGTTTTAGTTTAAGCAGAGATATAGAAGAAAAACAAGGAGCACAGCGTAATGTGCCTGTAGGTGGCACCGTAAACGAAGAAGACAATATAGACAAGGCTAGCATCCAACTTAGTGACAAAGTCAGGTAAAGCTAGTGCAGTTTGAACGCTAAGTGTAACTTGGGACTCAAGAGGGTACAATTTGTTGTTATTTACATGTAATGTAGCTATCTTATATACTATGTGCTACGGTGTTTGCCAAGGTAGAAAGTCCATCTGCAGCGCTACCTCCTAGCACCTCTCCTTGTGGTTCCCTCTAATGGTGACCTGTCAACGGCAACCTTTTGCACATGGTTGATGGCGACCAACAGCATTATGACCCACAGCGACCAACGGCAACTCTCTATTGACTTAGAATTTATACAGGTCCGCTCACTTTTATTATAACTCCAATTGGTCAGGCGGTTCCGGGGTATGGTTGGAAAATCCTCAACAGATGCTGTGAGCACTAATATCAGCACTACTCATTGTACTAGTTCCTGACAAGTCTAGCCGTCAGGTATAAGTATATCCTGTGTCATTGTTATTGATCCCTTTAGACTTCTGATTGAAGTGCATCGTCGAATGGCAGTGACTACTGCTGACTCCTTCTGGAAGTGATCAGGGTTTAGTTAGAGTCCCTTCCCACCTGTCAGGGGACTCCTCATTTCTTCCTTTTCTCACTCCTTATCTCTTCACTCTCCTTCCATTCATTCTCTTATTTCTTCTGACATTATTTCATTTCACTGTTTCTATTCTTTCAACACTATCTGTTAGTACTACTCTCAGCCCTTGAGATGCTCTGGTTCTTTAGCCACCATTCAGACAAGTGTGGGCCCACTCAGCACCACTTCCAGACCGCTTATATAAGCCAGAGTTTGCCAGAGTTTGCCCCTTATTTGTACAAGTATTTGTGTAGGCAATTTTCGAGTTTTTAAGGTTTTGTTGTACTGTACAGTTGTTTCCCATGCTTCAGAGGCCCCAGAAGCATCCAACCTGGCATAGAGAATCCCTAGACTTGTTCTCTTTGGATCTCCCTCTGCCAGGTGAGTAGCTACCTTGATATTGTCAGTATATATTCTAATACACTTTGGATCTCCCTCTGCCAGCTGTGTGACTGAGCCACAGCCTCTATAGGTCGCCCTTACAGCAGAACAAGTCTCTACATTTCAGTCTGGGAGCCCCCTTCAGCCTGCTTGAGCCCTCTCTTGCCCCTTTAGGTCCCTCCCCCACTGGATTACTCCCTGCCCCTCTGTTGCTTCTATGACCCAACCAGCCCCCTCAGACACTCCCCTGGATGCTTCTGCCCCTCAGAATGATGCCTGGGGTTGCTTGCTTGCTCTGGAGACTCAGGTGCAGACTACTCAAGCTTCCCTCACCCTCCACACCACTGAACTTGCTGGATTATGTCAGGCCACAGACACCATCTCCCATTCCCTTCAGGCCCTCTTAGAGCGCCTCCCTCTCACTCCTGCCCCTCTCCAGGCACCTCCAGTTAGGGCTGGCACACCCCCAGTCCCTCGCTTTGGGGCCTCCCCTCCAGTTCATGCCAATCTTCCTCGCCCAGCACTCCCAGACGCATTCAATGGTGACCGAGCAATAGGCGAGCATTTCCTGCAGTCCTGCATCACCTATATTCAGCTCAGTGGTGAGGCTTTCCCCTCTGATGCTCTCAAGATTGCTTGGGTTCTTTCTTACATGAAGTCTGGGCGAGCTTCAACATACACGCTACGAGTCTTTCAACGCCCTGGAGGAGTGGAGAGTTTTGGAAGTTGGGATCAGTTTGAGAAGGAGTTTCGGACAGAGTTCTTCCCCTTGGACCCTGCTAAGGTGGCAGCCCTCACTCTCTGAGATCCTCATTGATATGGGCAGGGGAAGCGGACCCTAGATGAGTACATCGACTCCTTCAGAGCTCTTGCTGAACAGGCCTGTTATCCGGATGGTCTTCAGCTCTGTCTCACCTTCCGAGATGGCCTCCTTCCCTCTCTCATGGACCGGATTGACAGCATGGCTGAGGGACAACCTGATGACACAAGTATTGAGACCTGGTATCAGGTAGCACATGATCAGTGGCAGCTTATGGAGTTACGACGTGAGCTCCACCATGGAACTGCCCCTGGCTCCACCTCACAGGCATCGTTTTCTGCTCGTCATCCCATCCAGCCCTCCCTTCCATTTTGCGCTCCACCCCCAGCTCAGGTACCTGCAGCACGTCCTCTTCCTTTTGGAGTACCTATGGATGTCAATGCCTCTTGTCAACGTTCCTCCCTTCCTCTCCTCTGCCGTCGCTGTGGAAAGCCTGGTCACTTTGCTTGGTATTGTCCCCAGGGGTTAGAGGTGCACTATCTCTCAGCTTTAGAGCAGGAGGAGCTCCTTCTCCAGCTCCTTGCTGCCCGAGATGTTCAAGGAAACCCCTCCCCAGATGTACAGACTGAAGCAGAACCTTTGGAGGAGTCCTTGGGTCCTGTGGAAGCTGTAGCAGAACCATCGGATGTGTCCTTTGGTTCTGCAGGGGAGGGTTTTCAATAGAGCGACGGATGAGTTGTACGCCTCCACTGCCTGGTGCTAATCAGTTTACATGTCAATCAGTAGAGTCTTCTAATGTATCGCTCCCTGTTCCTGATTCTCTGACTGAAACTGTAAGCACCCCCTCCGACGTACAAAATACCCCCTTGGTCCAAGCCTCCTCCCTGTTCCTGATTCTCTGACTGAAACTGTAAGCACCCCCTCCGACATACAAAATACCCCCTTGGTCCAAGCCTCAGCTAAGACCTCCTCTTCTCCTTCCCCTGTCCAACAACCACGTGTTCCAGCTTGGGAACAACACCTTCCTCATTGCTATGTTGTTGCCTCTACTCCCTCTCCCAACTCTCTGCGTCTGAATGTGGAGATTGAGACAACTGACACTCAGCAGACTCAAAGCGTCATAGCTCTCTTGGACAGTGGCGCTACTGGACTCTTCCTAGACACCCATTATGTGGAACAACACCAGCTCACTACCCGTCCCCTCTCTCACCCTATTCCAGTCTATAACATTGACAGTACGCTCAATGAAGCTGGATCCATCTGCTCAGTGGTGGATTTAGTTCTTCATTATCAGAATCATTTGGAGCGTGCAGTCTTTGCGGTTACCAGCCTAGGAAAGCAGGACATGATACTTGGGTTCTCCTGGCTGCGTGATCACAATCCTGAGATTGACTGGGCCAGGGGTAAGGTGAGCATGAGCCGCTGCCCTCGACGGTGTTTCACATGTGCCAAGGAAGTTAGAGAGGAGCGCAGAGAGTCAGTCCGTGAGCATGCTGCTATCCAAGCTTGCCGAGTTGGACACCTCCTCTTTGCAGACCTCGACCTACTGGATCCTCCTCCCTTGGCGTTCCCTTATAGAGAGGCCCTCTATGAGGACGTTCGAGGTGTAGTGAGTGAAGCCCAGACGGAAGATGGACATGAGGGTGAATTTGGGTGCACTCCCAACCCAGAGTCTCCAGATGAGGCTATTGAGACAGGTGATAGGATTTATGCAACTACATTATGACCTCCACCAACTGTAGCAGAGATTAGAGCTAGCCAAACTACCTCCCAGCGGCTAGCTCAGGCATTTGCTGCCAACTCTGCTCCTAAGTCATTCTGAGATGCAGTTCCTCATCACCTGCAAGACTTTGAGGATGTTTTCTCTAAGGCATCATTTGACTCTCTGCCAGAGCGTAAGCAGTGGGACCATGCAATTGAGCTTATGCCCGATGCTGAGCCCTCTAGCTGCAAGGTCTACCCACTCTCTCCCAAAGAACAGGATGAGCTTGATGTCTTTTTGCAGGAGAATTTAGACTCTGGTCGCATCCGTCCCTTAAAGTCTCCGATGGCCTCTCCAGTCTTCTTCATTAAGAAGAAGGATGGATCTCTACATCTAGTTCAGGACTATCGAGTCTTGAATGCGATGACTGTGAAGAATTGCTACCCCTTACCACTCATTTCAGAGCTTGTCAACAACCTCCAAGGTGCACGCTACTTTACCAAGTTGGATGTCCGCTGGGGCTACAACAATGTGCGCATCAAAGAAGGAGATGAGTGGAAGGGAGCATTCCAAACAAATCGTGGACTCTTTGAACCTCTGGTAATGTTCTTTGGCCTCACTAATAGCCCTGCCACCTTCCAGACCATGATGAACGACATTTTCTGAGACCTCATAGCAGAAGGTGTTGTGTGCGTTGATGACGCCCAAAGTTTGGTCAGTAACAAATGTAACAATTGTGTTACCGTACCAAGAGTGTGCGTTGGGCGCGCGTTGATGACGCCCAAAGTTTGGTCAGTAACAAATGTAACAATTGTGTTACCGTACCAAGAGTGTGCGTTGGGCGCGCTAAAAGTAATTTGAGGAGTCCCGGGCAGGTCCCAGAGAACGCGTCTGTGAAAAAGGTGAAAAGTCGGTAACGGGTGCCGGCAAGTGTAAGCGCTAAGGTAAAGCGCCTAGGAAGAAGCGGTAAGTGAAGACGGCAAGGGGGAGCGGCAAGAGCACGATAAGCTTAGCGAAGTTCTAAGCGTCGATAATGCCTGCCGTAGTTGCAAGGCGCGAGTATGTCGAGTGTTGGCGAACGTCTGCAACTGCCGATGAGTTTTGACGTTGCCGACCGTAGCGTAAATGAGCTCTTGAGCGTAAGGGAGAGACTGAAGTAAGGGGAGTAAACTGTGGTCTATTCGTCTGATCTGATGATTGTGTATGTACAAGTCGGTAAGTAATATATATACTACAAGGAGTTCACCGTCGCCAGTGACCAACCATCGCCAAAGTGCGGTAAACTGGAAAATTTCATAGGGGTAGCTCCAACGGTTTCCGATCCCTACCGTCCTTTGAGGACCCTTGGCGCCACCAGGTGGCAGATCGCGGTGCTAAACCATCAATCCATCACCCTTCTGTCTGTCAGAACACCTAAGCGACGTTGGGCGCCAAATCGAGACGGTAAGCGGTGTCAGACGCCAAGGTCAAACGCCAAGCTGTCCGTCAGTTTTTGATAGATCATCAAGCTTCTCGCTAAGCGCTGTCGTCAGTGACTGATGCCATCTGTCAGTTGTCATTCCTGCTGCCGTCGGCGCTATCATTGATTGGATCTGCTTCTTGCCGTGCGCGGCCGTCAGAAATGGCTTAAAATAGGTAGAACGCGCGCGCTAAGTTCGGGACGAGTGCGGCAAGGTTTCCGGAGCCGGTGCCGAGCCTGCCGTTGATGCGCCTAACCTGTATAGGGTCCTATCATCTCCCCCCAACTGAAAAATTGACTGTCCTCAGTCACCAAATAAGGCTACCGTTACCGCTTTTGTGACAGATGGTCCGTGCGTTCTTGAGATTTGGTTTATAGTCCTGGCGCATGAGTTTGGACTTCGTCTCTCCTCCACCTCTTTACCTGGCGCTCTATTAAAAAAATATGTCTTTCCGAATTCCAACTCCGCCTCCAGTTCCATCTCGCGAGGCTCAAGACGCTGCCTCTTCCTACATCGCCAAGGCCAATAATTTCATCAAGCGCATCGAGGGTGTGGGCGCGGAGGCGCCTCCAAACTTGGTTGTTGCCGTGATGAAATTGTTGGAGCGCTGGTACGAAGTTCGCGTCCTTGGCGTCGGCTGGGACAGAGAAATCGAAGTGCGGGAGTGGTGCCGGGCGCGGTACGTGGACAATCGTGGCGCCGACTGGTTAGCGCCCTTTTCTCGCTTTGTAAGTGCTTTTAGTCTTTGCCGTGTCGCTAGCTGATTAGGTTCCTAGGCGCCTCCTCCTGTTCCTACCATTGAGGACGAGTTGGAGGATATCCTCTCTGGCGCCTTGCCGATGACGGTAAGCGCTCCCGCGCCTGAGTAAGTATCTCTGATTTTTGATTTCTGACTTAGCTGTGGTCTGATCTGTCTCCCCATAGCAAACAAGAGGTGTTAGCGCCTCTTGCTAATTTGCAGGTGGACGCTGAGATGGCGGCTATCCGCGAGAGTGTGCTGGAAGAGGCCTCCCGTGACGCCAAGGAGAGGACCAAGGCCTTAGAGGAGCGAGAGGTCGTTGGCGAGACCCTGGTAGCCAGTGAGAGGTCGCCAATTGCAAGGAGGCAGGTGTCTGGTGGGAAGGATTCCCGCGCCGGTAGTGCCCAGAGCCCAGCACTGCCGGCAAGCACATCGGGCTCTCCGGTCAAGCCTGGCAAGACTTTAAAGAAGAAGGTAAGTTTGTGCGTTGTTACCGCTGGCGCTTATCGTTTATCCCATTCTAAGTCTCGCAAGGCTGCCGCCCCTCGTTACACGGTAAGTTCGTTACGCCAAGGTACTTTCCCTGCTAACCAACCAGTTGACAGGCGCCAACGCAAACCTCCTTTAGCGACGCAGAGCTGAAGGGTTTGTTGGTGGCAAGACGAGATGAGGCGGTTTTGGATGGAGGAATGGAGGCGGGGGTGGTCTTGCCGGAGATGAAGGACAAGAAGACGGCAAGCCCAGCGGCAAGGCGGGAGTTCAAGGACTCCCAAGGGGCGGTAAGCACTTTGGCTTTCCTTGCCGTTTTCGTTAACATTCTTGTAGTGCGACAAGTGCTGGGCCGACAACGACCCAGAGGGGTGTTGGTACCCCACTGGTGGCCAGCCCTGCTACCGGTGCGGTACGCTTAAACAGGCCTGCACTCTGGACGGCGCTAAGAGTCGCGAACGCGGTGGAGCTCCCGACGCGGTAGTGGAGCGCACTTTCAAGCGTGCCGTCCTCGTCAAAAGGGCGCGGGAGTTCGTTGAGGGGGAGAGGAAGAAGCAGGCCGCTGGCGACGCGGCGACAATTAGCAAGAGTTCCCTGGCGCTGCCGACGCGTCAAGGGGACGAGTCTTCAACAGTCGGCAACCGTGGCGCCGGAGAGCGCCAAGGGACTACGGTCCCTTCAAAACGACAAGTCCCTTCGCCCGCCAAGGGGAAGGGCAAGGCCAAACGTGCGCGGGTAGAGTCTCCTCCCTCTGCCCCTGAAGACGTGGAGATGGAGGAGTTGGAGAAAGCGCTTGCCGCCAGCCGCCTGCCGCCGAGGGACACTGAAGCCGGGCCTAGCAAGTTACTTTCCCCTATCCACCTGAGGGGGGTTTCTCTGCCTGCTGCCGATGAGGACGACGCGGTAGTGGACCCGCCGCCAAGGGAAGATCCTCAGGAGGTGGAACCCTCGGCAATGGCAGCAAGGGGAGCGGGAAGCCCTATGGCTATGGCTGGTGACGAGGACGCGGAGGGGGAGCCAGACGAGACTTTGGCGACCCAGCGCGTAGGTGACGAGGAAGAGGCCCCCGCCATGGAGGCGGTAGCGGGAGAGGGTGAGGGAGAGGCATCGGCAAGGGAGGTAGTGGCGGAAGTCGAGGGCGCGGCAGGAGTTGCCAGGGAGGAGCCAGAGTGGCACTGGCTACCTCCCTACGGTAACGTTGCCCCCTGGGAAGTCTCAGACCCTGAGGACGTTGCCGGATTGGAGCCGAGGCGCCCCGTGATCGCTAGGGTCGATCCCACTTGGACTCCCCAGCCACAGCCAACGGTTACTGGCGACGCTTTCCAGTGGCTGGGGCAGGACCTCGTTTACCCGGTCATTGCGCTAAATCCTCGCGAGATGCTGGAGCGGTATTCGAGGAGGGCGGCAACGATGGCAACGTCGATGGAACGGGAACGGGAACGGGTGCGGGGACAGCTCATGGCGCTTCGCTTGCGCTACTCCAACTTGGGGCGCAGCCTGCGCGTTCTGCGAGATTACCAGGACGACTGCCAAGCCGCCATGGATTGGCAAACCGCCAACAACATCTTGCCGGGCGACCTTTTACCGCTTCGCGACTCCTCTTTGCCGATTTCCGACGACTCTTTGCCGCTGGAAGATGAGAGCGACTGAGCGGACCTTAGCGTAGAGTGGCCGCTTATGTATATAATTTTCTTTTGCCGTCGTTATATATATATCTGTTTTTGCCGCCTCCTTGCAGAGTGGACGGGTAAGCCTAGTAGTCTGATTTAGCGCAACCGCAAAGAGCGAAGCAAGTAAAGTTAAGAGAAAGTAAGCGGCAAGCCTTGTAAGGTAGGTTTTAGTAAGAGGAGTAGTAGGTGAGGGACTTAGACAAATTTCGAGGAAAAGGGAAACGCTCAGTAAGTCATCATAGCGAAAAACCCTTGGCGAGAGTTGCGCAATGCGCTAAGCGTTGGCGACACGCTAGCGCTGCGACTTGACTATGTAAAGAATCGTCTGTTGGATATAGTACAGTAAGTATCGGCAAGAGAGATAAGTAAAGTAAGTAATAGAAACAAAGAGAGCTTATCAATATCGTCTTTTCTAGTCAATTTCTTCTTCTTCAACTAAAGTCGGTAAGTCATCATCGTCCAATAATTCGGTTTCTTCAAGTTCTCGTAGCTTGGCGGTGTCAATATCTAGCGCTTCCAGCGGCAAGTCGATTTGTTCCCTAGCGAGGTATGGCAGTAGGCGAAAAGCGGCAACAGGTCGATGTAGTACTGAACCATCTAATTCACAGAGCACGTAAGCGCCTCCACGGTTACGAGAGATAACTACCAAGGGTCCTAGATAGCGCGGGCGCATTTTCTTATTGTATGAGGTCTCGATTTTGGAGTTGCGCAAAAGCACTAGCGCTCCTCTCGGGAAGTTGTAATCTTTGATGGTAGCGCTATGCTCGGTTTCGAATCGTAGGGCTGCTTGGCGACGGGCGCTAAAGACTACCTCGTGAAGTCGCTCCAAATCTTCTTTCCTTCGTTGGAGGTCAATAGCTCGTCTGGCGATAAGGTCGGTAGTCGCTAAGATACTGTTGGGTGCTGGCTGAAGATAGGTTGCTTCTATAATGTCGGCAGGGAGTAACGGATGGGTGCCAGTAGCCGCGTAATAGGGAGAACAACCCATGCGCTTACGAATGGTAACTCTTTCCGACCAAAATACTGAATAGGTCGCTTCGCTCCAACGAGACTCGTCACCATCGACTGCCTTGAAGAGCGCTTGCCGAACGTCAAAGTGGGGTCTCTCTACCAGGCCATTGGCGCGCTTGTTGTAGCCAGACACTCGAATGTGGTGAATGTTGTATTTCTTGGCGAGGTAGGTTAGCGCTTTGATGATGGGCGCACCGTTATCCGTGACGATTTCTCTTAGCGCTCCCCAACGGCAAATGACGTCCTCAAATAGCCACTTGGCGACCGCCTCGGTATTTTCTCTTTGAAGCATGCGAAACTCAGGCCAGTGGATTAGCGAGCAACGACCTTGAATGATGTACTTATAGCGACCAGATTTGGGCATGTGCATGGTATCGACGTAGATTTTGCTGAAGAGGGGAGCTGGCGTTGCAACGGTTGGCGGTATGAGCACTTGGCGTGTCTGTTGGATTTGGCAGAGGTGGCAGGTCCTGATGTACCAGGCGATGTCGGCACTAGCGTGTGGCCACCAGAAGCGTTCTAACAGAGAAGCTCGAGTAGCGTACAGACCTCTATGACCTAGCTCGTCATGCATAGCGCGCAAGACTCGTAAGCGACCTTCTGGCTTGATGATCAGCTTGTGGGCTCCATCTCGATTTCGTCGCCAAAGTCTGTTGTCGGTAAAGAAGAAACGGGTAGCGTAGCGGATAAAGGTCGCGTATTGTTCGTCGGTAAGGCCTGCGGGTCGCTTAAGGTCTTGTAGCCACTGTTCAACGATTAACAAGCGGCTGTCTTCTGCCTTTGCTTTGGCGGATCGGGGGACGGCATCGTAGGTCAAGTTTCTGCTGTCTTCCCTTAGCGGATGGGGCTCTTGTACGACTTTTACTGGAGGCGAATTTTGACTGAAAATGCTTGCCGTGTAGAATGTGAGGGGTGCGCTAAAGGTCTCGGGGCGGTAAGGGACAATGGGATGTAGAAGGATGCTGGCAGGCTGTTGCCGTCGTAGTAAGGGAATTGGCTGTTGTATGAGGTGCACGAAACCATGTAAGCGGTCGATCCAGTCCTCGAAATCGCTATCAGCCTGAGGGTCCACTACCGGGTCGCCAGGCTGCCGTGGTCGCCTAGAGAGTCCATCTGGGCCGTGGAAAGAGCTCTTGACGTGTACCAGCTCAAAATGGAACATGAGGATGGCGACTACCCACCGATTCATGCTAGCGGACGGCTGGATATCAGGATTCTGCAGCATGCCCTTGATGTACCTAGCGTCGACTTCAACAATCAGATTCCGCACGCCAATCAAGTACATCTTTAGCGACCGGAAGGCTTTGAAGAGTCCATAGAGCTCTAGCTTAGGCTGACTGTAGCGAGACTCCCTGTCGTTTAGCGTAATAGACCCAAAGCGGTTGTAGCGTCGCTGTTTCCGATTGTCGCTAAGGCATTGGCACAAAAAGTAGCCAACGGCAATGTACGAGGTATCCACCGCCAAGATAACAGGATCGGCAGAGCTATAGTCGATGGGAACTAGGGGCTTGGCGTCCTGCAGAGCTTTTACCAAGTCTCGTTGAGCGGTAACCTGGTCTGGCCCAAATTCGAAGGGCTCGTTAGCGCGGGTGAGTCGGTTAAGGGCATGTGCGCGATGGGCAAAGTTTTTGACGAATATCCTGAGAACGCCAACGGTGCCAAGAAAGGCGCGAACTTCAGATAAGTCGCGGCAAGGGCCCCATCGCTCCAGGAGTGCTAAGCGAGACTCGTCGGGAACGCGACCGTCGGGAGTGCAGATGTGACCAAGGATTTTGAACCTTGGCGCGCAAAGGAGAAGTTTGTGACCGCTAAAAGTCCCACCGCTATACTTCATACGCTGGAGGACTCGATTGAGCAGCTGGAAGAAGTCCCATAGCGCTAAGCGAATATTGGGGTTCTCGGGATGGGTCGCCGGTAAGCCGTTCATGAGTCGCCAGTCTTTGGGGCCTTTGACGCCAACGTCGTCGATGAAACTTAGGACATTATGCGGTATCTCGGGTTGGAGGATAAACGTGATGTCGTCGTGGAATATAGGGACTGAGTTTGTCCAGCCCATCGGTAAGGTGACTAGGCGCAGTGCGCCAAACGGAGTTTGAAACGTAGTTAGGTCGCGGGAAGAAGGGTGAATCAAGCGTTCATCGTAGCCAACGTAGAGGTCAAGGGTGGCGCCACAAATGCGCCCGGCAAAGGACTCGGCAAAGTGGTCAGGGAAAGGCGGTACGCCAGAGTGTCGTATTGTAACTCTATTTAGCGGCTTGAGACTGTGAACTATGCGTAGATTGCCGTTCTTCTTGAGGACACAGAACCAGCGGGAGCGGTAAGAACTATTTGAGGGCTCGTAGACGCCAGCCTGTATCTTGGTCCTAATGATTTGGCAGACCTCGGCTTCAATTCCAGGCGGTAGCGGTCGGTTGTGCTCAGTCCACGGTACGTGAGGAATGGTCGGGATAACAACAGGCGGGAAGAAATCTGTACGTAGACTGCCGCGTTCTGAGTCCTCCCAGGCGAAGGCTTTATCCTGCTTAGCGACGAGATCGGTAAGGACATTCAACTCATCTTTGGTCAAAAATCCTGTGTCGTGCTCCTTGGCGAACTGCTGTTGGCGTTCCGCGGTAAAACGTCCCGTGGGCTGAAAGGGTGGCGGGTTCGGCGATAAAATAGGTATGTCGGCAAGAGGGTCGCCAATAATCTGGCGCTCGATCCTAAACGTCTCGGGAGAGTGCGCAGCGATGGGCTTTGTTTTAAGCGCAACTGGCTTATATTTCTTTTTGACTTGTACCCCTTTCCTTTTGGGAGCGTTAGCTTGGTTATATACAGAAGTGGAAAGGGGAACTGTAGCCTGAGGAGCGGCAAGTCCAAGAACGGCAGGAGACGAGGCTCCGGGAAGAGTGGTAAGATAGGTATCGGTAGACGCAAAACTTTGAAACGATTCTGAGGCGGTAAGATATAAGTAGGCAAGAGAGGAGTCGGTAATATTTTGATTTTTCTGGGAAGGCTCTGCGTCGGTAGTGGGTAAAGTAGTTAAAACGTCTTCGTCAAGAAAAGCAGTAGACAAAACAGTTACAAGACCAGTTGAATGGTCAAATTCCAGCGTTAGCGCCACATCTCCGTGATCATCGCCAATCACCTCCTCGATGGTCTGTGAAAACACCGGTGGGGTCGTTCGTTGGCGTGCTGGTCGGTAAACTCCGGTGGCTTAGCGAGGGCGCCTTTTCGTTGTCCCCTAGGGAACGTTGGCACCGTTCGTCGGATTCCGGAATTAGGGTCGCTAATGGTTAATGTCGTCTCGTCGTCGGTAACAGTCTTGACGACTGATCGCGCCAAGACGTCGAAGGGTCTGCCGAGTAATAAGTCGTATGCTGGGGAGCGTAAGATGTGTATCTGAAGGTAAAATGTAATGTCGCCAAGGGTGCATGGCACGTTCTTGGCGAGGCCTAAAGATCTGTCCACTGTACCGTTAGCGCTCTGCATGTTTAGTATCACCGTAGGGTCGTAAATGAGGCCTAGATCGTTAGCGACTTCTGCTGCCATAGAAATAATCTGAGACCCGCTATCCACGATTGCCTCTACTTCGTGCTTGTTGTCTACGGTTAGCGCTACTGAGCGGATAGCGTGTGATTCTTGAGCGACGGTAAGGATGGCGGGGTCCTCTCCATGGTCCACAGATCTAAGGTAGGTCTCCACTGGGTCCACCGAGGTGGCGTTAGCGATGGGGTCGGCAAGAGGTTCATTGGTGTCGGGAGCGTCGATGGTAACAGAGAAACCAGGAAGCGCATCGTCTAGTTCATCAACCTCGGCAACGGCTGTCGCCAAGGGTCGTCGGGGAGTGACTGCCGTCTTGACCTGGTTGCGGACGTCGGGAGCAATACTGCAAAGCTCTTCTACTGACAAGGTAACGGCGGTTTTCATAATACGGTTGAAGACGTGGTTGGATTTCTCGATGTCGAAAATTGGCGCGGTAGGTCGGTAGCCACCCTCAGGACGTTTCTCGGGAGCGGCAAAGTTTCGTTGGGCGGGAGCATGATATCGGTCGGGAATCCCTGAATAGGGATGTAGGGGCGGCAAAGGCGGTTCGGGAGCGGTAGCGGACGACGAGGGTTCTGGAGCAGGAGCAGGGGCAGTAGCAGGCGGTGCGGCAGGAGCAGGCGTCGGTAATTTACTAGCGGGAGGCATCGGCTTGTATCCTTTAAGAGGTTGTTTAGGCTGCTTAACTTCAACCCCATCAAAGACCTGGTTCTTTAGCGAATCCAACTCCTGTTGCAGCTTGGCGATACGCTCTTCCCACGAGAAAGTAGGGCGGTCGCCAACGCTGTCGAAATGTAGGACCTCGTGAATCATCTGCTGTTGGGTCGCCTGTTCAGGGTCGGGGTTGGCGTTGCCAGATAGCGTGCCGGTAACGATTTGTCCTGGATTGCGCCTATGCCATTCATCTACCCGCTCCTGGAAGGACTTCTTGTCGGGGTAGTTGGGAATAGTGGCGCCAGAGGTAAGAACTATCTTGCCGTCGATAGCCCTACGGATTCTTCCTTGCCGAATATAGTTTTCGAGGGTAGCGCAGCGTCCTCTAGTCATAGTATGGCCAATTTCCCCACAGAAGTGGCAAGGGCCAGGTGCGGGTACGTTAGCGGGTCGGTTAGCCGTGAGGTTGGTGGTGATCATGGTTTCGATACGTGTCATGGCGGAAGCGACAGCGGCGGTAATGGCAGCATTGAGCTCCTCTTTCTTAACGAAGTCGGTAGTGGGAGGCGGGATGGGAATAATACCGTTGGTTCGCTCAGGGGGTGGGCTCGTCCTAGCGCGTTGTATACCAACGCCAGTGTCCGTTCCCTTGAGAACCCATTTACCGGCTTCAAAGACGTCGGCAACGTTATAGGGCTCGTCAGGGTGATGGGCCTGATGAACTATCTCTAGGCGACGGGCAATACGAGTCCACAGTGAAGTCGGGATGCCCTGCTGAAATAGGCGACGCTCCTCGTTAATATAGAGCTTGCCGTTCTGCAGGAGCCACCTAGCGATTTTCTGGAACTCGCGGTAATACGTAGAGAACGCGCCAAGCGAAGATGTGCCGTTGTCGAAAGATTCCTGTACTAGTTTCTGGAGCTCGTTTACCGTGTATCGGGTAGCCTCCTCTGCGCCAGGGTACAGCTGGATTACTGCCGTCTTCCAGTCCTCATACGAAGCGCCTTGGGCTGGAACGGGTGGGGCGGCAGGGACAAAGGCGGCAAACTCGGTCAAACCTGTCCACGTCTCTGCCGTGTCATACGACACGTATCTTGCCGCATACTCCTTCATCTGCGTGTGGTCGGTAATGTTACAATCCCTAAACAAATACTCTAATTCCTTGAAATATTGGGAAAGCTCCCGTGGCTTGGTCTCGTCCCATTTCGGTGCTGAGAAGTGGTTGCGTGGCGGCATGCGCTGGACTTGTTGTTCCATAGCGACTGGGTTGGCGAGTTCGGTTAGCGGTTGTGGGGAAGGAGTTCTGGCGGCATGCGCTGGACTTGTTGTTCCATAGCGACTGGGTTGGCGAGTTCGGTTAGCGGTTGTGGGGAAGGAGTTCTAGAGGTTGGCGACGGGGTGAGCGAAATGACGAGTTGTGAAAGCGGTGTTAACGGAGTGATAGGGGTAACTGATTGCGGTAAGGTAAAGGGCGACGCTAAGGGGTCGTCGGTACTATAATCGAGGGAATGCGGGAAGAGATCAGGAAAAGCGTCTACAGTGGCGTTCTGTAGTTCCTGGGCGAGAGAGAGACCCGGTAAGGCACCAGGTGGTTGTGGAGTTGATGGGTGGGAAGGAGCAATGCCTTCTGCCGACTGCTCTAGCAGACGGCGCCTACGCTGGAGACGGGTTTCTGGCGGAATTCTGCCCTAGAGATCCCCTCGCGGTGGGCTCCAATTTGATGACGCCCAAAGTTTGGTCAGTAACAAATGTAACAATTGTGTTACCGTACCAAGAGTGTGCGTTGGGCGCGCTAAAAGTAATTTGAGGAGTCCCGGGCAGGTCCCAGAGAACGCGTCTGTGAAAAAGGTGAAAAGTCGGTAACGGGTGCCGGCAAGTGTAAGCGCTAAGGTAAAGCGCCTAGGAAGAAGCGGTAAGTGAAGACGGCAAGGGGAGCGGCAAGAGCACGATAAGCTTAGCGAAGTTCTAAGCGTCGATAATGCCTGCCGTAGTTGCAAGGCGCGAGTATGGAGCGGCAAGAGCACGATAAGCTTAGCGAAGTTCTAAGCGTCGATAATGCCTGCCGTAGTTGCAAGGCGCGAGTATGTCGAGTGTTGGCGAACGTCTGCAACTGCCGATGAGTTTTGACGTTGCCGACCGTAGCGTAAATGAGCTCTTGAGCGTAAGGGAGAGACTGAAGTAAGGGGAGTAAACTGTGGTCTATTCGTCTGATCTGATGATTGTGTATGTACAAGTCGGTAAGTAATATATATACTACAAGGAGTTCACCGTCGCCAGTGACCAACCATCGCCAAAGTGCGGTAAACTGGAAAATTTCATAGGGGTAGCTCCAACGGTTTCCGATCCCTACCGTCCTTTGAGGACCCTTGGCGCCACCAGGCGGCAGATCGCGGTGCTAAACCATCAATCCATCACCCTTCTGTCTGTCAGAACACCTAAGCGACGTTGGGCGCCAAATCGAGACGGTAAGCGGTGTCAGACGCCAAGGTCAAACGCCAAGCTGTCCGTCAGTTTTTGATAGATCATCAAGCTTCTCGCTAAGCGCTGTCGTCAGTGACTGATGCCATCTGTCAGTTGTCATTCCTGCTGCCGTCGGCGCTATCATTGATTGGATCTGCTTCTTGCCGTGCGCGGCCGTCAGAAATGGCTTAAAATAGGTAGAACGCGCGCGCTAAGTTCGGGACGAGTGCGGCAAGGTTTCCGGAGCCGGTGCCGAGCCTGCCGTTGATGCGCCTAACCTGTATAGGGTCCTATCAGCGTATACCTTGACAATATTCTTATCTATACCAAGACTCTAGAGGAGCATCGTCAGATTATGCGCATTGTACTGGAACATCTTCGCCAGCACCAGCTCTATCTTAAGCCAGAGAAGTGCGAGTTTGAGCAGACTAAGGTTGAATATCTTGGACTGATCATCTCTCATGGAATGGCTGAGATGGACCCAGTCAAGGTGGCTGGTGTAGCGGAGTGGCCAGAGCCTAAGAACAAGAAGGAGGTTCAGGCCTTCCTGGGTTTCACCAACTTCTACCGGAGGTTTATTCAGGATTTCTCACACCATGCCCGGCCCCTCTTTGATCTCACCACTAAGGACACTCCTTGGCACTGGGATGCAGCACAGCAGACAGCCTTTGATGCCCTCAAACAGGCAGTCACTTCAAAGCCTGTCCTTATATTCCCAGACGATGACTCTCCCTTCCGTGTCGAAGCTGATAGCTCAGATTTTGCTACTGGGGCCATTCTCTCTCAACAGTCAAGGGAGGATGGTAAGTGGCATCCTGTGGCTTTCTACTCCAAGAGTCTCAATGCTGTGGAGCGAAATTATGAGATCCATGACAAGGAGATGCTAGCTATCATTCGGTCATTTGAGGAGTGGCAATGATAGGACCCCATACGGGATTAGCGCATCAACGGCAGGCGACGGCAATGCGGCACCGACTCGGGATACCTTAGCATGCGCTAACTAACCATTTTTGGCAATATTTGATGGCCGCACATGGCAAGAAGCAGATCCAATCAGTGATAGCGCTGACGGCAGCAAGAATGACAACTGACAGATGGCATCAGTCACTGACGACAGCGCTTAGCGAGAAGCCTGATGATCTATC